>PVIW01003029.1:0-186384 GCA_004026585.1 Noctilio leporinus | reverse complement strand
AATGGGTGAGATCATATGATATTTGTCCTTCACTGACTGGCTTATTTCACTAAGCATAATACTCTCCAGTTCCATCCATGTTGTTGCAAAGGGTACAAGTTCCTTCTTTCTTTCTGCTATATAGAATTCCATTGTGTCAATGTACCAAAGTTTTTGGATCCAATCATCCACTGATGGGCACTTAGGCTGTTTCCAGCACTTGGCTATTGTAAATAGTGCTGCTATGAACATAGGTGTGCATAGGTTCTTATGAATTGGTGTTTCAAGATTCTTTGGGTATAGTCCAAGTAGTGGAATTGCTGGATCAAAAGGCAGTTCCATTTTTTGTTTTTTAAGGAAACCCCATACTGCTTTCCACTGTGGCTGCACCAGCCTACATTCCCACCAACAGTGTACGAGGGTTCCCTTTGCCCTACATCCTCGCCAACACTTGTTGTTTGTTGATTTTCTGATGATTGCCATTCTGACAGGTGTGAGGTGGTATCTTATTGTAGTTTTAATTTGCATCTCTCTGATGACTAGTGATGTTGAGCATTCTTTCATATGCCTCTGGGCCCTTTGTATATCTTCCTCAGTGAGATTCATCTTCTTAACTTAAAAAAAAAAAGTTCCATAAAAAATTGTCTCAAGACATTGGACAGTAGGCAACAGGGACAGTGCTCCCTGACAGTTAAGAAATAAGTGAAATGAGCCTTAAGATTCAGAGGCCCTGAGTGGTCTGGCTCAGTGGGTTGGGCATCTTCCTGCAAACCACAAGGTCTCTGGTGGAATTCCTGGTCAGGGTACATACTTATAATAAAACGGGCCAGGTCCCCAGTTGGAGGCCTGTAAGAAGCAACCATTTGATGTTTCCCTTGAATATTGATGTTTCTCTCCATCTGTTTCCCCCACCCTTCCCCTTTCTCTAAAAATAAATAAATAAAATCTTTTAAAAATATATTTATCCAGGGTATTGCCTGGATAAAGTTTCTAAGCAGCAGTGCAGGAAGAGCAGAACATGGTGTAGAGCTAGGTGGTCTTCCTGAATTAAGTAGAATGAGCTAGGAATCCAGGAAAGCCAAAGCATTTAGAGCTTGCTTACAAAAGAGAGGGGAAAAGATAGCTTCAAATATATGCCAAGTTCCTACCTGAATATTCAGCTGAAAGTTGGTCAATGAAACTTTAAGGAAACCACACAAGGCTAGGTAAAGAGCTGCCCCAACAGATTAGAAGAAAGTCACCAAGGTTCATACGTGTTCAGGAACAGTAACTGTTCCCACCTGACAGAGTGGAAAACTTCACAATTCAGGAGGTGGAAGGATCAGTACTAATAAGAGTTCTACCTTGTAGTGTTACATAATTTGTTCTATTCTGAGATGTGTTTCTGAACTGCCTAATTTAGTATTAAAGAAAGACACTAAAAATAATAATCATAAAAAATAAAGACACTAAAGGAGTAAATTATTTCCATGGAACTTAACCATGTTTTAGAATAAAATTCAAAAAGGTTCATAGAAAGCCCTGGCTGGTAGCACAGAGGATAAGGCGCCGGCCTGCGAACCCCAAGGTCGCAGGTTCCATTCCCCAGCCAGGGCACATAACAAGGTTGCAAACCAGGTCTCCAGTCAGGTCTATGGCTGGAGGCAGGTGAAAAGCAACCATACATTGATGTCTCTTTCCCTCTCTGCCTCTCTTCCCTGCCCCTCTCTCTAAAACTAATAAATTTTTAAAAATTTTAAAAAGAGATTATATTAGATGAATAAATAATACTCTTGTCTTCAGCCTATAAGAAACCTACTTTAAACATAACAACCGGAAATTTGTACAATAAAATAATAGAAAACAATGTTAACACCAGTCAAAAGAAAACTTTAGTGGCTACAATTAATATCAGACATAATGACTTTTAGAGCAACAATTTTACTTGGGGTAAAAAGGTCATTTCATAAGGATAAGGGGCCCAATTCATTAAGAAGGTATAATTACCTTAAATGTTTTTCTGTAAAAAGAGTTTTAGGATATATGAAATAGAACTTACAGAACTAAAAATGTTAGACAAATTCACAATTATAATTAGAGAGAGGTTTCAACACCTCTCTCTAAGTAATTAAATAGACATAAAGCAGTAAGGATTTAAGTTAGCCTAGATGGCCATGGTAGAAATGATTGCCACAATCTTCCTAAATCAGCGTAGCTAAAACTTAAGAATGCTTTAAAAAAGTTATGAGGAAATTATTTTATGAGCTGAAGTTTAAATGGGGGGGGGGGGTTCTAGTAATTGTTTTCCCTAGAAATTTAAGCATAGCTAGAGTTGCATATATTCAAATTGTCTTATTATCCCCTAATTTGTACGTTTATTTAGCCTTACTGCTTTGAAGAATTCAGTTATATCTACTTATAAAAAGCTTCTACAAGGTGATTTTTATATACCTGCTCTAAATAAAAGGAAATATGAAAATTTTAGATTTTATAATAAGACAAGGTATCATATACTTTCTAGTACTTATAATCCAACTATATATATAAATAAAGCTTAAATACTGGTAAGTCCCATATAAAATTTGTTAATTATTAATAATATATTTTAAATGGAAATTAAGACTTTAACCAGAGGTTTATGGAGTAGAAAAAAATGATAAAATAAAATGGGTAAAGAGGTCCTTTTAGGGTATTCCTGATAATAAGAGTTTGACTTTGGTCATAGTAGTTTCTAAATGAAAACCTCTTAACATGAACCTTCAGTATAATGTATTAGTGGCTACTGATCAGATAGATGATTCCTCCGTTTGACCATGCTTTCTTCATGATAGTTACCTTCATAAAAATGTGTGAAACTATCACACTATTTGTGACTCATTCATTTTCCACAGACAACACATTTTCAAGATATCTCAGGTAAGTAAATATTAGTGAAAGTAAAGTGTAAAAGGTTCAGAAATAAATAAAACCAGTGAATCAAGTAGGAATTAGTTTTAAAAAAGTAATTGTGCACACATTTTTTTAAAACAGTACATATAAAGAGCTTCCCAGATAAGAAAAAACTAAAGGAGTTTATAACAACCAAACCAGTATCACAAGAGATTAGTTAGAGTCTTCTTTAAGAAGAAAAAGAATGAAAATATGAACCATGGAATGGTAGTTAAGTACATATCTATTAACAATTGAAGCTAAAAAACAAAATAAATGAAGAGGCAGAACAGAAACAGACTCATTGAAACAGAAAATTTTGACAGTTACTGATGGGTATAAAGAATGGTATCTGAGCACAAATGTACCTGTATAAGGTCCTTACAATGGGTATAATAATATTTGAAGGAAAATTATTATAAGCCTTTAAGGAACAAAGTCATAAAATAAAAGATGTATAACTAACAAACCAATAGAAGAGATAAAATAGAACATAAAAATACTCAATTATAAAGACAGGAAGAAAAGAAGACAAAGGAAACAAAGTAAAGTTGGTACTGATTTAAAAAACAGAAATCAGAGTAGAATTAAATTCATCAGAATTTATTAAATATAATTTTTGCAAGTATTCTAGTTGAATCTAGATTGTGAAACTGGAAAAATGCAAAAGAAAAGTTTATGCTGTCTATGAAAAAGACAATTTTAATATAAATAAAAAGTTTAGAAGTAAAATATTGGTTAAATAGACACCATAAACCACACAAGCACTAATCACACTAAAGGTAGAGCGGCTGTATCAATTTCATACTACACAGACTTCAGGGAAAGGAATGTTATCAAATATAACACTAAAATATAGCAATCCAGGCCCTGGCTGGTGGCTCAATAGATAAGCATGGGCCTGTAAACCCAAAGGTCCCTTGTTCGGTTCCCAGCCAGGGCACATAACCAGGTGGCAAGCCAGGTCTCCAGCCAGGTCCTTAGCTGGAGGCAGATGAAAGGCAACCATATGATACTTCTCTCCTTTTCTTCCTCCCTCTCTGCCCTTCTTTCTGAAAAATAATAAATGAAATTTTTTTTAAAAAGATAAATAAAAAAAAATATAGCAATCCTAAATGTGTATATACTCATCAATCAAGTTTTAAATACATGAGCAGAAAGTTTATAGAAGTAAAAAAGAAAAAAATAAATTATCCCTGCTGTCATTAAATGATAGAAAATTTTTAAACATTGGAAGACTAGCAACAATAAAGCTAAATTTGACCTATTGTATAGACTTCTCAGGAAAATAAAAATATTCTCAGAACTGAAAAGTGAATCAATCATAATGAATTATTTATATATATATATATAAAGATTTTATTTATTATTTTTAGAAAGAAGGGAAGGAAAGGAGGCACAGAGAGAGAGAGAAACATCAATGTATGGTTGCCTTTCACCTGCCTCCAGCTACAGACCTGGCTGGGGACCTGGCTTGCAACCTGGTTATGTGCCTTGGCTGAGAATCCAACCAGAGACCTTTGGGTTCGCAGGCTGGCCGCTATCCACTGGGCCTCCAGCCAGGGCCCCCTGAGTTCTATTTTTTAAAACTATCAGTGACAACATAAAAAATAATTTGTTTCACTTTAATTGAATTTATTGGGGTTACATGGGTTAAGTGTACAATTCTATAATAAATCATCTGTATATCATAGTGCGTGCTTACCATCTAAAGTCTAACCTATCACCACTTATCCCCCATTTACTCTCTTCTATCTGTCCTCTACCCGCTTTCTCTCTGGTAATCACCATGCTGTTTTCTGTGTCAATGAGTTTTGGTTTGTTTTTCTTAACCCCTTCACCCATTTCACCCAGCCCCCTTTTCTTTCTTTCATTTTTTAAAATATTTTATTTATTATTTTTAAAGAGAGGGGAAGGGAGAGAAACATCAATGTATGGTTGCTTTTCACCTGCCTCCAGCTACAGACCTGGCTGGAGACCTGGCTTGCAACCTGCTTATGTGCCCTGGCTAGGAACCAAAACAGCAACCTTTGGGTTCATAGGCCAGGGCCTTATCCACTGTGCCACCAGCCAATGCTACAGCCCCCCTTTTCTTTAACAGCTGTCTGTTCTCTGTATCTATGATTCTCTTTCTATTTCATTTGTTTTGTTCATTAGATTACATATATAAGTGAAATCATATGGTATTTGGCTTTCTCTGTCTGATTTATTTCATCCAGCATATTACCCTCTAGGTCCAACCATAATGTCATGACAGGTATAATTTATTTATTTATTTATTTACATGAATTTATTTATGCTAGTTAAGTATTCTATTGTGCAAATGCACCACAGCTTTTTAATCCACTCTTACTGATAAGCACTTTTGGGCTGCTTCTAAACTTGGCTATTGTAATTAGTGCTGCAATGGACATAGGGGTGCATATATTCCTGGGAATCAGTGTTTCAGGTTTCTTCTGACATTGTGCCAGAAGTGAAATCACTGGGTTATAAGACATTTCCATTTCTAATTTTTTGAGGAAACTTCATACTGTTTTCTTCAGTGGCTACACCAAATTGCATTCCTACCAGCAGTGCACTGGGTTCCCTTTTCTTCACATCCTCACTAACACTTATCATTTGTTGATTTATTGATGATAGCCATTCTGTGAAGTTATATCTCATTGTGGTTTGCTTTCTATTTCTCTGATGATTAGTGAGGCCAAGCATGTTTTCATATGTCTCTTAGCCATCTGTATGTCTTCACTGGAAATGTTTCTATTCAGGTCCTTTGCCCATTTTTTAATTAGTTTTTTTGTTTTGAGTTGATTTCTTTATAAGTTTTGGATATTAACCTTTTATCAGATTTACATTGTATTTGTCTGTAGTAAGAACTTTATGTAGGAATTTTTCTGTTGGCTCCTATTTCTACAGAAAACACAAAGTATGGCTCTGGTCCAATTGGTGGTATAATACATTCATTTTTTTTTTCTGACAAGGCATTGGTCAGTGTGTCTATCTGTCATATAATATTAATATATTTTATGTATATTTTCTTCAGGAATGCTTACTTAAAGATTACTATCTATAAATTTTTAAGTAAGGACTGAATTCTTTACACTTCCTATTGTCTTTCTTTCCAACTTTATCTGAAATCAAGACTGGATCAAGAGGTCTACTGTATCTGAAGTTATTTTCCAATGTAAAAAGAAAAAAATCATCTTTGCCTCTGAAATTCTTTAAGTGTGTAAATAATTTAGAAATACCAAATCTAAGAAAGATATTTCCTTTGTTTAACATTTTACTTTTTGGAGTTAACAACTTTATGTTTATCAGCCCCGGTGTTATGATACCATTTCAACTTAGAAGCAGATTAACATTATTTCATTGTAAGGCATTTTCCAGATTTATAGGGCCAGAAACCTGATAGCATTTAGGGTTGTTCAAAGTGAAGGCAATAAGTATAATTGTAACAAAAAAATAATGTTATCTTGCCTGGAAATTATGTTTTATCAGTTTTGTTTTTTTTTTCACTGAATTCAGTGAAAGGCATGATATTCAATATCATGAATATTCTGCACTTAAATACTAAGTAGCCCTTGGCAATTAATGGGATTCACTCAAAGTTTTTGGACTGCCTCTCAATCAAAAGGTAAAAAGGGCAATTTCTTCTTACTTAGGAATAATTCTTAAAAGTCCTACAATGAGCTAACATGTTAAATTGATGAAAAATAAGATAAAAGATGAGTAGTGATTTTCTTCACATTCAAATATTTTTCCTCTCTTCCCTCATTAAATATTAATTTCTAAATTCAATAAGCAATTTCTCAACTGATTACCATTGATTACCTAAAGGTAAATTAGCATAAAGGCATGCCCTCCTTAGGAAAAAATATGTTATTAATGGTGAATCACTGATATGATCTCTTAAAACAAGAGGCCATTATTATGCTAAAAATAAGTATCTTTAAGCTAAAAATTTAAGCTAAAAATAAGTATCTTTCCTCTGTCAACATTTTTATATTAAACCATAAGGATCTATATGAGCATATCAATATATCAATGCACATCAGTCTTTTTTTCTTTAGAATAAAGTCATCTTTCCATTAGACATGAAAAAAGAAGAGAGGGGTAGTATGGATAATTTAATAGCAAGTCAATGAAATTTTTCTCTGTACTGATTATATTTTATAATAACCGTGTAGCATATTTTCTTTTTGAGCAGCTCTTTTGCTCAAGCCAAAATGAATGGATTACTTTTCTCCTCAAACACAAATAAGATCACCAGATTTGGCAAATCTAAAAAAATAAAAAACAAATTTTTAAAAAATGGAAAAAAAGCTGTAAAGGCACATTGGACAGTTGTACTCAAGTCCTCACTTAGAAGTTTTACTTTACACATATCCAACAAACACCTAATCTGGAAGCACGCTTTCTTCAGGTAATAATTTTTTTAAATATTTCTTTTCAAAAGACATTTTTAAGTTCTCTTATGTATAGCCCTTTGCTGCTATGGGGGAATAGAGAAAGAGTTACAAGACTAAAAACTGAATATAGCCTGGTTAAGAGCTAAGCTATCTTTCCATCTTAAAGGTCTCTTTACTAAATAAAGCTCTACCATCAGAATGCAAACTTATTGACTCCTGCTATTAAAGGCTGATCCATCTGCGAACCTGTATCTCTTTTTGCCTATAGACTTTTCGTTCTCCTGGCTTGACAACCAGCCTCTGTGAGGAGCTATTTATACACCCTGTCTCCATCTCTTTAAAGGTTTTATTTCAATATCCCATCTGCATTATTAAATTAAACACACAGTCCCTTCTTGGATGCTCAGAAGCTTTTAGCACAAAGATTCTCTTTATTTATCGAAAAGTCAGTTCCTGGCTATCTAATTCTATACCGTGGTTATTTTGTTCTCCTTCTCTACTTCCCACTTTTTGAAACTGGCTTGCTTGCTTTCTTTCTGCCCTCTTCCTAACTAATCTCTTTAGACAAAGTCATCTCTTCCCATGGCCTCAATGAGTATTTCTTTTTATGCCAGTGACTCTCAACTCTCCAGCCCAAGACTAGTTTCTAACCTGTTTATCCAACCACCTACTAGAAATCATCCCTTTTCTGTTTCCCAGTTACCTCAAGTTTGATGTATCTAAAACAGACCATATTTTGGACATGGACAAAAGTGGCATTGACTTTGGAGGGGAGTGGATGGATGGGGAAGTGGACAGAGGGGAGTAAAAAGGGGATGGATATAATACAACAACAATAAAATTAAATTAAAAATAAAAATAAAATAGACCGTATTTTGACTTCCAGGTAAACATTTCTAATGTATATTTATCCCAGCTGATGATCCATCTACCCCATTGTGAAAATATAGGTGATCCTTCACTCCTTGCTTCTTTTTTACCTCCTATATTTAATTAATCACTGAGACCCATGGACTCTGACTCGTAAACAACACTTGCATCTGCCTTTTGCTCTTGCAACAAACAGTGGTAGGATACCCTAGTCTAAGCCATGCTCATCATTCCAAAGCTTGCAACTGGTCTTCCTGACTATAATTTTCTTTTTCAATCTCGTCTCCATATTTTACATATCAGGCTTAAAGTCTTTTATCCTTTTTCATTGCTTTCATGTCATTGTCTGAAAATCTATATTTTTTAGATGAAAAATAAAAGAATGCACAACAGGCCTGTGATACATTCTCACTTTACTAGGAAATGTCCTAGAAATAGAAAGATAATCTGGTCAAAGTCCCTTGAAAACATGTTATTGACAGACTTGCTGTCAAGCACATTACTGGTATTTGCTAATAAAAGGGTCATTATCATCCTGGCTGGTGTGGCTCAGTGGATAGAGCCCACCTGCGAACCAAAAGGTCACTGGTTTGATTTCCACTGAGTTGCAGGCTGGGCCACCAGTTGGGGGCACACAAGAGGCAACCACACATTGATGTTTCTCTCCCGATCATTCTTCCTCCTTTCCACTCTCTTTAAAATCTTTAAAAAAAAAAGTTACCTTGATTTAAAAAAAAAAAAAAAGAGTCACTATCTATGGAATGCCTTTGGCAAGATATATCAGATTTAAATACTAAATAGGATTCTTTTGGGCAAACAAACATGAACTCTAGATTAGTGGACTGTGGCATGAAGGAGAATACTACAGAAGCCAAACAGTGACCACAGTAATTTCTTTTTGTGTATCATTTAGATAATTCATCTTAAATGTGGCCCAAAGAACACATTTTCATGTCAAGAAGTACCTGTAGAGTTGTATCAGTTGTCCCAAACTTTTTTCTATTTTGCCTAGTTCTTGAGATTACCTATATCCTTAATATTATTTGTAAAGCTTAATGTTAGGTAAGATTTCTGATTCTTATGAGTCTGATTTGGTAACATAATGCTGTGAGGTAATTCAGTAAATATTCAAGTCGGTTAATCTTTTTAAGTCCCTGAGCCTTATCTCTTCTCAGTCATAAACCTACACTTCTTGAACTTCTTGTGATTCCTTGAGTACATTCTTCTTTCCGTTCATCTCACTCTGACTCCTGAATAAGCTATTCTCTTACCTGAAATGCTATTCTCCTCACTCACTTCTGTCCCATTTTTCTCATCAGCAACCATAATCACTTATTTCCTCTGCCTATTAATCCCTAGTTATCCTTTAATTTTCAGTTCAGTACAATTTCCTTAGTGATGATTTTCTGCCTCCTATATTTATGTTATGATAACTTCCTTTACTACTTCTTCACTAGCATTGACTACCTGTAAGACTTTGAATTCAATGAAAGAAAGATTCTTTTATTTCTTATCCCCATTTTATTCCATAGTTTAGCAGAGCTTGTTACATAATAGGTACAGAATTACATGCTGACTATTGGAAACATAAAATTGTTGGCCTAGAATGATTCATAACAGCTGAGCAGATTTCAAAACGCTCTATATAATATTTACCACAGGATAAAGTCTTAAACAAACCTAGAGAAAAAGTTTGAGAATACACTATCCTGGGGTTTATTTTCTCTTTCTTGTTTCACATTATCTGAGAAGAACTCCTTTTCCTACCCAGTATGTAATCAGGAGTTACATAATCTTTAAATTCTTTATTATGAGAGTAATAATAATGGTGCTTTAAAACAATGGTTCTATGAGTTGCTTAAATTTCTAAAAGTATTGTGAAATAAAAGTATTATAATATTCACTTCAAATATAATTTTAAAATCAGAGATGCCATTTCTGTAATATTTTTTCTTTGTGCCTTAATTTTATCAAAAGTACACATAGAATGTACTCTAACCACCAATTCCTGATAGAAATTACACCATATTTTGCACAAGTTTCTGTCGGCTTTACAAGGTCGGTCCTGAAAGTATTAAGCCAATATCAATATAAATAAAACCATTTTCTTTTTTTTTTTTTTTACAATTCAAAGAAACACTTACTTTGTTTATTAGCTCTGTTTCTGCTTCCCTATACGCTAGATAATCCAGTATTTCTTATAGCACATTCTGACGCATGTGTGAACTATATAGTAGTACTAGCTCAGTTCCAACTTGAAGAATCACTGGAGAATTGGAAATGGTAAGTTTCAATAGTACTTTGCTGTTTCTTCAGGAATCTCCATGATATGGCATAGGCTTACATAGGAAATACAGAGAATAAAACCATTTTCATGCTCCATGCTTTTGAAGCAGATCTTCATATATTTACTGTTCTTATTTTGACAGTATTCTAGCAGTATTCAAGCAAGTTTCATAATTTATATGTGCTTTTTTCTATTAAATAATGCTGAAGGGTCTCCAAATATATTCTTATTAATATACAAAAATACTAGGAAGTATATTAGAAATGTAAATGTTGCAACCAAATAATAATAACAATTTTTCTACCTTCCAAAAGTCATATTACTTTCATATTTAAAGAACCTTCATGTATTATAAATTCCTTTCTGCATTACCTAAGTTACTATCATCATCTATAACCCTTATCTGATTACATAAATATATAGGACAGACCTCAGTCAATACTCTGGAAAAATGCAATACCTATTGGGCTTTATGATTTCAGAAATAAGATAACAGGCTTATGACTCAAAGAAAGCAATCAAATGCATTTCTGTAGCCACAAGCATCGTATTTACTTAAAGGATTGTGACTATAAAAGCAAGCCTCTCTTCCTGGAAACCGGGACAAAAACTGTCAGAGGACAGGGTAGTAAATAGCCCTGAAATTGTTTTCTCTGCTTCATTTCAAAAGCTTAGGGCTACAATGTTTGACCTTTTACAAATGGAATGGTTTCCTGCAGGTCTTAGTGCTACACTGAATGCTGATGGCCCTGTGTTCTTGATATAGCCATCAGGAATGGCAAATATGCTCATCACTGGTGTATTCTTCTGCATCAAGAACATTTCTCATTCAGTGACATTTACTGGTTCCCTCCAAGAAAAGGTATGGTGGTTCTATTTTTCCCTCAAACATTTTCCCTCTAGTATCTCTTGACCAAGTAGGGCAAGGAAAATTGTGTAATTGTCCAAAATGACTCCATATAGTTTAGTCAAAGGAAAATAAAGTCAGGTTGAACAAGAAGACATTCTGCTAAGAACATATGGTGTCAGCCTGTTATTTTCTTTGCTATTTGGTAATGGAGAACATAAAAATATATTTCAGGATTACTGAGATTTTCTGCCTTATTATAGACTGTATATTAACATTAACCCAGTATTTGGTGTTGGGATACTTGCCTTATAGTTTCAAATGCACAGATATTTAAATATTAGTATAAGATAATCAGTGAATCATTTTTAAGGCTATTTTTATAATTCTTTTAATATTAAAAAAAATACTCTGAAGGACAAAATAAGTTTCTGTCCTGCAACTATACTCTATAATATATAATATAATATTTAGCTTCTGTAGCAATACTTAAGAATACCATTGCTAACTTGTGAGTGCCTATTATGTATTAGGCCTTGTTTAATTTGATACACATCTGTAAGGTAGCAGTTATTTCATTATTTTTCTACTTTAAAAATCAAGCTCATATAAAATACACAATCACCCAATTCCCATAAAATGGCAAATAAAGAAACTGAAAACCAGATTAGACCTGGATTTTTCTGAATCCAAATTTCATACCAGGAATGTTGCAACTATATAAACTGTGTGCGTATTTACACTCTGAACATAGAAGACAGGCTCTTGGATTTTATTTCATCTGTTTTAAAATAAGAGATCACTGAAAAAATAACTTTTCAGAAATTATGATTCCTCTTCTTAGAGTGTAGGGCAACTTTCATAAGATACTTAAATGCTTAACAAGTATAAACAATGTGCTAAGCTTTATGCCAAAGGCTTTGCACTCATTATCTCATTCAACCCTCCTAAGTGAGGAGGATATCATTATAATCTCCAATGTACAGAAAGGGAAATTGATGATGAGGGAATATCTTTATTCTCTATTTCCCTCCAGGTCTATTTGCTGCATTTTTTCCCCCTCTGTTCTGTGCCCTGAGGGTCTGAACTCTAAGTGAGATAAAGTCCAGTAGCAAAACAGCTACATAGATAAAAGCCCTAAACACTATGTAGTAAGACCATCTGGGACATTCGGACACACAAGCACACATATACACACACTGTATTTATATCTGAAAACCATTAGAGAGAAACCAAATCCAAGATGGTGACTAATTTCATCTCAGGTGATCCCTTGCCTTATTATTTCCCCTTGTAACTCATCAGCTTCTAAAGGACGCATGTCAGAGTCACCATGACACAGCCCACATAAGGACACAAAATGGCTGATGGAGCTACTCCAAGAAATGTTCACACGTTTCCAGAGAAGATCCTAAATATTCCTCCCTCATATTAAATATCCTCCCCTCCCCCTCCTGATTACATGAACCTCAATACAGGAAGCAAGTTCCTCTAAAGGAAAGCTGCTCTCTCTGGAATAACCTATTCTCTTTCTTACTACTCCACTGAAAACTCAACTTTCACTTTAAATTCCATGCTGGCTCAAATTTGAATTTTTTCCTCCATGAAGCCAAGAATCCACAGTGGATCTCTGAACCTTGGGTCCCCAGGCCCCTGAAATACCTGCACTATAAGAACTTCTTTTTCTGAGCTCCATGACATTTGGCTTCCGGTCAGGTTTGGAAGTCAGAAGAACTAAGAGGGGCTGGGATATGAGAGAAATCAGGATATTTACTCACCTTGTAAAGGTTCTAGCATAGCAGGGACTACCATTCTTCATGACCACAGCTCAAATCAGTGGTCCCACTTAAGGTGTCTCCAGCTGCCTCTGCAATTTGGTAATGCCTTCCCTTCTCCTTTTCTTTTTAAGGCCTCAGTGGAAACGGCTTCCTGCTGTGGCTAATTCTGGCTCTTCATTACCCTTTGTTCCTTCCTTAACTCTGCACAGCCTTGTTATGCTCTCTTCAATTACACCCTTTGGAGCATGCCAGTTGTTGACTGCTAGCACTTGGACTGACATAAAAAGGTTAAGTAAATTGCTTTAAGGTTACTTGATTAGGTTTGGCAGAGCTGGAGTTCAACTCAGGTTTGTGCAATGCCAACACTGTTAACCACTGTGTAATTCTGCTCACAGATTAATCACTGCAGGGAAAAGAATGAATTGTATCTCAGCCTCTAAGGATATTTGCATTGTGTTTTCAGGGTCTATTTTTTTATCTAGAAAAGGTGCCTCTGACATTGAAGACATTGCTGTTAGGGAACCTGACCACCGGCCATCAAAGGCAGTTCAAATCCTGGGGATCTACCCAAGCAGAAAGCTGTTGAGCAAGTAGACAAAACTTTTCAACATTAAAAGGAAGCAATATTACTTTGGCAGTCGTTAGAATAATTACTGCCAGAAACCTCTCCTATCTGCCATACCTCAAATCCAGGGGGGCTCTCTAAAATTTCTTCTTGACCTTTGTCCCAAATACTGTCCTATTAAGTCATACCACGCAGTTTTAGTCATTCATTTTTTTTTAAGATTTTATTTATTATTTTTAGAGAGAGAAGAAGGGAGAGAAGCAGAGAGGGAGAGAGACATCAGTGTATGGTTGCCTTTCACCTGCCTCCAGCTGCGGACCTGGCTGGAGACCTATAATCATTCTTTATCTCTTTAAAAATTATGTATTAAATTCTTACTTTGGGCTAGGCATTGTGCTAAGTACAAGGCATATGAAGATGGATAAAGCAAGGTTTTTGCCCACGAAGAAATAACAGAACATATATGCAAATGAAAAATTTGGATTTGTGCTAAAGACTTAAGAGTAGCTATCACTGAAGCTTCTATGGGTTGCTGTGGAAGAACAAAGGTGTACATGTTTTTTCAACCTTACCCTCTTTCTTCACATCATCTGGCAACACATTACTTTTCTCTTGCTGCCTAAAATTTATGACCCAAACCCTAAGCTATAAACCTCAGTTGGCCACTCCCCTCTCTCTAAAAATAATAAATTAAATAAAATAAAATAAAATAAAAAGCAAACCTTAGTTGGCCACATTAGTTGGGGACTCATGGAACAATCAGCACAAAGAACATGCTGAACTACTCCTCTCTCTTTTTTCTTTTTCCCTCGATCCCTTTACCCTCCAAACCCACCAGAGCTGTCAGCCTGCTCTCTGTCTCCCCCATCCCGTAACCTTTCATCTTCTTTTCCCTCCCTCTCTGCCCTTCCCAAGTCATCATTCCTTCCCACTCACCTTCTTTCCCTTACCTTCCTCTCCCAGCCAAGCATCATACATGTTATTTTAGGGGAGATGAAACAACAGATGAAACTGAAGGATAAAGATTAAGCCCTGGCTGGTAGCACAGTGGATAAGGCGCCGGCCTGCAAACCCAAAGATTGGATGAGTAATCATGACACACCTCTAACAAAATACTAATCAACCAAAAGGGGAAAAATAGTGAAAATGTGATGGGGAACCTGGCAGATAACACCAGGACAAGGAAAATATGATTAACATCCCCAATGATTGGATGACAATGTGCTGCAAATAGTGTGGGGAGAAGTTCATAGCATCATTTTAGTAATATTAATGCTAAGATTTCATGAAATAGGTTTGTCATGAGA
Organism: Noctilio leporinus; assembly: GCA_004026585.1. Lineage (NCBI taxonomy): Eukaryota > Metazoa > Chordata > Mammalia > Chiroptera > Noctilionidae > Noctilio > Noctilio leporinus. Next base: position 171,438 of record PVIW01003029.1, on the reverse strand, counting down.
AAACAACTCATGCATTCAGGCTGAATGTCAGCCAGCTTCACACAGAACATAAGGGTTGTACTCTTTAGTTCTCATTAACATGAAACACATACAACTGGTGAAATACACACGAGTATTTTTGGTGAAGTCAGATGATGTTTGCAAATTACTTTCAAAAGATTCAGAAACGGATTAAACGTGTGTGTGTGTGTGTGTGTGTGTGTGTGTGTGTAGGGACAGAGAGAGAGAGAGAAGCAAATGCTATATACATTTCTGACAAATTTTCTTTTCTGAGTAATAGAAATATTCTATATATCATTCTAGCAACTTGTCTGTAAGTTTGAAATAGTTTCAGTACAAATTATCTTAAAAAACTAATGCTGGGTTCAACTATATCCAGTCAAGTGGAAAGTAACAAGGATCAGACTTGCACTCTAAAATGAGTAAGTACCAAAAAAGACAGATAAAGTGTGTATTAAATATTAAATTATAGACACTGGGAATAGGAATCAGTTATAACTGCTGATCCCTGAGAGAGAAATAAATTTTAAAAATAAAATTATTCACACTTGATGAAAATCATACAATCACAAATCCAGGAAATACAATAAATTTTAAACACGAGGCAACCAAATTGCTTGATACTAATGATAAAGAAAAAAAGATTAAAGCAACCAGACAAAAAAGACACATTACATACTGAGAAAAAAATTAGAATGAAAACAAATTCCATTAAAGAAAAATATTTAAAAGAAAACCAAGTAACCAAAAAGATGCAAGAGCAACATCTCTAAAATACTAAAAGAAAAAAGCTGTAAACTAAATTTCCATATCCAGCAAAAAATATATTTCAAAATGAAAGGTGAAATAAACACTTCTAAAAATACAAAGCTAAAAATATTCTTGATCAGAACCTATAATTTAAGAAATGTTAAAATATCTTCAGGCCAAAGCTAACTGATAGCAAATAAAATTTTTTTTTAAAGCATGGAAATGTGGTAAATATATTAATAAAATTAATTTTTAATATTTTAAATACCCTAAATAATAATTGCTGTTCAAAGCAAAATAAACAACAAAACACTGTTAATGGCATTTTAGACAACTTATAACAACAATAACCCAAAGATTAAGAAGAGAGGAAAACAGGAGTATTGTCATAAGTTTTTAATCATATACATAAAGTTTAATTTTACTTCATTAGGCTGTGAAAGGTTAAGTGTATATTCAACATAATGTTAAGCAGCCCCTAAAAAAAAAAAACAAAACAACAACAAAAAGTTATTGAAGCTAATAAGCAACAAAGCAGAGAAATACAATCATAAATAATCGTTAATTCAGGCCTGCCTGGTGTGGCTCAGTGGACAGGCGCTGGCCTGCAAACCCAAAGGTCACTGGTTTGATTCCCCAGTCAAAACACATAACCAGGTTGCAAGCTAGGACTCCAGCCAGGTCCTTTGCTGGGGGCCGGTGAGAGGCAACCATACATTGATGCTTCTCTCTCCTTTTTCCTTCTCTCCCTGCTCTTCTCTCTGAAAACAATGAAGAATAAATAAAATAATAAAATAAAAATAAAAGATTTTTATTAAAAAAATTAATTCAAAAAAGGCAGTAAATGAAGAAAAAGGAAGCAACAGATTGGACAAAGATAACAATAAAAATATGGTAGTTTTAAACTCTTTAATATCAATAACCACATTATATATAAACTAATTAAAACACCCTGATTAAAAGACATCTGTCAGATTAGATAAAAATAACAAGACCCAACTACATGCTACTTTAATTGAATGCAACTAAAAAACACTAACAACTTGGTGAATGCTGATCTGATTAGGGAATAATTAGAAATTTTAGATTATGATATGTTCACTGATACGTCAACAGTTTTTAAAATATATGTGTCTATGTTTGTGTTTCTAGAACAAGATACCAAAACGTAGGAGAAAGATCTGAATGAAGTCCTTCCCTTTCATTTCATTTTATATTATTAATCAAAACCCTGCTCTTCAAGGTGCCCTTCAAATGACACAATACCATGAAGCATTTCCAGTTGGGGGTGGGGAACATAATTCAATTTCTGCCTCTTAGTTCCCTGCAGTTGCACTAAAACTTTGCCTTCTAAAATTTTACAGTTTCCGTACTTTGTGTGTGTAAGGGGAAGATTGCTTTAAAACCCTTCCAAAAATTATCTTACTCTTTATAAGAAGCAGCTCTGTTTCTGGTGCTTGTTATCATACTACTTACTATTGCTTGCCTACAGTGACACTATAAAATATAGACTATAAGTATTTGGTACAGATATTTCTGTTTTACAGTTATTGAAGCTACAATTTTATTTAGAAATGAGTAACCCAAAAATCTCTTGTCTAAAAGTCAGGAAAATAGAGCCCTGGCTGGTGGCACAGTAAATAAGGTGCTGGCCTGTGAACCCAAAGGTCACTGGTTCAATTCCCCGTCAGGGCACATAACCAGATTGCAAGCCATGTCTCCAGCCAGGTCCGTGGCTCGAGGCAGGTGAAAGGCAACCATACACTGATGTTTCTCTCCCTCTCTGCCTCCTTCCCTGACCTTCTCTCTGAAAATAACGAATAAATGCTTTTCTTTAATAACTAAATAATAAAAATAAAATAAAAATCAGGAAAATAAACTATCTGGTTTTCAAAAAATTAATTTTAAACATACATAAACTACAAACCTAATATATCCATGCTGAATCCCACCTGTTTCTGTTGTGAAATGCCAGTTTCTACTAATAGAAGAAGAACTTCCAGAAAATTTCAGGCCTGGTTCTAGCTTTTTTGTTGTTGTTTTTCTTATTAAATATCAACCTCCCATTCTTTTCTGGGCATGGTGCCAGTTCACACCCACTCATTCCCTCCTGGGATTCAAGTAGACAGGTCAACTGCCAAGAAATACATTTAGTTTTGTGGTATGTAATTACTGTAAGTTAAGAACTTAAAGTCACCTTAGAGTTATATTTTTTCATAATTTTTATAGTTCCCACAATTTCCACCCCTAAAATCAGTGCAAAAATGACTACGCATTTGAGAAATCAAGAAATTTACATTCAAGTCTCTAACATTTGCCTTTAAAATCACCTGCTACTGTAGCATATATTGGAAGCAGTTATTTTCCTGCTACAGTTCTAATGGATGTAGTGATATGGAAGTCTCTACTTTCAGTAAGGAAAAATGAGTTCTGGGCCAGTTGCTGCTTTAAAAAATTGACCTACAGCTATTTACCATAAATATAATCTCCTCTATGTAACAGTAATTGTGGGCAAAATAATTCACTGTTTCCTTCCTGATTTTTTTTAATTGTCTATAATATTTTAATCTCAAATCTCAGCTATATGTGTAATTTCCATTATTGAACTAAAAGTGGGTATTGAAGAAAGTAATTAAAAGTCATCGTACTTCATTCAAAATGTTTTCTCTTTCTCTCTCTCTCTCTCTCTCTCTCTCTCTCTCTCTCTCTCTCTCTCTCTCTCGCTTCAGTTTACCTTAGTATTAGACTAGAGAAATGGGTGTGCTGTACTCACCTGCTCTGTATTTCATGTTCTGTATTTCTTGTATTTGTCCTCTAGGATTGAGACCATGAGAAGGCAGAAGAGACAATGTCTTGCTACCCTTTTCCTTTTGGTCTTCATTACTGTCCTAGCTCATTGTCTATGACCTAGGGTGTGTTGTGAAAGCCCCTCAGTCCCTACCCATAAATTCCATATCAAACAGATTTTCTAGGCATCAGTTATTCTTTGGAGAATAATTTCATCTTCCTGCTGTGGACAATATTGAACTGCTTACCTCTAATCCACACATTTCGACTCCTGGTCCAGCTTGAAGTCACCAACCTAAGACAAATAGAAATGGGAAGGATCCACTTGTACTAATCCAGAGCTAGAGAGTCAATGGATCATTCTTCCCCACTGTCTGCCTAACCATAGCATTAAGCTCCTCTCTCCCATACTCTCCTTTCCTTTGACACCAGTAACATTGAGTGAGTAGTAGGTCAATAAGCTTAATAGATAACCAAATGTCCACTCAGGAACATATCAGTCCCTGGTTTGTGCATAAATTCTCCTTTTCTTAGCTTTAACAAGAAAATCCAATGAAGTATCACCTCCTTCACCTTTTAACACTAATCTCTCCTTGCTCTTCTCACCCCATTATTTTATCTCCTAAAAGAAAGTAGAACAATTTAGCTTCCCTAAGAGCATGGTAATTTCATGCCAAAGACTAATTCAACTCTGAAATTGTTTCTGGAGACTATATTTTCTTACCAGAATTCATTTCTGTAGTAATTCCTGCACCAGTTAGTAATTGCCTGGAAGAGAAAATGATCCCAGTAACCGTGCCTCTAAGGCAAGAAATTTGCAAGAGCTCATATAAGAACAGAGGCAGGAGGGCCATAACATACCTTGTTGTGCAGTTAAGGACTGTGAGTCCTGAACAGGGTCTTCAAAGTTGAACAAGCATTATAGGGGCCATAAAGAGATGCCAGAAAGAGTCAATGAGGGGAATGAAAATCAGCATGGGCTATGCAAAGAACTGCAAGCAGTTTAGAGTTAAGCTGTCCACTGGAATCCCAAGAGGGACCCATGTTGCTACAAATAACTTCTTCCCCTGCTATTAGAAATCACCACTAGAATTATCCTATATTATAAAATCTTGTAGTATATATATTTCACTTAGTCCCAAAATGTTATTTAGTTTGTTCTGCTTTATAATTTTCTTTCTGTGTTAGGTCCAAAATCTAAAAATGCTGTACCACAGTGATTAAAGAGAAAGAAAATGAAAGCAAAGGCACATAAAAGCATAGTCAATTCCAGAAGATCCTGCAAATTAAAACAAGCAAACTGTTCATTGAAACATGATTAAAATGCTCTGATATCCTGCATTACCCTTAATTTAAAGCCAGCTTTATTCTCCATAAAATTAGCCTAAATATAGATTTGTAATTCCAAAATACAAATGTTTAGAGCTAGAAAGTAGGCATTTTTGAAGTTATTATTAAGGCATTTTGCACCAAAAATCTTAACCAAAGATGTAATTTATTAACTGGGGCACTGGAGTAGCCAGATATTTGGTCAAACATTTTCTGGGTGTCTGTGAAGGTGTTTTTGGATGAGATTAACATTTGAATCGGTGGACTGAGTAAAGCTAATTGCCTTTCTAATGTGAATGTTTTCCTTCAATCTCAATGGAAAGCCTCCCACAATTAAGATGAAACTCCTCCTGCCTAAATGCTTGAGCAGAAACTTTTCCCCCTGTTTTAGACTCAAATGCTGGCTTTTCTTGGATCATAAGCCTACCAGATTTCACATTGGAACTACTTCATTGGGTCTCTAGCCTGCTGACTCAGATCTTGGGACTTCTCAGTTTCTCAGCTCTGAAAGCCAATTCCTTATTCTCTCTCTCTCTCTCTCTCTCTCTCTCTCTCTGTGTGTGTACACACACACACACACACATACATGTATATATGTGCATGTATATATATATGTGTGTGTACATACACACACACACACATATATCCTGTTAGTCCTGTTTCTGAAAAACCAACTAATACAAATTTTAAGGGAATCTATTTAACTGCAAAACATGTGAGGGGAAACCAAAAAAACTGGAATTTACTTATAAATAATTGTGTATTTAGTCTTACATGTTTAACCTGCAGTCACCTTTAAAGTACTCGCTATTTGATGCAATACACCTATTGAGACATTTTTTTCCACTGCTCAAAACAGTGTTTGAACTTGTCGATTTTGAAGCCATTTATTGCTTCTGCTATTTTTTGTTTCACCTCTTCCACATGGGCAAAATGTTTCCCTTTGACAACTCTGCATCTGGAGAAACAAACAAAAAAATTTGTTGCGTGGAACAAAATCAGGTGACTAAGGAGGGTAGGGCATGAATATCATGCAGTTTTTAGTCAAAAGTTGCTGAACACTTAGTATGGTGAGAGCAGATGCACTTGTAAATTACCCATCATAAAATGGCCAAAAACATTAAAAGAGTCTTCAAAAGAAATTCACTGTAGCTAAACACAGCTTCTCACCACAATACCAGGAAGTACACTGATATAGGTGGGTTCCTAGAACACTCACCTAGTGGGGGCCCAACCACCCAGAAGATAATCCTAGATTTTTGGGGGTATCGTCTCATATTTAAATTCAATTTCTCACTGTCTAAACCACCTGATAAAAAAGACAAAAGAAATAAAGACAGTCTTTTTAGTTGACATTGAGAGAGATATTGTTAAATGGCTAAAGAAAATACAACATGGATATATGCTTCTACTACTCAATATTAAACTTAATAACTTGTTAGAAAACTATGAAATAATTCTTACTCTTCTAGCATTAGTAAAATTATGTGATACATTATTTTCAGTACTACAATTCTACATTCTGTGTCTATCTATGTTCGGTTAGAAAACAATGGGAGAATGATTTTTTAAAGGCTATTAGTAATCTGAAATGTGTCACAACTCTGTAATATATTGTTCTCAGAAAGAATGCTACAGTACAAAAATTATTATTTTAAAGCTATACAAAGTGCAAGCAAGATATATTACCCATAGTAGTTAAAATTTATAACAAAATATCCTGACAAAGGAAGATAAACAGCTATATATATTATATACCAAGGTAGACAATAAAATAGTAAAGTTAGTTTTTGAGGTTATATTTCCTTAAAGGAGAGCTTCAGTGTGTGATTTAGTCAGATTATATTTGACAATGTCAACAACACATATAATATAATGTATAGATTGTCACTGAGGAAAAATAATTAATCTTAAAATAAGCTGATTTTATTTTATTTATAATCTTAGCTCACTATCATATTCTACATATTTGTATTTTTGTCCCAAGAATCATATTTCTCTAATTTTATTAGAAGATCATAAATATGTTCAATAGTGAAAAATAAAGGTTCAAATTGATCTTTATAAGTTATTTGAGTTATAAAAACTAATAAGTCATTGGGCAGAAAAAACAATCCTATTATTTCATTGTCTGAGAACTAGAGAAGGGAGAAAGAACTTCATCCTGTGTAGTATATGTATGTAGGTATATATGCTCAGTTTTACAAGGTAAAGGCAGCATTATATCCACCTGAGTAAGTTATCGACATGCTTAGATTAACAATAACATGACTAATATGCTTATCACCCTAACATAAAAATGTTATTAGCTCTTCATCAGCTAATTTTACCTTACTCAATTCAAACTACCTTGCATAGGTGAAGATAGATAAGTTTAATATTTAATATTTTAAAGTTTTACTTTCTCCTTGGTGCTTTGAGCTGACAGTTATTTCCTTTTTTCAAATTTAAATTATATTTTATTATTTATGCTGTTACAGCTGTCCCAATTTTCCCCCTTTGCTTCCCTCCATGTAGACTTCCCCCATTTCTTCAGGCAATCCCCAAACTGTCATCCATATCTATGGCTCATAAATACAAGTATATTCTTTGGCTACTATATTTCCTATGCTGTACTTTATACCCAATGACAATTCTATAACTACCAATTTGTACTTCTTAATACCTTCATCTTTTTCTCTCATCCCCTTAAACCCCCCTTCAATCTGGTATCAACCAAAATATCCTCTGTATCTATGATTCTGTTTCTGTTTGGCTTGTTGGTTATATAAATTTTAAATTAAAAAATACAAAAATAAAATTTGTATTTTATTTTACTTTAAATACATTTTATTGACTATGTTTTTACAATTGTCCCAATTTTCCCCTTTGCCCCATTGCACCCAGTACCTCCATTCTCTATAGCAACCCCCCCACCCTTAGTTTACACCCATGGGTCATTCACGTAAGTTCTTTAGCTTTTCCATTTCTTATGCTGTTCTTAACATTCTCAGGTCAATTTTGTTCCTGCCAGTTATGCTTCTTAATCCCTGCAACATTTCCCCTCTTCTCCCCCACCCCCACCTCAGCTGATAACCCTCCAAATTATCTCCATACTTATGATCCTGTTCCTGTTCTGGTTGTTTGCTTAGTTTATGTTTTTTTAGGTTCATTTGTTGATAGATGTGAATTTGTAGCCATTTTAATACTCATTGTTTTGATCTTCTTTACTTAAATAAGTCCCTTTAACATTTCATATAATAATGGCTTGGTGATGATGAATTCTTTTAGCTTTAGGTTATTTGCAAAGCACTGTATTTTAGATTCAATTATTGATAGATATTATTTATTGCCATTTATTGTTCATAGTTTTATCTTATTCTTTTTAAAAAATCCTTTAGCATTTTATGTAATACTTGTTTGGTGATGATAAAAGTTCTTTAGCTCTTTCTTATCTGGGAAGCTCTTTATCTATCCTTCTATTTTAAGTAATAGCTTTGCTGGATAGAATAAAATTGGTTGTTTCTTGCTTTTTATTCACCTTGAATATTTCCTACCAATCTCTTCTAGTATGCAAAGTTTCTTTTGAGAAACCAGCTGACAGACTTATGGGAGCTCTCTTATAGATAACTAACTGCTTATCTCTTGCTACTTTTAAGACTCTCTCTTTGTCTTTAACATTTAACACTTTAATTATGATTAATCTTGGTGTGGGCTTCTTAGGGTTCATCTTGTTTTGGTCTCTCTGCACTTCTTGGATTTGTATGTCTATTTTCTTCAAGTTAGGAAAGGTTTCTGTTATTACTTTTTCAAATAATTTTCCAACTGCTTGGTCTTTCCCTTCTCTTCCAGCACTCCCATGATGAGAATGGTGGTATGTTTGAAGTTGTCCTAGAGGATCCTTAAATTATCTTCCATTTTTGGATTCTTTCTTCTTATTGTTATGATTTGGTGTTTCTGCCTCTTTATATCCTAAATTACTGATTTGATCTCCAGATCTATTCACCCTACTGTGGTCCTCTGTAAATTATTCTTAGTTTCAGTTAGTGTATTCTTCATTTCTGATTTTTTTTTTTTTAATGGTTCTCATGCCCTTTTTTCTGCTACTGAAGTTCTCTCTAAGTTCACTGAGCATCTTTATAACTGGTGTTTTGAACTCTGCATCTGGTAGATTGCTTGTGTCCATTTTGTTTGTTTGTTTTTCTGGAATTTTGTTCTGTTCTTTCATTTGGGCCATGTTTCTTTGTCTCCCCATTTTGGATACCTCCTTTTTATGTTTCTATGTTTTAGATAGGGCTGCTATGACTCCCTGTTTTGGAAGAGTGGCCTAATGTAGTAAGTGTCCTGTAGGGTACAGTTGAACAGCCTCTCCTATTGCCCATGCTGGGTACTTGATGTGTGCCTACCATGTGGGCTATGTACACCCTCCTCTTATAGTTCAGCCTTGATTGCTGTTGGCAGGTCAAAAGGAAGGATTTACCCTGGCTAATCAGCTATAAGCTGGCTGTGATCACTGACCACCAACCTCCAATAACCATGGAGGATCAGCTGAGGGATCCCACTCCTCAGCGCAGGACTGATTTCAGTGGGGCTCTGGTGCCCAATGAGTCTGCCCCTTGAGTGTGTTGCTTATGGAGGTAGTTAGGTGGTGGTGCTCTGACATGATCTATAATTGTCCACTGGGTGTGCAGGCTTTGGGGCCTTCTGGGAGGTACAGGCCAATATCAGCCACTGCCTATGTTCTGACCAGGGCCTGTTGGCATGAGCTAAAAAGTAGTCTGCAGTTGTCTCTACTTGTGTTGGGTTTGGAGTTGCCCAAGCAAGTCCAAGCTGTGAACAAAAGCCGGTTGATGCTAGTGCCACATCTGCAGCCACTATGCAATAGTCATGAGGCACACAAGAGGCCAAATGCTGCTTATTTGAGAGAATTTAGGAAAATCTGAAGCATGAATTAAGACAAGCTATTCATATGGAAAATCCACTGTAAGCAGCTTGGATTGGCCCAAATATGGGTGGGGTGGAGCTTCAGGGAATCATCAGGGTGGTTACAAACAGTATGAGCCAGGTTGATAGAGACTCAGATATGTCACCCACTTTCCCATCTTCTGTTATGCTTTGGACTTTCCTATAATCTCTCAAAGGTTCACAAATCCCACACAAGCAGAATCTGGCATCAGTGTGTCCTTGGCAGCCCCAAGCCCAACAGTAGTGGCAGTAGGCCTCAGTTTCCAATTTAGCCTCTCTCAGGCACCTTCGAGCCTGAGGGTCAATCCCTCCACTGACATGTTAACAGTAATCAAGGCTCAATTACAATAGGAAGATACACACAAGAAACATACCTGGAGTATCTAGCTTAAGTGACCAGGAATACTATGCCACTGGATCCACAGGACACCTATTACATAAAGTCACTCTACCGAGACTGGAAGATATCTATCCAATACATAAAGACCAACACAGGAGGACTTTCAAAATGAGGAGAAAAAGAATATATATCAATTGAAATAACACAATAAAACTTCTGAAGAAAGGAACTAAACAAAAGGGAGACAAGCAATCTACTAGATGCAGAGTTCAAAACGCCAGTCACAGGGATGCTCAATGGTCTCAGTGAGAACTCTCACATAAAAATGGAGATACAAAACCATAAAATAAACCAGTCAGAAATAAAAAATACAATAACTGAAATGAAGACTACATTAGAGATAACTGTGGGTTAGATAAAGCAGAGGACCAAATCAACAATTTGGAAGATACAATTACAGAAACCACCCAATCAAAATTGCACCAAAAAAAAAGAATCCAAAAAGTGAGAATATTGCCCAGGCTGGTGGCACAGTAGGTAAGGCAGCGGCCTGCGAACCCAAAGGTTGCTGTTTCGATTCCCCAGCCAGGGCACATAACCAGGATGCAAGCCAGGTCTCCAGCCAGTTCTGTAGCTGGAGGCAGGTGAAAATCAACCATAGATTGATGTCTCTCTCCCTCTCTGCCTCTCTCCCTTCCCCTCTCTCTACAAATAATAAATAAAATCATTTTAAAAAGGTGAGGATACTGTGAACCCAAAGGTCACAGGTTCGATTCCCAGCCAGGGCAACTTAACTAGATTGCAAGCCAGGTCTCCAGTCAGGTCTGTGGCTGAAGGCAGGTGAAAAGCAACCATACATTGATGTCTCGCTCCCTCTCTGCCTCTCTCTCTTCCCCTCTTTCTAAAAACAAAATTAAAAAATCTTTAAAAAAAGAAGGTGAGGATAGTTTAAAGCATACCAACATTTGCTTCACAGGGATGCCAGAAGGAGAAGAGAGAAAGGAATTGAAAACCTATTTGGAAAATAATGACAGAAAATTTCCCAAATTTGGTGAAGAAAATAGACATACAAGCCTAGGAAGCACAAAGGATGAACTGAGAGAGGCCCACACCATGATGCATCATAATTAAAATGTCAAATGTTAAAGACAGAGAGAGTATTAAAAGCAGCAAAAGAAAATAAATTACCTACAAGAGAGCTCCCATAAGACTTTCAGATGGTTTCTCAAAAGAAATTTTGCAGGCCAGAAGGGATTGGCATGAAATATTTAAAGTGATGAAAAGCAAGGGGACCTATATCCAAGATTACCCAACAAGCTATCAATTTGAATCAGAGAACAGATAAAGTAGTACAAATTGATAGTTACAAAACAGTCAGGGGGATATGTATGACTATATAGAGAATATAGTCAATAATTCTGTAACAACCATGTTGCTGTCAGATGGGTACTAGATTTATCAGGGTGATCACTTCGCAAGTCACAAAGATATCTAACCACTATGCTGTACATCTGAAATTAATATAATATTATATGTCAACAGTAACTGAATCAAAAATTATTTAATAAAAATGAAATGCAAATAACAGGCACACTAAAGTGTTAAAGAACAAATTAAGTTATTAACAGAATAACGTATTTGGTTCTGTCTATAATTTCTCTGCCCAAATGACCCACCAGTACAATTGGGAATTTTTTGTATCACTGTGGATATTAGGGAGGGAATCCCCCTGTAACTCTGATAAGAAATGTTTGTGAGATGAGGGAAAATGATGTAAAAGCAACTCATTTATTTTCATTCATTGCCCTTCCTGTAATCCTTGAAGCACAGTGAACAACAAAAATAGGGGCCTATTTCTTTTTTGCCTTTCCCCAACCTTGCAGAACTCAGCTTTCTCTGTTCAGGAAAAATGCTGAAGGTAGCCCTACTTAGCCTCTGACTGGGTCTAGAGTCAATGGTGCATAAGTAAACTGCTTGCAATCAGTACACACTGCCAGTACTGTGAGTGGATAAACCCATGGAGAGGAACAAAAACACAGATTAGTTCTTACTGAAGTAGACCAGTTGAAGATAGGCTTTAACTGTGTCCAAAAGACATGAAAGGGAGAATGTTCCTGGGTAAAAAATTTCATGAAGGTCTACAATCTCTGGTATAGTATTTCCCCATTATCAATAAATATCCTTCTTCTGTAAATATGTGAAAATAGAGGAAAATCATAAGAAATACAAGAAGAGTCATTAGATCAAAAGAGAGGAATTTAAATGAAACATGTATTTTGCCATTAATTGTTAAACAATAATTCTAAAAGTCTTATAAGCTTTTATTTTTCTAGTATGACTGTGGGGAAATATGGAAATTTCAATAGTCCCCTCTCTTCGGCAGACAAAACTAAATATTTGAATAATTTAGCCATTAAAATGTCAATTTTAAAATTGTTAATGAATCAAAAACCAGTCAGATAAGAGTCAACTTTCTTAACATTCCTTTATAGATCGTAGCAAAAATTTCTAGTCTCGGGAGACTTAGAAGACCTTAATGACTTTTTGTTCAGAGTGAATTATCATGGGCTTATGGATTTAACAGCAAAAAGAACAAATTGATAATAGTTATGAATGTTCACATATGTATACATTTTACACAAAAGAATAAAATTATAATTCTTGAGAGTTTTCACTTTAATACCTTATATATGAGATTATTTAAACAAGTTTAATGATGTGGAAGTATATCTGTTCTGAAAATTTGCAGGGAGAGAATACATCTCCTTCATTATTTCTTAGACTCCTTTTGTTAGTTATCCAAACTTGAATTTTTAAAAGAAGGGTCTAGAATTTCATTATTTGGCATTAGAAGAAAAAAAATCTCTCTATGGACCTCAATTTTACTGGAAGAAATGAAGACAAGGTTGAATAAGATTTTAAGGATTTTATTTAACAAGGAGTTTACATAACAAAGAATCTGCAGCAATTTTCTTACACAAGAATCATTTACATTTTCAGATAACTTGAAAGAAAATTCCTAAAATAAGAATGCATTATAAAACAATACAAACAGTATTTACTATGAAACTTAATAGTATATTGTAAACATACTTTCAGAGAAAAAATAATAATTTGTGAAAATAAAGTTATCAAGGATGCAAAATATAATTATTAAACTAACAAATTAATAACCACAATGCAGTAGTGAGGAAACCAGTTGGATATGGCAAAATAGCAGGTGAAGAATTTTCCCAGGAAAAGATGGTAAAATAATAGATTAAAAAATATATGAAATAGGTAGACATAGAAATAGATAGGGAAAGCAACTATAAGCTATCCAATCTGTAAGAGTAGCATTATCAAAAGAATTTAAACAGAGAAAGCAATTATCAAAGAAATAGTGATATACTCTTGAATTTGTGGAAAAATGAAAATGACTTTAGTTTTCATATTCAAAATTGTTCTGGTTTTATTGTTGCTAATAAGATGCCTTAAAATGAGGTTGCATTAAAAAAAAATTATCATGCTCACAATTTTTTATGGGTTTGAAATTCAGGCAGAATCAGTTCATTTTTGTCCATGATAATGGAATCCTTTAGTATGATGGCTTAAATGGCTTGAAATGGTCTTGAAAATTTGACTAGGGCCATATGTCTGAGTTCTTTGATCTGTATGTAAGTGTTCTTAATTTCTTTACATGCATCTGCTGGCAGTGCTTTGTATGCAATAGCTGTTTCATTCACGTATAGTCTTGCATGGGGATGGCTGCAATAGGTGGGGTGAAGTGTGACTTTTTCTTGTGGCTAAATTGGCTTCCTCACAGAATGGTGGTCTCAGGCTAGTTGAACTTCTTACATGGCAACTTGACCTACTCCTGGAATGAGCTTTAATAAAATGCCTGAATAGAAAGAAGTTAAAAAGATTTTTTATAACCTAACCTCAGAAGTTCAATAATTTCTGCATTTTCTATTCATCAAATTAGTCACTAGGCCAAGAAAATTTCAAGGATAATTAGACAACAATTCTTAATTGAAGAAGTATCAAATAATCTGTCTAGCTTTAATCACAGAAGTTTTTGTTGTCTAATAGCAAGATTAAGGAATTTTTTCTAGAAAAAGTCTGAATTTTTCTAGAAAAAGTCTTGTAAAGAGAGGAGAATCTAAACATTCAAGAAAAAGAAAATAATTCTTGTTTCAGACTTCTCTTTCACAACAAAAAATGATAGACTTTTAATAAGCATGATAGCAGAGTTTTAAAGAAACAATATTAGAAAATAAAAGTTTCCATACCCAGTCAAATCATTTTTCATGTGTCAGATCACAAGAAAAACATTTTTTAATATTCAAAGTTTTGCAAAAGTGACAACAAAATGACTTTTTGAAAATTGTGATCAATGAAATCTTCATTTCAAAGTGATTTTATGTGGCTATGAAGATTAATATAAATATCAAGAAGCGGTATTTTAAATAAATGAATCAGTTTGAAAAACAATTTGGATCTTAAAGTTTTAGATTGTTTCAATAAAATCTGGGAAGTAGAGAGGTCGACAAGGCAATAGAACTAGAAAGCATGTTACTGAGCCATTTCAATATCTATATACTATTGCATTACTAATTTTAATGGTACATAGGTATAGAAGTTCAACTTTTTCTAATTCTTTATTTTATTGAGGTAATCATTATTACAGCAAAAAATGCAAATCAATTCCAAAGAACAGATAAAAGAAAGTACAAACAAATTGATTAATGTTTCAAATAACATAAAGCACATATATAAATTGGGGGTAAGTATATATACACAAATAATAAAATCTTATAGCTGGAAAAATAAACTAAAACTTTTGGTTATCTTGATAAATAAGAATGGGTTAAATTTCCTTAATTACTAGGTATAGTGACATGAGGGATGTCACATAAAACAAAATAACTCATAAAACCCCAAAATAAGAATTAAGTAAATTCAATTTAAAGGAAAGCTAGTGATAATGATAATAATAGCAGAACAAAAGTGAATACAAAAATTACAAGAAATAAAACTGCTATTTTAAATTGAGGACAAATGAAAGTATATAATCATAAATATACATAGCAAAATATATAGATCAGAAATTCTCAAAAACACAAGGTATTGGCTATAAAATTGATGTAGTGGGTTTTAATATGTACTTTATAGAATATTTTTAAATACAATCAAGTATCTAAATGAGTATAATGTATAAATTTTCAATGACTAATATGCTTATGCACTACATATGTAATACCTATACTTAAATATTTTAAAATATTTCCAAATAACCATTGATTAATATAATCACTAAAGAAAAATGTAATTTTGAAAAAATTATTAAAAGCTGTTCTAATTGAAAGTTTCTAATTAGTGGTACAAATTTCACATGATTAATAGTCATGTTGATATTACTTGTAAAATGTTGAATGTGCATTTGTGTTTGAATTTTTTAGAGAAGAGGGTCAATGATTTTCGC
This sequence comes from Noctilio leporinus, assembly GCA_004026585.1. NCBI lineage: Eukaryota > Metazoa > Chordata > Mammalia > Chiroptera > Noctilionidae > Noctilio > Noctilio leporinus. The sequence continues at coordinate 155,824 of PVIW01003029.1, read as the reverse complement.
AAATTCAATGACAATGATTCTATACATACACAAACATTACTCTTTCCAGTAAACCTTGTCTAAAAAAGAAAATAAAAACTGCTAATATAAATGTTGTTTAAAAAAAGCTCTATTATATATCAAAACTTTTAAAATGTGGCCAAAGTTGTATTTCTGGAAATGTTTATCAATATGTTTATATTTATTAAATCAAAAGATTGATTTTATATAGCTTTGTGAGCTGCTGCTAAGTTATACTGATTATCAGAAAACATAGAAAGGTTATTAATAAAAATAGATACTTATACACTAAAAATAAAATTACCTAATTAATTAATATAAACCATGAGTTGCATTTTGAATGTTCTAATAAATTAAACAAACCTCTAGCAATTCTAATCAAGGGGAGAAATAGATTAAAAGAAAAATGTATGCATAATATAAGAAATAATTGAAATTATAGTTATTAATTTAAAAGATTTTAAAAATTAAAATACTCTTTAAGTAGCTACATTTCAACATTTCAACAAAATAAAGCATTCAAAAACAATGCAAATTGTAGATATTTTTTAAAGAGAAGATAAATGTGCATAAGTTAGTAATTATCAGTCAATATTAAAAAGTTTCTCAAAGAAACAATTATTAAATAAATATGTTTTAAGAGATGAGGTTTAGATAGGTAAATCTATGCTACTTAAATCGTTCCAGAGTAAAAATAAAAATGCATGTTCTCTTTTAAAGAAAATGATACTAATTCTGAGATCTAAAAAATGTAAAAATACACTAGAGACAAATGCCCTTTATTAATTATAGATATGAATATATTACATAAATTAGTTGTGGACAGCTATGTATATTAGTACATCAAGCCCCCAAAACTGTATTTGGGAAGTATAATTATGATTGCTATTGAGGTAATTTATTAATGGATTTCATCACATTAATACAATGAAGGTGAAAATGCATAGTGAAATATCATTGTACGAGAAACTTTTGTAACCCTGTTCTCTGCATGCTTTTCTACTCCAAATCTGGCAGCTAGCTGTGTGTGGGCAAAATTTGACAGATTCTGCCTCAGCTACACCATCTATCTCCAGCTTTCTGCCCAGGGCATCTCTGCTGCCAGGATGAGAGGACCACTGTGGCCCTTGAACAAAGATGCAAGTGCAATGGAGCTAACTGTCCATAGATCAAAACTTGACAGGAACCAGTAGCTAAGTAGTTCCCTCCTCTATCTCTCAGAAAGGCAAGTCCAATAGAAATTCTACACAACTCCCCTGATGTCTCCACAAGGATTGAACTTCAATTGCTTAAAACACTGAACCAGCTCAATAACAAACCCATTTCTTTTCAGCCTGTTTGAAACATTCAAGACCCACTCAGGTACCTTGGAATCAGCACATCCTTAAGAGTTTGCTGTTGAAGGGGGTTTTGACATTTAAAAAAAATAAAGTAAGTGGCATCTTTCTTTCTCAGGTATGGGAAAATAAAAAGTTTTAATCCAAAGAGCATGCTAATTTAAAAAGTGGATTAGCTAAATTTATTACTGAGGAGTAAAATAAATAAAAGAACAGAATGCATGAAGGTGGGTCACAATGGCTACAAAGATAAAGTGAATTTTCAACTCTATTTTATAAAATTAAAGCTACAGTTCTTATACATTATTATCCTACTAATAAATAGCCAGTACCTATTCCATTTGTATCAGCAGTTGCATTAAGTTGCTCTGGCATTCTGATTTTCATATTTCTTTATCATTACCTCCCACAGACCCACCTGACAGTGGTCTATTTGGCAATACATATGGCTAGTCACGGTTTCCAACATTCCTCAATACCATTACATTCAAATATCCACAAGCATTCCAACTTTTGGTACTATTTATAGTATCAAATATTCTATATAACTTAAATTACAGTATTGATTTCTTTTTTAAGCTATTATTAATTTTCTATATATCCATCAAGTCCAAAGTAGTATACACAATGATTAATATTACAATAAGATATATTACAAAATTAAGAATCATGTTAGCTTTTTGTTAATGGCTTTTAAAAAATAGCAGTGATATATATTTAAAACAGATTCTTGGTTGGCTATGTGTAAGAATTCTCTTTCATTATATAAAAGCTTTGCAAATTATTAGTAAATTTTTAAAAATAGTTTATTGATTGTGCTGTTACAGTTGTTCCAATTTTTCCCATTCCATCCCCCCACCTAGCACCCCTTCTCCCTGCTGGCGATACCCTTTGTTCATGTGCATGGGCCATGTGTATGAGTTCTTTGGCTACTCCATTTCCTATGTTGTATTCTACATCCCCATGTTTTTCTGTCTATTCTGTGACTCCAAATTGTACTTCATCCCCTCATCTCTTCATTCATGCCCCCAACCCCTCTCACCTGATAACCAATCAAAACAATCTCTGTATCTATGATTCTGACTTTGTTCTTATAATTTGCTTAGGTTTTTTTTTTAATCAATTGTTTATAGGTGTGTGCTTATTGCCATTTTATTATGCATAATTTTTTTTTTTTCTGAAATAAGTCCCTTTAACATTTCATATAAAATGGTTTGGTGATGATTAACTCCTTTAGTAGTTTTCTTGTCTGAAAAGCTTTCTCTCTGCCTTTTGATTCTAAAGGATAGCTTTGCTGAGTAGAGCAATTTTGGTTATAGGTCCTTGTTTTTCATGACTGAATATTTATTGTCAATCTCTTCTAGTCTGCAAAGTTTCTTTTGAGGAATCAGCTAACAATCATATGGAAACTCCCTTGAAGGTAACTAACTTCTTTTCTTTTGTTGCTTTTAAGATTCTCTCTTTACCCTTCACCTTTTGCATTTTCATTATGATGTGTCTTGGAGCGAGCTTTTTTGCATTCATCTTGTTGGAGTTTCTCTGTGCTTTCTGAACTGGCACGCCTATTTCTTTCACCAAATCAGGAGTTGTTTTCATTATTTTTCAAATAGGTTTCCAATTTTTTGTTCTTTCTGCTCTCCTCTGACACCCCTATGATGCAAATGTTATGGTTATAGTTGTCCCAGAGACTCCTTACACTATCCTCATTTTTTAAATTCTTTCTTCTTTTTGTTCTTCTTGGTTGTTTGTTGTTTCCATATGTTCCATGTTATTTATTTTATTTTCAACTTCATCTACTCCACTGTTGATTCTTTATAAATTGTTCATTTCCATTAGTGTATCCTTCATTTCTGCCTTTTTTATGCTGTTGAAGTACTCACTGAGTTCCATGAGCATCCTTATAACCAGTGTTTTGAACTCTGCATCTGATGGATTTCTTATCTCCATTTTGTTTAGTTCTTTTTCTGGAGTTTTGGTCTGTTCTTTCATTTGAGTCATGTTTCCTTGTCTTCTTGTTTTGGCAGCCTCCCTGTGTTTGTTTCTGTGTATTAAGTAGAGCTGCTATGACCACCTGTCTAGGTAATATGGCCTATAGGGTATAGCAGCACAGCCTCCCCTATCACCCAAGCTTGGTAGTTTAGGTATACCTGCTTTATAGGCTGAATACACCCTCCTCTTATTGAATCCTGGTTGCTATTAGCAGATTAATAGGAGGTATTTACCCAGGCCAGTCAGCTGTAAGGATTGGCTGTGACCACTGACCACTAACCTCAACTCTCCAAGGAGGATCAGCTGTGCAATGGCAGGGTGGTGGTTCTCCATTGTGGTCTGTAGCTTTCTACTGGGTACACAGGCTCTGGTGTTTCCTAGGTGGCACAGGTCTGGGTCAGCCACCACCTGTGTTCCCCCCAGGGCTCCCCAGCATAAGCTACAAAGTAAGATGCAGATGGCTGCTACTTGGGCTGGGCTGGAGGTCTCAAGGCAAAGCCAACCTGTGTTCCAAAGCTGGCTGCTATGAGTGTCAGGTCCTCAGTGGACAAGAGAGTTCAAATTTCCCCAGAGGTGAAGCACAAGGTGTTTCCTTGCGCTTAGTGTAAGGCTTCAAGTGGAGGATATTTCCAAATGGTTTTATTCCACCATTAAAAGACTCTAATTTTTCTATATGCCTATACCAGAAATGAAGTCCCTCTCTACACTCCTGCCTCTCCCACAATAATAAACTATTGCTCCTTCTTGTCTAGTTTTAAGTTCCTGATGGAGTCAAAAGTTGCTTTTAATTTTGCCTAAACCAAAATTGTATGCAGAGGCTGAGCACTTCAATATTAGGGATGGGGTACCTCAGCATTGCTGCTCCTCCCCAGTTTGGTAGCCAGACATTGCCTTCTTTCATTGGGGTGCACAGAGGAGTCTTGTGCATTCAGGAGTTTCCTGTCCATCATTCATCAATAGCAAACATCTACTTTGTATCAGTGCAAAGTGCCCAGCAGGAAGAAGTTCAACTTTTCTTCAAAAGACAGTCTTTGCTTTTTTCATCTGTATGGCAAAAGGGCCCCTTATCAAGAATGTTTTGTTCTTCCTTTTTCTCCCAATCATTTCTTTGTCTACAAGCCTATCTCATAGTTTTGTTTTACTTAGGAAATGCATAAAAGTGCATAAAAATTCTATGGTATTTAGATTTTTTTTTTTTTTTTGGCATTTAGATTTTATTAAGTGAGGGAAGTCAAGCATTTCCTGGTGTGTCACCTTCTCTTAAACAAGAGCTCTTCAAGCATTTATTTTCTAACTCATCAAATTTTGTGCTATGCAGGTTTTCTTGTATAAACACAATATAATATAAAATATACATAGTATATATGGTTAAAATCATTTAATTTGCAGCTGCTATATCACTTGTTTCAAGTGCCAACTTCAATTGCAGACTGTTTGGTCTAATTTGAAATTTTTTCTGTAAAAATGTATGAAAATTTTAAAATTTATCTTAATACTGAAAAATTGGAGACACAATGTTCTTAACAAAGAAAGAAGATACTAAATGTCTGTCTAAATCTTTTTTGACATAAATTGCTCTTAACTTTACTCATAAAATGTCTCAAGATATATTTTTCTCCTGCTACTAGTACCTTGGGACCATTAATCTCAGAATAATTGAGAAACACTAGCTCAGCTGTTAATTTTAAATGACACATTAGTAACTGTCAGTTAAATTGATAGAGCTATAATTGAGAGTAATAGTAAAAAGGTAACTTCCTCTTCATTGAATATTTAGTGATTATTAAATTACTTATCTAATGCAATTTTGAGCCATATAGTTGATTATAATAAAAATATTTCATAATCTTGTAGAAATCAAGGTAATTTGTTTAAATGAATTGTTACCTTTTTAAGGTGATGCTTCATTTTTTGTGTGTGTGGTGTTTGCAACTAACTTTAGTTGGAGACTTTATGTTTTTTCAAAAAAATCTTTAAGGTTTAAGGTGATATATTGATTGTTCTGAAATCTATAGTTAAGGAATCATGTTTCTGGGAAATTTGAAGAGAAAAAAGTAAATAATGAGGATGTTAATACATTCATGCCTCTGCTTAGGCACATGCTCAACAAGTTCTGTGTTTCTGTACAAAAGCAATTGTTGGAGTAACTCAAGTATGGAAGAAAGCAGTAAAGTTTTATGGATTTCATTATTATTACATGTAATTATTATGTGTATCTTTATAATGTAATTATTTTACAGTAAATGATAAATATGTTTGTGTCGGTAGGGGGATGGTAGAAGAGAAAGCATGATATGAGGAAAGAATTGTAAAAGGTTGCATTCATTTAGGTTTCCTTACTGACTGACAGTGTTTCTAAAATAGAAACACTCATTTATTGGCAATAAAAAGAATCCTTTAACAGTATTTCTTATATTTAAAAGTAAAGTTTACATTTACAATGGTTACCTCTGAAAACTGAACCACTTTGAATATCATTTGGACCATATTTCCAAACATATTCCTAAAATAATCCCTGATGCATAATAACTAAATTTTCTGTCAATATTTATAAAATCAAAGAGATACACTGTAAATTATAATTTCATTTTGCTCTGTATAAAAAGCTCTTTAAAAAAAATCTTCACCTGAGGATATGTTTACTGATTTTAGAGAGAAGAGAAGAGAAGAGAAGAGAAGAGAAGAGAAGAGAAGAGAAGAGAAGAGAAGAGAAGAGAAACTGATGTTAAGAGAGAAACATTGATTGGTTGCCTCCAGTGTGCACCCAGACCAGGGGTTGAACCCTGCAACCTAGATATGTGCCCAGGACAGGATTGAACAACCAACCTTTCAGTGTATGGGATGATGCTCCAACCAACTAACCAACTGACCCAGCTGGCCAGGGCAACATCTTCTTCTCTTTAGTCTTGGAAACAGTAATAATCACACAAAACTATCCTCAGTAGAATTTACATATTAACAACTTTTTAAAATTATGAGTTTTCAAAGACATTAAGATATTTAAGTTTTAGGTATTTAATTATTTATGAGATTGCAATATATTTTTACATACCTAAAAGGGCCTATGATAATGATGGGATTGTTACCTCAGTACAAAGTAAACTTTATATTTGAGGTCTTTTAGCTTAAAGATCATATTTGCTTGAAATGCTCAGGAAGTAGAAAACTCAGTTTGATTTATAACAATTAATTACTTATTTTCTCAGCTATAGTACACTTATAACAATGTTTATTTTTAAATTAAAAAAATAATTCATATAATTTTTTCTATAACTTCAAGAAGTCATTTCTGAAGTATAGTCTTCTCTCAGAAGATATCTCCATTCAAAGCAGAGCTACCTCTGCTCATAAGTTACATACTTGTCCAACATCTTTAATATGCATTTTCCTATTATGAATATGATAAAAATAATTTGGTTCAAATAAAGATGTCATAATTTCCTACTATGTGTAAGGCACTGCAGTAAACACTAAGGTGTGGATGACAGGACTCCTGATCTCTTTTACTGGGCAATGCACAGTAAAAGCTCTCTGCTCCAGATTCCTTCTTTTCCTTCCCTTCCTTTTCCTCTTCCCTGCCTCTTTCTCCTTTCCCTCCCCTCTCCTTTCCTATTTTTTCATTTCCCTTCTTCTCTTCCCTTTCCATTCGCCCATTCATAATGGACGTCCTCTCTCCTATTGAATGTTGAAAATGTAAACCTTTAAATTTAAAAGGACAAAATTTTGTTCTTCAAAATTTGAAGGAGGAGGGATTCTTAGTTTCATTTCATAATTGAGTGAATGAGGCCCAAATAGATAAGTAACTTATAAAATCTTCACACAGAAATAGAATAATTTAATGCTCTCCCCACAATGAAAAGATTGCCCAGTATAATATAAGGTTAGACAGTTAATATATGTTTGTTGAATAATAATAAATGCTTACACTACCCAGTTTTTCCTAAATGTCTAATTATATATAACAATATTTCCAAATTTTCAGGCACAAGCAGTTAAAAATATAAATTATACTCTAATCCAAGTGCATTTTGAATAGCACATTCCTCTTTACAATGAAGAACAAGTATTTGGCTTCAAAACATGTTTATGATTAAAGAAAGTATAGCTAAGAATAATGGACACTAGGTATGAATTTATGCATTTGATGCACTTACTCATTTCTGCTAAGTAGAAGAAACGCTATCAGTCTACCAAAGATTCAGGTACCTTTCCATGGTATTGTTAATTGCTACTAAGTCAGCCTTAAGACAACAGCTAAAATTGCCAGACTCTTTTGCAGCTGGATGCTATAAGTGACAAGCCTTAACTATTGGAATAAGAGAAGGAACACATATCACCTCCAAGTCAAAATAAATAAGTAGCATGTGTGCTTTTCTCCACCTCTTCTGTGTGCTGACTGGCAAAAAATGACAGTGTCTACTGTATTGGTCCTTAAGTAGCATCTTAGCACTAAAAAACTCCTCTACCTCTTAATGAAAAACACTTCTATCTTCATTGTATAAACATTAAATGAAATTTTATTTTTTTAAGTGACATTTCAAATGGGTTAGATTTGGGGGCTATTATTGCTTCCACTACTACAAGCCCTGTTGTTCCTTTTGACCTTCAACGTAGGTGAGTGGTGTATGAGTTTATTTATATTGGTTCTTATTGTTTAGAGTTGAACTAAAGAGTAACTAGAAACTCTAAATGGCATACCCATTAATTGATTTAACCCTCTCAAAATGAAAATTTACAAATCTACTTTCAAAGGGTAAAAATATATCCAGTTGATGTTGAAATAAAGCTGTCAGATACAACTAGATATTAGGCACTACCTTTTTTCCTGGTACACCAGAGTAAGGTTGAAATCTAAGAAAAGAAAACATAGAAATACAGGGCTCAGAGATGTGAGTAGAATATTTCTATAGCTCTTCAAAGAGTATTTGGAACATTGTACAGCTGAATCAACATATTGTAATTCAGAAGATGCTCTTACAAGACTAGAAGTGGAAATTTAATTTTCTCATGTAAAGGAAAACAGTTGAAATGTCAGAATGTGCTACTGGTCTTCAATGAATAGCAAGGAAGATTTCCAGAAGTCACTTTTTGGAAAGGCAGGGAAATTCAATGAGCAAATAATTCAGCATCCTTTACATGGACCAAAGAAGTTATTTCAGTAAAGCCTATGTGTGTAAAGTTAAACAAACTTCTGAAACCAAAGGAGAGATCTGAAGGTGTTTTTTGTTTTTTGTTTTTTTTGGGTTGGTTTTTTTTTAAATCTCAGCTATTGAAGGACTCTTTCAAAATAGGCTTAGAACATTTGGTTTTGAAATATGCGATGATGTAAGTGCCATACTGATCATTGAGTGCCTGAGCCATACCAGTTGTTTAATGCTTTTTGAGAGGTCCCTGTGGTAACTCCATGGGTTATTTTCTTTATTTATGATACAGGTGGAATGTAAGGTTCTGAGATGGCTTAGTAATAGAAAGTATGCAAGAGCTTTAAAAAAAATATATTTGTATACTGTCATTTCCAAGTCATCCTGCTTATAGCATACAATGAATTTGAAGTATATGCATATATTTTAACATAAATTTCTTTTTTATAGGGTGGGACTAAAAACTAGTACAATGTTCTCAGACCCAGTGGTTTTAGTTGCTCTCCAGTTTCTCTTGAGACAAAAGCTCATGGCAAGTTGTGCTCCATTGCTTTAAGGACTCTTATCAAACCACAGAAGTCTGTATCTTGTAATACAAAAAGAATGCAATGAAAATTTGTTTTTTTTTTAATAGTTTATTCATTATTTTCATAGAGCATTTTTTCCCTTAAGTTATGGTAGCAAAGATTATTTTACTGGATGTGTGCTGGTAATATATTATTCTAAGTCATTAACACCCAATTTTTACAGATATAAAGTGGTATGTGGAGACTAAAAAAATAATTTGGTCTTACTCAATGTTCCTTACAAGATATTTTACACTTCCCCCTTTGACTTTCATCTCTTCAGTAAAAATCAAAACCCCATCTCTAAGACAAACTGAAAATGTAAAATGTTATAATACAGAGTAGGTTCATAGAAAGCATTGTTTAACTAGATCTATGAAGTTATAAAGAGGTAATTAATTTACCAGAATAAAATTAATGTTACAGGAGAAAAGCAAATATCCTTATCTGAGATTTTCTCTTTGTTTTTTCTTTTATTCAAAAAGATAGGGCCCTGGCTTGTGACTCAGTGGAAGGGCACTGGCCTGTGAACCCAAAGGTCACTGGTTCAATTCCCAGTCAGGGCAACATAATCAAGTTGCAAGCCAGGCTTTCAGTCAGGTCTGTAGCTGGAGGGAGGTAAAAGGCAACCATGCATTGATGTTTTTCTCCTTCTTTGCCTCCCTCCCTTCCCCTCTTTCTAAAAAATATAACAATAAATAAAATCTTTTTTTTTTTTTTTTTAAAGAAAAGAAAGAAAGATAAATGCTTGAACACCTGATTTGGTAAATAGTTCTGGGAATAGAATGTTATGCATTACTTGACATTCTTGCCAACTTTATCATTAAGGCTGGCATTACTGTAGACAAATTTTTAGTTTCTATTATGAATTTTATGGCAAAATGAGATTACAGCATCAGTCAATGGTCAAGTCTATGCACTAAGGACCTAATGCAGCTTTGTAATCAAAACAAAAAGCTATCTTTTTTTAAAAAATACTTTTTATTTGTAGCAAAATATTAAACCTAAAATATTCTCCTAAATTTCACACTACATTTCAGCCTGTATTGAAATGAAATGAATGTTACATACATTTATTTATATATAAACCACTTACTATGTTTTTATGTCTAACAAGTTCTCTGAGAATTAATCTTGTTTATGCTGATAATTATATTATCTATAAGTGTTATTCTCATTTCCTCCCCTCCCCTACCAATCCTTTATAGGAAAATTTCAAATATCTCATTTCTTTAAAAATAGAAAGCAGCCAGGCTGGTGTGGCTCAGTAGATTGAGTGCCCGCCTGAGAACCAAAGGGTCACCGGTTCAAGTTCCCAGTTCGGGGTGTGCAAGAGGCAACCACACACTGATGTTTATTTCCTTCTCTCTCTCCTTCCCTTCCCCTCTCCCTACACAATAAATAAATAAAATCTTTAAAAATAAGAAAGTGGAAAGCAGAATAATAAACCCCCATGTAGCTATCAATCAGAGTCAAAAATAATCAACTCAGTTAATCTTCTACTGCATTCTATACCGTTATCACACCTGAAAATTTAAGTTTCTTAACATCAACCATTCAATCTGTGTCAAAATGTCAACTGTCACACATACATTTGTACTTTAATAATACCTTTATTTAGATACAAGTTATGCACATTAATATCCACTATTTTAAAGTGTACAATTCAGTCATTTTTCTTACTGATGTACAACCATGACCTCTATCTAATTTTAGACTAGTTTCATCAATTCAAACAGCATTGAAAGGATTTAAATCTCTCTTTTTCTCCTGAGGATTCTCACTCATGAAGAGGTTTTCTTCTGCGTTGCTGATCTTTGACTTTAAGGTCAGATGTCATCAGTGGCAACCCTGAGGCCCTTACTTCTCCAAGAGACTCTGCAAATGCCTTTCTCTGAAACCTTGGACATTTTAATCCATTTATACAATTTCATGCTTAGAGCTACAGTATCATGTTCAGCTAACAACTTGCCCCTAGCCCAGACCTAGGAATCCAAATTATAGTGCAGATATTGGCATATGCTCTCAGATCAGGATCTTATGAGCAATTTTGTAATGCTCAAAACGTTTTCCTCAGCTTCGTTCATTTGCTTGGACACAGAGGAGTCTTGGAGGTTTCCCTGACTTCTGACAACTCAGAACAGTCTTTAAAATTTGTTTTCTCCAAAAACCAGTTATTCTGCATAGGAATTTTTTCATATCATCTCATTTGTCAAACTGACAAAAATAGTTTGTTGTTATGTTGTTCATTATTTTAAAAATGATTAAGTCTAGACACTAAGTAAATTTCCCAAGGCCACCCTCTTAGGAGTAGACATGAATTTAATTCTAACTCTCTAGATGTCAGAGTGCATGCTGTTAGGGAGCATTCTATTGCTAAATTAAATATAATAATTGAAGTCCATGATCAATGGATCCAGAATTATTTCACATGAGAAGAATGATTCCACCTTGGAGAGAAGGGAAGTGTCAGGGTGGGTGTGCATTTGAGTTGGACCCAGGAGGATGAATTGAATAAGAGCCTGCAAAGGCTGAGTAAGCACCTTCTCCGCAAAGGTAATTGCCCGAACAGGGACACTGAGGCCTAAGCATGACCACCTGTTAAGGAAGGCAAAGAGTCTAATGTCGTTGATGTTTTTTGAGAGCCCCAGTGAAAGAATAGGCAGATTGGAACCAGTTTGCAAAAGACTCTGAAGCCACGCTAAGAAACAACATTCATGATTATTGGCATTTGAGAGCCACTGAGACATCTATGAAGAATAAAAATGAGACGTGACTTGGATTTTAGTGAAATAACTAGCAACAGCCTAAAGACAGAGAGCTAAGGTCTTATATGCAGGTACAGCAGTTAAAAATGATTGAAATGGTATTTTTTAAAAAAGCAAAAAGAGGTCAGAGCTATAGGAATGGGATTTTTCAAGCTATAAAAATACTATAAAATTTTAAACTCATAACTCATCTTCAGACACCTAAAACTAAAGTGTCCCCCCTTGTATTTAATTAAAATGTAACTTCATGTAATGGAATGATATTCCATATTTACTTTTGTGAAATTTTTTAAAAAATAGCAATAGTATAAAAAAATCTGGAGTGACTATATTAAATAAATTTTGATTTTTAAACTATATTGTAAATTATTCTTTAAATAGCTTATATTATCCAGGTGTCAAACCCAATCTAATTGATGGTGCAATTAAATGACTTTTAACTTAGTATCAATAAATGTGCAGAAGCAGGAGACCAACAGAAGGTTAGGCCTGGTGCTCAGCAGCCCAGGGCCTTTAACAGGAGTGAAATGACTTATGACCAATCATCAGACCCACATATGGATAAACACTCACAGAATAACATTTCCACTCTGTCATTGAACTTATCAATGATGCATTAAAAAACTGTCAAAGCCTTTCATGTTCATGCATATATATGCATTCAGAATTTGTTTTTTGTTTTAGATACAAATAAATTATAAATTTAAATTAGAAACCAAAGGATTTATACTTTAATTGGTACTTTGGTAGTCTTTTCCGAGGGTTTTGTAGGATAATGTTGCAGTTGTATTGTCAACATTTCATGAATACATTGATGATTATAACTGCATGCATTAACAAAGCTAAGAAAATAACTAAGGAAAACATCTGTTAATCACTTTCATAATTGATCATTTCAATATTAAATTAAAGGATACAAAAGTTGGTCTCCTGAAGTACAAAATAAATATCTAAATGAAGAAAAATGTCAAAACCAGATAATGGTGTGCAAATACAGTTAAGCAACAAATACAACACAGGGTGCCAATGTAACAGGTTATGTTTTCTATTTTATTCTTCTCATGTCATTCTACTCTATCCCAGGAGGGTTATGAAAATAATCCTCAGACAAAGACCAAAACCATAAAGCATTCACAGAAAAATCAACTTCTCCCAGAAGATCAATTTATTATATTACCAAAGTTCTTATTCACAAAGTTTGATCTAATTGCCTCATCGTAGAAGTATATTATTTTTATGGGTCACAATGATGTATGAATGTAATTACATTAGTGATTTTTACATAGGAGCAAAATAATGCCTGTCTTTAACAGTGAAACACTGTTTGATTTCTTTGAAATGTAGCTTACAAATTACATACATATTATGTTCTTTCTAATAGCTTATGATAATATGCTAGGTATAACATAAATATTTTACATATACTGTTTACATCTTAAAATATAGTTTCTATGCATAAAGGTGTATCTATAATTCACATAGTCTCAGATAATTCAAATAATTCACAACATAAGCTGTATTTCCAAATAGTTTTCTGTCCTTCGGTACTAGGTCCAAGCATATAAGTTAAGCAAAAATCATCATAGCATATTGTCAGCCAGTCAGTCAAATGAGAAAATGCCAGTCCTTTCAAATTAAGCTTTCAGATGACTACTATAATCAATTTCCTTAGGATGCCATTTCCTTTAAAATGTTTAAGTCTTTTGAATTATTTGACTAGTCCCTTCAGATTTTAAAAGTCTTATTAATTTTTTGATCCTTGGGCACCAAATGATCAAAACTCAAGCTGTCAGGATTAATTAACTTTTGAGCCAAACTAGAGAGGAATTGGTTTATGATAACCTTCCTTGGGTTTGTCTTGTTTTGTTCTTTTTGTAATTTAGTCAAAAAATCCCTGAACACTGCTTAGTAACAAAAGTTTCACACCAGCTTCATGTAGCTATGTTACAGAAAAAGGAGATAAATATCAAAATTATTGACCTTTTAGTCCTGACTGGGGTGGTTTAGTGAGCTGGATAGTGTTCCTCAAAGGAAAGGTGGCTGGTTGGATTCTCCCTCAGGGCACAGGCCTGGGTTGCTGGCCAGGTCCGTGGTGGGAAGAGGCACCCAATGATGTCTCTCTCGTAGACAGACATTTTTCTCCCTTTATTTCTTCCTCCCTTACCCACTCTCAAAAAAAAATAATTATCTCTTTAAAAATTAATCTGGTTTAAATATTCTTCATTTATAGACTAACATGTTTTAAACAGTTTTATTAGTGTGTAATTATTAAACATGAAAAGGTACATATTTAATGTATATAATTTTATGGGTTTGGACATATACATACACTTATGAAATCATCATCATATCTTTCATCTCCTAAAGTTTCCTGTGTTTGACTTTTGTTTGTTTTTGTTTAATTTTTGTTCTGTATGTGCACACATGAGTATGTGTGTACATGTGTTAAGAACACAGAACATGAGCCCTTCTGTATCTGCTACAGCCACCACTGCTATGAAAAAGCTCATGGCAAAGGAGGAGGAGGCAAAAAAGAAAAATCAGGTGTTGAAGTTTACCTTTGACAGCACCCATCCTTTAGAAGATGGAATCATGGATGCTACCAATTTTAAAATTTTATTTATTAATTTTTAAAGATAGTGGAAGAGATGGGGAGAGAGAGGGGGAGAGAGAGGGAGAGAAACAACAATGCAAGAGAGAAACGTCGATGGGTTGGTTGCTTCTCTGTACATGCCAAACCCAGGACCAAACACACAACATGTGCTCTGCTTGATCTGGATTGAACTATGACCCTCTGCTGTTCTTAGTGACACACACTCCTCTGAGCCACACCTATCAGGGCAATGCTGCCAATTTTATGCAGTTTCCTCCAGAGAGAAACAAATTGAATGGAAAAGCTGGCAATCTTGGTAGAGAGATTTGAAAGAGGCAACAGTAAGATCCCTGTAATTTCTAGTGTGTTTTTTTCAAAAACATAATTGAAATATTTCACTGAAAAATATTAGAAAGGGAATAATTTACAGGACTGGGTGTGCATAGTTGCTGACAACAAAGAGAGTTGTTGTCATATAAATTGTGCTACTTTCAGATAAACCAGGATGAAGAAGAGAAGGAATAGGAAGATTAAGACTCATTTTTCTAGTACATTTTGTATGTACTAGAGTTGTTAAATGAAACCTGGGAACAACAACAAAAAAAATCAGAGATTTTAAGCTATGTAAAATATGAAGAAGTTAAACAAAGAAGCTCCAGATTTATTGAAGTGTTTCTCAAGCAAGACTTTTATTTCCACACACACTTTTGACTGACCTCCTCTCATTTATTGAATATGAATTTACCCTTTAATAATACCTAAGTGCCATATTATGCATGAATGGGAGTCTGAGCACTGAAATAAGAGTGCAAGAACCTGTCCTTAAGCTGATACCCTGAGAAGTAGTCTCATTAAAATTCACATGTGTAGTTGAAAGTTATCTAAAACTGTAATTCAAAGGTTATGCATTCTGTTACCATGTATAATAGACGTTGGGTCATCTATCACTTCAGTGTCAGCCTCCCTGCTTAGCCTAGAACGGGTGTGATGCTACATATGAAGTCCCTAATCCCTTTGTATTGAGATTGACATTTGGTGCCTTTTATCCTAATGGATAAGTTAACATTCCTTCAGTATAGCTTTGATAAAACGTGACTAGGATGCTCTAGGATTATTAAAGGAGATGAAAGCCAGCTAGATACAAGAGTGTCCTATGAACTGAATCAATAATACAGCATTCAGAATGTACTTCTTTTTTCAACAGTTTTGAAGTTAAACAATAAAATAGTACTTTAAATCAAGAACCAGTGTTCAATCCTACAGGTCACAAATTACAAATGTTGTATTTACCAAGAACTGATATTTTTATAAAACACATTATTGTTATGGTAACTCCATATCAATTTAATATTTTATATTTCTCTGACTAAAGTCATTTTTAAAGTAATAACCAAATCTTTGACAGTTATAAATCTCCAGACCCCAGAAGGGAATCCTCTATGGACTTGGAATAACAAGAGTTTACCTTCATTTGCTCACAGAGCAGCAGTTTCTTTTTTTCCCCACCTATCTTCCCCTCTTTCTTCTTTCCCTCCCTCTCCCCCTCCCCCCTCCTCCTCTTCCCCCTCCTCCTCCTTCACCACTCCCCACTCTTCCTCCTTTCTCTCCTTCTCCACTCTTTTATTTCCATCTCTTTCCCACTTTTCTAATAACTCTAACAAAATCCTGACAAAATTAATTTTATAGTGGACTAAGCACAGAAGGCATGTTGTCAAAATACCTACTTTTCCCCAAATGTAACTAAAATTATGGTTGCATATAGTGAAGTAAGGACCTATGAGTCCTGAATTAAATTATAAATTTTGAGTATTTCTGGAAAATATAGATACCTCTAAAAGTCACTTTTAATAGTAAACAAGTTTTAATAAAGAATATATAGACAACTGGAAAGAATAATACTATCCTACCTTAGCAGGAAGAGGGTGAGGTGATAATCAGGGTTCTGCAGTGTATAGGTGAATGTAACTCAGTGGATCTGTCGGTTGGTTAAGATTACAGTTATAATGAAGAAATCAGAGAGCATAGAAAGAGAACCAGAGGTAACTCTTTAGCAGGAAGATGTTTCTTGGCTTTTGAAAGAAAGGAAGGAAAGAAGCAAGGAAGAAAGGAGGGAGGGAGAAAGGGAGGGAGGGAGGGAAGGAAGGAAGGAAGGAAGGAAGGAAGGAAGGAAGGAAGGAAGAAAGGAAGGAAGGTCTCTATACCATAATATCGAGTTCTTCCCATATATGCACATTCTTTCTAGTGAAAGGAATATTGATTCATTACCTCAAATTTGAAACAATAAAAATAATGTCAACTGGTAAATTCAAGGAACCATCCTTTTACAATAATATGAGGTTAAAATTGAAAAACTAAATAAACCTAAAAAGTTCTCATCGCATGCACCCAGAAAATCTGTAACTGTTAACTGGACTTATTATGGTGATCATTTTGCAGTGTATACAACATCAAATCATTATGTTTTACATCTAAAACAAATGTTGTGTCAATTATAACTCAACGAAAAAAAAAAAGAATTGTAATACTAAAGTCCCACATATAATATTATGGTGAAATAACCACTCCCACCATTCAGTTTCTTTGTCCTCCAAACAAAAATTTTAAGAGCAAAAATATTTACAAGATAAGAGGGCTGTTAAAAAACAATTTTCAAAAATAGGTAACTCATAATATCCATGAACATAAACGTGCTAAATTTTTTCATTTGACTCTGTAATGACTAAACTGGTAATGTGTTACAGTCAATTCAAAGGAGAATTTAAACAGACACATTATAAATTCAGAATACAGGAATGAAGGGGTGAATGTTCAAAGCTGTGGAGTAAGTCAATTTCTCCTTCACTAGACAGAGCTACAGGCAAAGATTATTTTGCATTGCTGACAGCTATGTGAAATATAGAGGTATAAAATAACTTCCCTAGAAACAAAAGCATAACCTGAAAGCATAGGCTTAAGACAGTGCCTGACTTTCCAATGAATCACAAGTTTTTCCTATATGCTAATACTTTTTCAAAAGTATGGGTGTTTTATAATATAAGACATAGGTAAATAGATTTCAAAAGAGTGAGTGACTGAGCTAATGAAAGACTTCATATGGGAAGTATTTTCCATAACCTCTTATCATTCCCTTATTTGTTCTCAAATAGAACCAAGTTTCATCCCACTTTCTTTCAATTTTTGTCTCCGTATCATGACTATACATTTTTTCCTATTAGCAGTTTGCCTGATTCAACTTTTTCTTTTCTATTTCCTATTTTTTCCTCAAACTTTATATTTTCCTAGCCATACTTTTTCTTATATTCCTTTATGATAATCATTTTCCTATTTTAAACAAAAATTATTGAATTTATTGGGATGGCATTGGTTAAAAAATGATATAGGTTCCAGTATGTGATTCTATAATACATCATTTGTATATTGTATTGCATATTCACTGGCCAAAGTCAAGTCATTTTTCTTCCTGAATAATAATTCAATGGGTAAAAGTAAAGAAATTTAAATCTCCTAAAATTCAGAATATATATAATAGAAATGAAAACTTAAAGGACATAGACTTTCCATATTCCTTTTTCCCTATGTTAGTTTCTCTTTTTTAATTGAATACATCCTCCACTCTCTGCACACTTTTAAGTCTTGTTTTGTCTACTAAATGCTAGATCAGAAGGCCTAAGTTAAAAATAATTTCATGTTCAAACAACAAAACAAAGTTGAATGTTATTTAAAGGCTTTGTGTTGGGTATTGAAGGATATGAGGATGGAAATGTAGGCAAAGATTGTAACTGGTAACAGAAAAGTAAAAACTATAAACACAAGTCAAACTATTACCTTGATTATTTTTGCATAAAGTCATTGAGGTTCACCCATGTTGTCACAATGGCAAAATAATTTATTTTTATAGTTGAATAATATTCTATTGTACAGGGTGTGCATGATCAATTGGCAATAACTTTGCATTTCCTTATTTCAAATGCTTCTTATTAATTTTGAAAAACTATGTTTCTAAAGTTATGATTTAACATCATTGTTTCAGATATAAGGTATTAAATTCTGAGAGCAACCATCATATTGAAGGAATACATTGTTAGAGCAACCATTTCTGAACTGCATGCAGGGAAAACTGTTAAGGAAATTGTGCACTTCAATAACACCCCTTTATATACAGTTTACAATGTGAAGGTGTATGTTGCTGATCCTGATGTTACCACATCAACAAGGAAAATGCATAAGGCATGCAAGGATGGCACAAGTCCAGATATTGTACACAGAATCCAGGAGATCATCAATGAAGATCCAGGATGTTTACCTTGATGTTTTGAGAGAAGTAGTTGTACTGTGAATGAAGCAAGTTGCAAGTGGACATCATTTTATCTTCCAACAAGATGGTGGACCAGCATATATGCCAAAAAAGGTGCAAGAATATCTCAGTGTCAATGTTCCTGAATTCTGGTCAAAGGAAATCTGGCTGCCTAGTTCACCAGATGAAAATCCTTCAGACTATTGTGTATAGAGCATTTGTGCAAGAGAAGCTAATAAACAACCTCATTCTAATAAACAGGCTGTTAAAGCTAAGACTGAAAACATTATGATGTCCATGGATAAAGAAAAGTGAATTAAAGCATGCTCAAGATTCCAAAGCTGAATAAAGTCTATTATTGCAGCAAATGGAGACTTTTTTTGAACATTTGAAAAAAATAATGACTATGTTTATGCACTTACATAAAAGAATAAATTTATTTCAAAATACAGAGCTTTTGTGGTATGTTGTTAATTTTACTAAAATTTTGCCGATTGATCGTGTGTACACTGTATACTGCATTTTCTTTATCTGTTCATGCATAAACAGATATTTTAAAAGTTTTTTTAAAATTTTATTGTTGTTGTATTACATCCATCCCCTTTTTGCTCCCCTCTGTCCCCCTCCCCACCCACCCATTCCCCCCAAAGTCAATCCCACCTGTTGTCCTTGTCCATGTTTCCTTTATACTAGGTTCTTGTCTAAGCTGCTCCCCTTTCTTGCCTCTGCCCCCCCCTTCCCCCAACCCCTTTCCCCATGACCACTGAAAGCCTATTCATTGTATTCATATATTTGGTTCTGTTTTGCTTGTTGTTATCATGTCTTGGCTACTGTGAAAAAAATGTTGCATTGAACACAGGAGTGCCAATATCCCAAAGAGATAAACACCAAAAGTAGGTTTGCTATGTAATATGGTAGTTATAGTTTGTTTGTTTTTTTTTTAAAGAAAATACTCTGTAAACTCTGTAATGTTTTTCATAATGACTATACCATTTTAATCCCCACCAACAGTGTACAAAAGTGTCCTTTCCTAATCTTTTCTGTTTTTTCTAATAGCCAGCCTAACAGGTATAATGCATCACTGTAGGTTTGGGTAGGGGGTTTTTCTTTCCTTTTTTTCTGTTATACTTTTCTGGCTCACTGCACTGGATTACAGGCTCACTTAGAGCAGGGCCACATCCCAGTTGTCTTAAAAAAAAACCCTAATATATTATTTTGTTAACATTTCTATTAGACATTACTAGAAAATGTTTTATTTTATAATGAAATTGTTAAATATACCAAAAATATAAATCTCTTATGAGGTTTTCACAAGGCAACTATCTTTTTATGACTCATCCTTCAACTAATGGAGATATTCTGAAATTTTCAAGAATATTTTGTCATGTGTCATTTATTTTATTTTATTTTTTGCTTAGTTTTGCTCTACTAGGTCAATAAAAACACACAGGAAGAATTATAGCTACCAAATATTTGTGTTTATTTTCATTATGTATTATTTTAGAAAGTGAAAATGATTAAAATAGGAGTTACCCTCAATTTAGAATTAATAAATATCTTTGCATTTACCATGCTGAGAACATCATATAATAATTAGAAAATTAAACTGTTTCTCTCTCCAGAATATAAGGAAGCTGGAGGAAAATCCCAAAGCCTTTCTTGGTGTCTTAGTCTTTTATTTAATATTACTTTTTCCAGTTTTATTGATATATAATTGATACATAACATTGTACTAGTTTAAGGTGTACAACATTTGTATATATTAAAAAGTGATTACCACAATAAGTTTTGTTAATATCTAATACTTCACATAGTTAAAACATTTTTCTTGTGATGAGAACTTTTAATACCTACTCTCTCAGTAACTTTCATGTAACCACACAGTATTGTTAACTATAGATACTATTATACACAATATATTTCCAGAACTTGCTTATCCTATAACTAGAAGTTTGTACTTTCTGAACCATCTGATATTACCAGTTGCCTATTTGTATGCCATTTTTGGAAAAATGGCTCTTCAGATTCTTGGTCCATTTTTATTTGTTATTTGGGGTTTGGGGTGGAGTTGTATTAAGTTATCAGAGTTCCCTATATATTTTGGACAATAACTGCTTAGCAAATCCATGGTTTAGAATGTTGCTATTTCATTGTTCATTGAATCTGCTATTTATTTATTTATAAAGATTTTATTTCATTATTTCCAGAAAGAGGGGAAGGGAGAGAGGAAGAGAAGGAGAGAGACATCAATGTATGGTTGCATTTCACCTGCCTCCAGCCACAGACCTGACTGGAGACCTGGTTTGCAACCTGGTTATGTGCCTTGGCTGGGGAATCGAACCTGGGACCTTCGGGTTCGCAGGCCGGCCCCTTATCCACTGTGCTACCAGTCAGGGTTGACCCTGCTATTTTTTTAGTTTTATGTAGCTCCACTTGTTTATTTTTGCTTTTTTTTTTTTTTTTTTTTTTTTGGCCTGAGCTTTAGGTGTCATATCCAAAAATTTTCCTTGTGATTTCTTCTGGAAGTCTAATGGTTTCAGATCTTAATGGTTTAAGTTTTTAATTCCTTTTGAGTAGATTTTTGTATAAGGTGTAAGATGAGAGTTTAGTTTCATTCTTTTTTCCTTTCTTATGCATATCATTATGTATTTTTGGTGTGCCTTTCAAAGGTTAGTTGATCATATATGTTTGGATTTACTATGGTTCATTGGTCTTCATATCAGTTTTTATTCTAGTACAATACTGTTTTGATACACTTTAAAATCAAGCAGTATGACATCTCCAGCTTTGATCTTCAGTTTAATAATTTTAGCTCTGATGGAAATGCACATATTAAGGTTACAGTTTTCCCTGATGGTTAAGTTAATGAAAGACACTGAGATATAAAATTTACATGAGAAGCTAAAGTTACTTGAAATATGTAAATGAGGAAATGACCTTATCTGTTTGAGAAGTCTCATCTTTTTCTCTGTCAGGTCCACATCTGAAAGAACTAGTAGACTTTGTAACATGTAGGCTACAAGAAAATGATAAAAATTAGGTCACATAAAATATCAGTGGTTCCTATGGCACAGAATGGGTACTAATTGGTATCTTATTGTATTGTGAAATAGATTCAGAGAACCTAGAATATATATTCAAACCAGTGAGACTAAGAGTTTATTTAATGTCACAGAAGATGGAAATGTTAGTGAAACTAAGTCTCAGGGAATGTAGCTGAGAATGAGTCTGAGTAGACTGTAGTATTTAACTCATGGAGTATGCATACATGTATATGTATAAAAGACTTAGCAAACATCTAAAACAAAAAATATATAATAATAATTAAATTTAAAATAATTATATGATTTATCATGAACTTTAAGTGATAAATGAAACATGCTATAAAGGACAAAAGTAATTTCTTACTTAGGAATATATAGATTGTTAATTTTTCAAATTCTAGGGAATAAAGAGGTAGTATTCAGGTTTAAATGCCAACTATAAAAATCTATAATGAAGCTAACAAATATTCAAAATATAACATTTTCTTTTCATTGTACATATATTTCTAACATAATCTGAAAAAAATTATAGGAAACAAATAAAGCAAGGATTCTTCTGATGGAGGTGCCCTGGAATATATTATAAGACATTGATCTCTTATTAATGACTTTCTACATTGTTACTTCCATCAGGATTCCTAACAGAATTACCTTACTCTTTATTCCTCCTTGGTATTCCTAATTTAAAACCTACTTTTTCTAGTTTCTTCATGTTATTGAAGACATAAAGTATGATAGAAAACACTATCTTCTGTAGGATGATATATTTAAAGTGACAAAGGGCACCTCCAAAAACATTCTGCCCAGCACAATTACCCTTCACAAATGAGAGAAAAAATATTTCCCAGACCAAAACACACACACACACACACACACACACACACACATATGAAAGTGTAAAAAAACTTACTGGTGTAGATAAATATACAGTCAAATTCAATATAGTCTAACAGTATAATGATGTATAAGTTACTTTTAACTGTAATACAAAAGTTATAACAAACATATTAAAATACAGTTACAATAATTTGTTATGTTTACATAATATGATAACATGTAAATTTTGACTTACACAACCTAAAATGTGAAAAGGAGAAGTAAACTGTAGGGTGTTTAATGTGATTAAAGTTTAGTTGCTATCAGTTATTTAAAGAGAATTATTATAGGACTTTTATGTTGTCATGACTTTAAGTCTTTTTTCATTTTGAGTTTACTCTAGTGTTTTGTGTAAGTTGGTGGTCTAGTTTCATTTCTTTGCATGTACCAGTCCAGCTTTCCCAACTCTATTTATTGAAAAAGCTATATTACTCCATTGTATGTTCATGCCTCCTTTGTCAAATATTAATTGACTGTAGAGACTTGGGTTTATTTCTGGGCTCTCTATTCTGTTCAATTAATCTACGTGTCTGTTTTTGTAATAGTACCAGACTGTTTTGATTATAGTGGCCTTGTAGTATAGTTTGATATCATGATTCTGCCTACTTTGTTCTTCTTTCTTAAAATTGCTGAGGCTATTCAGGGCCATTTTTAGTTCCATATAAATTTTAAAAATATTTTATATATGCCATTGGTATTTTAATAAGAATTGCATTAAACTGGAGAATATTATGTTAAGTGAAACAGCCAGTCAATGAAAGATGAATATTATATGATATTGCCTATAAGAGGTATCTAATAAACTAATGTACAAAATAAAACCACAGGCATGGAAACATGGGCAGACTGAAAGTGACCAGAGGGAAAGGGAGAGGGGAAATGGTGGAAAAAAGGGGAAGGAACTAGACAAAAAAAACATGTATGAATGACCCATGGACATGGACAACAATGTGAAAATTGACTGTGGAAGTGGGAGATGGGGTGGGCAAAAGGAAAAACTGGAACAGCTGTAATGGAGTAACAATAAAAATTATCTAAAAATAAAATAAATAAATAATAAAAATAAAAGGAACTGTTATAACCAAAAGAAGTTTTAGGTAAATCCAATGGTAAAAACAAAGCGGAAACCTCTAGTATAGTGATTATCAACCTTTTTCGTCTCATGGCATACATAAACTAATTACTAAAATTATGCAGCACACCAAAAATAAATGTTTTGCTAATTTAACAATAATAGTATGTTTAATTCATACCAGATGGCTATTATTGTGTTAGCTGTTGTCATTTCTGTTTGTTTGTTTGAGTATCTGAAGAGCGACTTCCAGCCAAGATAGAGGTGTAGGATGACACCCTCCATTTCTCTTCACAACTAAGACAGAATACTTCTACCCAAAACAAGTCAAAAAATCAAAATATCTAGAAAATCAAACTGAAGGGGGACCCAACAAAAAAATAAGGAAATACTCATCCAGATAGGTAGGAGAGGTGGTGCTGGGACAGAGAGGACAGAGTGTGGCAACACCAACAGCAACTGTAGTGACTGTGGCAGCAGCAGTGGTGGCGGTGGTGGCAGTACCCTCAGCAGCTTAACTGGTAGAGGCAGTGACAATTGACTTTGAAAACCGGTTGAGTTTGGGGTGGCAGAAGAAACTGCCTGTCTCTTAGCAGAGTTCATTCATTTAGTGTAAAAGGAGCAAGTGTTGAGCAGGCAGGATTATTCCCTCTGAGACCCCTCCCCAGCATAAAGTGCCACAATAAGGTGAAACCAGTTGCCCCACACAGGTGAATACCTAAAACTCCACCCCATACAACATAACAGGTGTGACAGCTTGAAAACTTAAGTGAAAAATAATGAAGAGTTCCCAAATTTATCAAAGGAAATGGACATACAAGTACAGGAAGCACAGACAGTGTCAAAGAAGCTAAACCCAAAGAGGACCACATCAAGACATATTATAATTAAAATGCCAAAGATTAAAGATAAAGAGGGAACCTTAAAAGCAACAAGAGAAGAGAGTTCCCTACAAAGGGGTACCTATACGACTATCACTGATTTCTCAAAAGAAACTTTGCAAGCAAAAAAGGTCTGGCAAAACGTATTCAAAATGATGAAAAGCAAGGACCTATAACCAAGAATACAGTCCAATAAAGCTACCATTTAGAATGCATGGGTAGATAAAGTGTTTCCCAGACAAGGTAAAAAAGCTAAAAGAATTTATCATCACCAAGCCATTGTTATATGAAATATTAAAGGGACTTGTTTAGGAAAAAGATGATCAAAACTATGAACATTAAAATGACAATAAACTCACAACTATCCAACAGAACCTAAAAAATAAAAACAAAAACAAACTAAGCAAATAACCAGAATAGGAACAGAATCATAAGTATGAGGGTTATTAGCTGGGAGTGTGAAAGGGGAGGAAGGGGGAGATGATGCAGGGATTAAGCAGCATAATGGGTAGGGTCAAAATAGGGGAATGTTAAGTATAACACATAGAAAAGGGTGAAGCCAAAGAACTTACATGCATAACCGTGGACATGAACTAAGGGGGGTGGGATTAATGGAGGGAATGGGGAGAAGTGGGTGGAGGGGAGCAAAGGGGAAAAAATTGGGACAACTGTAACAGCATAATCAATAAAATATACAAAAAAAAAAAAAAAAAAAAAAAAAAAAAAAAAAAAAAAAAAAAAAAAAAAAAAAAAAAAAAAAAAAGAAAAGGAAAAAAATATCTAAGGAAAAAGAGGTCAGTGCCACTGACTAAATACTCAGGTATTACATGTTTTAAAAATTTTTAATGCACACAACTGTGCCAGGCACATCAAATGAAAATCACTGCATAGTAGACTTTTTAAAAAAGGATAAAGAATTCAAACTTACTGCTACAAAAAATGAACAAACGTCAAAGAAAGATAACAAGATAAACAAACAATTACAAAACAGTCAAAACCAACAAACCTGCAATAGCAAGTCCTTATCTATTAATCATTAGTCTAAATGTAAATGGCTTAAATTCATTTTATAGCCCTTCTTCATTCAAGTCTCAGGATTTTACATGAATATTTCTTATAAATTATGACAGATCTTCTGGCCAAGATGGAGGCATAGGTAGACATGCTGTGTCTCCCTCCACAACTAAGAAGGAATACATCTACCTCAAAATTAGAGACAACCAGGAACTCCAGAAAATCAAGCCTCACGAAGTCCAACCAGCAAA
This sequence comes from Noctilio leporinus, assembly GCA_004026585.1. Classification (NCBI taxonomy): domain Eukaryota; kingdom Metazoa; phylum Chordata; class Mammalia; order Chiroptera; family Noctilionidae; genus Noctilio; species Noctilio leporinus. The sequence goes on along the minus strand of PVIW01003029.1, from coordinate 129,998 downwards.
GATATAAAGAAGAAATACTCATCCAGACAGGGAGGAGGGGAGGAGCTGGGACAGACAGGATGCGGTTTGGTGGCATGGTTTGGCAGCACAGCACCTGAGGCAGGACAGTGGGTGTGGTCAGCCAGCGGAATGCATTCAAAAAAATGTTTAAATAGAGACACCTGTTGATTGCTTGGCACAAGGCCATACAGTGCAGCTCACTGTTCCAGCACGGGGGTGAGGAGTAGGGAAACAAAGCCACATTGCTTCTGACTGGAAAACCAGTGGAGGTTGAGGTAGAGGAAGAAACTGCTGGTCTCTCAACAGAGTCCACTTGTCTAGAGGCCCCACAGTCCTGGAATGTCCACAGACCCACCCACTGTAGAAACCATGGCCAGGGCAATAGCTAGAGAGGCACCAGTCCATAGAGGAAGTGGGAGAAGTGCCTGGAAAAGGGGTGAGTACTGAGCAAGTGGCGTTGTTCTCTTTCAGACCCCTCACCCACATAAAGCACCACAACATGGTGAAACAAATTTGCCCTGAACTGACAAACACCTAAGGCTTCATCTTTTACAATGTTAACAGGTGCAACTGCTCTACCTAAGACACAGAGGAAAATTCATAAGCTTGTCAAGTTCAGAAGACAGAGAAATACAGCCCCAAAAAATGAAACAGATAAAGTTTCCAGTGGGAAAATTAAGCAATGAGGAGATAACTAACCTGCTAAATGAAGAGATAGCCAGCCTAACAGATGCAGAGTTCAAAATGCTGGTGATAAAGATGCTCACAGACTTGACAAATAGGCTTAGGTAAAGCAAATGCAGAAGGGAAGGAGTGAAGGCTATGCTAAGTAAAATAAAGGAAAATCCACATAAAACCAATGATGAAGAGAAGGAAAATGAGGTTCAAATCAATGATTTGGAACACAAGGAAGAAATAAACAGTCAACTAGTACAGAATGAGGAAAGAAGGATTTAAAAAATGAGAAGGGGCTTAGGAACCTCTGGGATGAATTTAAATGTGCCAACATCTGAATCATAGGGGTGTCAGAAGGAGAAGAGGAAGAGCAAAAATTGAAAACTTGTGTGAAAAAATAATGAGGAAAACTTCCCTAATTTGGTGAAGGAAATAGACATACAAGCCCAGGAAAAACAAGAAGTCCTACATAAACTAGGCCCAAAGAGGACCACACCAAAACACATCATAATTAAAATGTCAAAGATTAAAAGATAAAGAGAGAATCTTAAAAGCAGCAAGAAAAGAGAGTTACTATCAAATGGTTCCTATAAGACTATCATCTGATTCCTCAAAAGGAACTTTGTAAGCAAGAAGGAACTGGCAAGAAGTATTCAAAATGATGAAAACCAATGATCTACAACCAAGAATACTCTATCCAGCAGAACTATCATTTAGAATGGAAGTACAGATAAAGTGCTTCCCAGACAAGGTAAAGCCCTTATTATATGAAATGTTAAAGGTACTTACTTAAGAAAAAGTAGATCAAAACTATGAACTTTAAAATGACAACAAACTCACAACTATCAACAACAGAATCTAAAAAAAGATAAAAACAAAAAAACTAAACAAACAACAACAATAGGATCAGAATCATAGGTGTGGAGCTCATTGGGAAGGTTATCAAATGAGGAAGTGGTGCAGGGACTAGGAAACATTCCTGGGTATAAGATAGACAGGGGGAAGTTAAGAATAATATAAGAAAGGGTGAAATTAGGGAACTTATATACACAACCCATGGACATGAACAAATGGAGGTAGGATTATAAGAGGGAAGGGGTATCATGGGTGGAGGGGAGCAAAGGGAAAAGAAATTGGAGCAATTGTAAAAGTATAATCAATAAAATATGATTGTGACAGGGTCACTAGAAATTTTTATTATCACTACTCACTTATTTTAGACATAAGATACTCTCAATGATAAAATGGCTTTTAGTTGACATTGTAAATATTTTATTATACTTTTACATTTTGTTAATGCATAAACTAAATGTATAATGACATATAGAATGGCCCATAATGTTTCTAATTCTTTTCTTTCTTTTTTTAAAAGATTTTATTTATTATTTTTAGAGATATGGGTAGAGAGAGAGGGAGAGAGACATCAATGTATGGTTGCCTTTTGCCTGCCTCCAGCCATGGATCTGGCTGGAGATCTGGTTTGTAACCTAATTATGTGCCCTTACTAGGGAATCGAACCAGTGACCTTTGAGTTCGCAGGCTGGCACCTTATCCACTGTGCCAACTACCAGGAATCTAATTTATTTCTTACGTAATTGAATAAAATGCAAAAAGAAAAACCTGCCATGTAGGAGGCTAAGCATTTTAAAAATAAATGTTAGTTAGCTTTTTGTATTTTTTCAGAATTTTTTAATTTATTGAGGTAATATTGATTAGTATCATAAATTTCAGATGTACAATATTATTATTTGATATCTGTATACTCTATTGCGTGCTCATCACCAAAAGTCTCGTTTCTTTCTGTTACTTGACCCCCTTTACCCATTTTGACTTCCTCCCACCCTCTTCCCTCTGGTAATCACCATTTTGTTGTTTGTATCTCTAATAAGAAATAAGTAGTATATATATATATATATATATATATATACATATATATATATATGCACACACACACATATATATTCAACAGAGTACTACTCAGCCATTACAAAGACTAGATATTGCTATTCGTGATAACATGGATGGATCTTGAAAGTATTACACTAAGTGAAATAAGTCAGGTGGAAAAGTGCAAAATCCATATAATTTTATTCATATGTGGAATCTAAAACAAACAAAAAAAAAAGCAACAGACTAATAACACAAAATGAAAACAAACTCATATGTCAGGTCCATGCTAAAAGTTTGAGAGGTAGTAAAGAAAGAAGTTAAGAGCATATGCTTTTCCTCAGCCTAGGTGCTTGAGTTGGAATCCCTACTATTTAAGTTACATTACATCCATAACTTACAACTTCAGAGTTTGAATTTAAAGTCAGAACAGTGATACTAACTACATTTTAGCATTGTCTTGTGATTTACTTAATTAAGCACTTCTAACAATAGCATAATACATAGAAAATCCACACTAAGTATTTATATTTGAAATTGACACACGGCAATAAAAAACACCATCAAGGGCACAGTGCCAACCAACGAAGTGGCAAAGTTAGGATGTGAATAAAAGAATTCTGGTTCTAGCACATGAAGCTGAATTGCTGCTCAGTGGTACTTCTTAGCAGAACCAGATCATTGCTGGGTCTTTCTGCTTTCATTAGATAGAACCAGTGTTCATTGTTTTATTGTCTTTCACTGAATAAATTCACTTATTTCCAGAATGACTGGAATAAATCTGAGTTGAAGCTACAGATATTTCAAGGTCACTGGGTGTGTTCTATGCCTCTAGATAGTTGAGTTCTTTGAACAATTTCCCTCCTCATTCATACAAATAATAAATATCTATAGGTAAATAAATGATGAAGGGTTCCCTAGACTTTAAGACACAGTCACAGTAATTCTTAGTTGAAACGCAAATTCTAGAAGTGCTTCAGAGTAGTGACAAGTTTTTAACAAATGTCTACACTAATTTTTAACATTTCTATTGATGCTTAGTATAATACCTAATTCAGGGAGCCCATAGCCCCCTGAATTTGAGAAATGCAATGGAGGGAAGGAAAACCCTAATAATTACTTAAAACTATTTTCTAGGAAACAGAAGATATAAATATATTAATGTATGAAAAAATAAAAACAACATCTCTTCCTATGTCTGTTAGTCTCCAGGTCACTATTATTAACTTAATCTTCATTACTTTCTTTGTAATTAATATCTCATCAATGGGGAATTGATGAATGTCTGCAAAGCAGAAACATGTGGCACCTCAAGGCAGATTTTAAGGTTTGTAGGCTTTATGCAATACTGCCAAATATATGAAAGTCCCATTTTTGTACTCCAAAGTAAGACTTCAGCATGATCTTGAGGGATATAAAGATTTCTTGCACTTAACAAAAAAATAGATCTGTTTCAGTGCATAAGAAACAATATAAACCAGGTTCCGTGTTTCTCCTATTTCCTCTGAAGAAGAGGTTTTAAAAGATGATGTGGAAGAATCCTATCTCCCTTTCCCCATCTGTGCCATCTTTATCCTAGAAGATAATAACTGTGGGTGGGTTGGAGGGGGTAGATGATATAGAACTCTCATGTCACAGTGATGTCTCGTTAAGGCAAGTTTAAATTTAGATAATCTGCACCTGGAATAAAAATGTTTAAGTAGAATTTCTATTTTATAATCCAAGGAATAATTCAAGAAACAGATTTACAGAACTGTTTTAGTGTCTTTGTAATAGTGTTGGAATGGTTGTAATCATGTTTTAATTAAATGTTCCCAGATAGAAATTTGATTCATTAAGCAACCCACAGAGAGTTAACAGAGTTCATCAACTTACATAACTAATTCAGTTAAATATCATATAAAGAAGTAGGGTTATTCACAATGTTATATATCGAAGAAGAAAAAAAATTTCAGCATTCTCCACAAATGTTTAAAGATATGAGCAACTCATGGAAACATCTTCACTAGTTCTGTGCATACAAATAATACTGTCATATTAAGCATCACTTTGTACTATAATGTTACTAATGCAGTTCTAGGACTTTTGTGTTAGGCCCATGTTTTAAAAACTAAATATTTCCAAATAAAAGTGAATTTTAAATCCTAATATTAAAAATGTCTTTGTGTTCAGGTAGAAGGTTTTAAACCTTCTTCCCATTCACATTTTATTGTTTATTTTAGATACAACAACCAGAGCACACTTTCATGTTGACATTTTCAGGTTAATGGGTTTAGTGTTTAGAGCAGGTACCTCAAAGCTTAGTTCTTGACTTTTTGTCAAGGCTCAGCCTATCCACATGCATATCCATTCTTCAGGGCAGAGAAAATATGCAATTATAAAAGAGTTTAGTTCTAATTTGGTTTAATCAAATATAAGAGAAGGGAAGTAATTTCTAAATGGTGAAAGCTCTTGTACAAGGTTAAAAAAGTAATTTGGTTCTGTCACCTATCCAGTATTATTTACTCAGAATTTGTCCAAGTTTGATTTATGTATATAAGCTCAATTCTTTTATGTTCCAAGTCCCAAACTCCTAGTAAATTTCTAAAGATTTACTACATGTTACATAGAGAAAATCTTTCATAACACAAAAATATCAGAAAGAACTGAGAAAACCAGTCATCTTTGGGGCTGTACTGTCTACAGAAAAAGGACCTTACATATTGGGCAACATGATTCATTCTGGCTTAGATTTGGATAGAACTTAGGCTGAATGTTTGGATGGCCCTCAAATTAATATATTAAAATTTAAATCTCAGTGTGATGGTCTGTAAATGGGACTTTCAGGAGATGAGGATAGAATCTTCATAAATGAGAATGGTTCTGTAAAAGAAGCTACCTATTTCCTTCTTCCAGATGAGAACATAAGGAAAGACAGTGTCTAAGAATCATGAAGCAAGTTCTCACCAGACACTGAATTCACCAGCACCTTGTTTTGTGTGTGCCACCTAATCTATGGTATTTTGTTACAGTAGCATGAACAGACTAAGAGACAACTGCATTTGACTCTCTCTTCCTAAACTTACTCTACAACTTGGGTAAGTTACTTTATTTGTGAATAGGTACTTTATTACATTCACTGCATATTTGAGAATGCTTTACCAATTCGACCCAGCTTCTCTGTTATTAAAATAGGAATAATGATGTCTATTTCTTATGGAATGACAATAGGATAAAACCTCTAATATGTGGAAGCACCTATCTGTAATCAGAAAGATCTCACAAATGGCATTTGCAACTCTTAAGATGTACACAACTCTAGATCCCCTGTGCTGCTACTTTTACCCTTGATTTCACTAAGCATTTATCTGAAGCCCGTTAAATGCCCTATGTTTAATCCAGCCTGCGGAAACAAGTAGAAAGAGATATACAAGGGAGGACTCCCCAAAATGGATTTATTTATGAAAAATGTGTATTTATTCTTACATGTTTAAATTTCAGTCACCTTCAAAGTACTCTCCATTTGTTTCAATGCACCTATCAAGATTTTTTTCCACTGCTCAAAATAGTTTTTGAACTTGTTGATTTTGATGCCTTTTAGTGCTTCTGCCATTTTTGTTTTACCTCTTCCACATCAGCAATGCATTTCCCTTTTAGACTTTTTTCATTTGGGGAAACAAACCAAAAGGAAGTCACTTGGGACAAAATCAGATGAATGAAGAGGGTGGGGTATGAGGGTCATGCCATTTTTTTGGTTAAAACATAACTCTCAGTACAGTGTGGGTAGATGCACTCATAATTCACCCATCATGAAATGTGCAAATGCATTGAAAGAGTCTTAAAAAAAAATCACTGAAGCTGAAGTCAGCCTCTCACAACAATGCCAGATGGTACACTGATACAGATGGATTTCTAGAACATTCATCTAATGGGACCCCAACCTTCCAGAAGATAATTCTGCATTTTTTAAGTCCTTCCTCATATGCCTCATTCTTGAGGGCTGGGTAATGAATAAGTCTTAACTGCATTGTACATTTTGTATTTATAATTTGATTTCATCTCATCAATGCCATTTCATTAAATGGTATTTTTTCCTTAGCATTTTGAATTAGGCATTTGCATTACTGACAATAAGAAAAAGTCAACAAAATTTATAACATCACTCTTTTGAGTCATTCATATGTACTTTCAAAACAGAACCCACATTGTAAAGACCTTTGGTCAGAGCAAATATTATGAAAACTAAAATTGTTTCTTCCTTAGAAAGTATTTGTTTCATATTAACCAATTTTAAATAGCTTTTCCTGGATATATAAGGTGGAGAACTTGTTCGAATTTGTCTTTGACATGTATTTGTATTTCCTGTAAAAAATTATTCCTTTGTTTTTACCTCCCACTGATAAATTTCATGTAAAGTTAGATTTGATATCAAGAAGAAGCCTAAGCCACTGGTGGCACAGTGGATAAGGTGCTGGCCTGTGCACCCAAAGGTCACTGGTTTGATTTTCAGCCAGGACACACATAACCAGGTTGCAAGCCAGGTCTCCAGCCAGGTCCATAGCTGGAGGCAGGTGAAAGGCAAACATACATTGAAGTCTCTCCCCTTCTCTGCCTCTCTCCCTTCCCCTCTCTCTAAAAAAATAATAAATAAAATCTTTTTAAAAAATGAAGCCTAGAGTCATATTTCATTTTATTTAAGATTTAATACCTCATTTTTTTAACTTAAACTCTTTGAGTTCACCAAAGAAATAGGTCATGTAACTTAAATCTACATCATCATAGAAAAACTCCTTGAGGTAAAAAGAAACCCATCTCCAGAAACACATTTGAATTTTTCTCAAAAACATTAAAGATTGATATCTGACCATTATGTAGATTCACATTTACCCCTCCTAATGTATCTGTTACCACTTGCAAAACCAATTGCATTTGCCCCACAGCAGGAGAGGTTTTAGAAAATTCAGGATCTGAAATGGTTGCATTATTATGCAACCATAAAAAACAATAATTGTTGTAATTTATGAAAAGTATTTTTATTATTAAAATAATCTAAAAATACATTACTTTTACATCTACTCTAATTTCTAGATCTGTCTCTAGACTTTTATACTTCATTCATTTCCACAGGAAGGAAACTAGAATCTGTTTTCAGACAAAATATCCCCCTCAAGTCATACATTTAAAATACTAATTACTTTATTAAAGAGATAAATTTTATTTTAAAAAAGACAGTTTTTAAAAAATGAAAGAAAGAAGGAAGAGGAGGAACAGAAGAAAAGACAAGCAAAAGAGGAGAAGGAACTAGAGAGGACAACTTCATGTTTTTAAATTATTCTTGAGGTGAAACTTTCTTTTCTTCCAGAGGAGCTTATATTACAGAACCGATGTCTAAAATTTCCCCTTGTTCGACTTGAAATGCTAAGCAAGATCCAGGATTAAGACTTCATGTGAGTATGAACATGAAACCACAATCTCAGATGTGCAAGAAATATCACATCTCTTTACTTTTTTAGTCAATGCATGTCATACTCCAAGATCATGAACTTCACAGACTGAGAAATTACTATCTATCATTAGTTTCAGTACATCTTCTCAACACACCTACCCAACTTCCTTCTATTTATTGTACAATGTCCATTCTTCTCAAAATAGCAAGACAATAAACTGATATTGTGTGATTATTACCTTCAATGGGAGGAGGGAAAATATCAGGAGAAACTAATATTTCTCCAAATCAGTCAACAATAGTAGAATAATGTGGGAGGTTAGACACAAATGAAAGAGCACAAAATTGCTTTTAAAGTACTCAGCATAGCACATCTCTCTTTTCTTTCTCATGTAGCTAGTGTGGTATGACTTTTGAAAGCCAAATAAATCCTTGGAAATGAAAATATTACAGGGAACTCTGCATATAATATTATAGGAAATAAAACTCTTAAGATATTATGTGATGCTTACCATACAAAATATTGTAGTATGAAATATTGATTTATTCATTAAGTAAACATTTTTCTATGAGCATAATTAACTGAGTACTAAGATATCTAATGTTGAGAACATTTATAAGTTCCTTCAGTGAAGGCAACCTCTTTAGTAAATGATCCTCAAAGATCCCCAGTCCTTCTAGTCACATCTTTGCGTAATTTTCTGCACTTACTTTGTACTGGATTTATTGACTTGTTTCTAATGCTGAATACAGTAGCTATGATGAGATGTCACTTACAGATTAGGTTATAAGAAGGCTCTGGCTTCTGTCTCGGGCACACTGTGACTTTCCTGGGCCACTCGCCCTGGGGACTCCAACTGTCCTGTCAGAAGGCAGCCCCATGGAAAGACACAGCAGTCCAGGAACAAAGATCTGGTAACAACCACCTAGGGAAGCTTGGATTTGAATACTCCCTGAAGTTGAACCTTCAGAAGGTTCAACCTTCAGAAGAAACCATAGTCTCTGCCCACAGCTTGACTGCAATCATCTGAGTCAACCAGTACTCCACTAAGTCCTGCCTAGACTCCTGACCACAGAAATAATGAGATAATAACTATTAACCCACTAGGTTTGGGAATAATGCATTACACAGCATTATGTAATATCTAATACACCATGGCTTTACATCTTTTTTAACAGTGTTACCTTAATTCAAGGCACTCAAAATGCTTTCTTAAAAAAAAGAAATGAGAAGGAAAAACTTGATGGTTAATAAGGTAAATATATAGAAAACAAATTTAAAATACACTGGGATCACAACACATGAGGTCTCCATATTGACAGTTTTTTTCAAGTAACAAATTCTCCACTTTCTTAACCACATTTTATCATTACTCATATGATAAGAATCATTTTATAAATTTGAATTAGGGAAAATGTCACAATTCTATGTTGATATAAAATAATTTGTTCTAAATTTTAATTATTTGTTTCAAATAGAAAATACTACCTTTAATTTGTTTGATAGCAGATGGCTGCTTTTTAATTTTTTTACAGGAAATTAAATGATGCCTTGTCATACATTGATAGCAGACAACTTGTCCTTCCAGTACCTTCATACATATATTCTCAGAGTAGCAGTGATTTTCAGAGGGAAGCTAACTTAATGGTTTATACTACATAATTTGTACAGACTTCCTTCCAGATAAAAAATAATATAGTTAGAATGTTCATACACTTTTATTTATGTATATAAAGACTTCTATGTGGAAAGCTTGTGTTTTATACAAGCTTTACTCTTTGCAAGAATAAAATAAAAATTAAAACAAATAGAAATAAAAGGAAGGTAAAAATATCAGAAATTAAATGTTAATTTTTTTATCTTTCTTTTCCAATGTTAACTTAGTGCATACAAAAAAAATTAAATTTATGATCCTAAAATGAATAGTGTCATATGGAGAGAGAGAGAGAGCAAGAGCAAGATTTACCTAAACTGAGACATTTTTTACTTAAATATTACTTCAATCTTTATTATGGCCTTAATTTTTCAAAATGGTACTGCTTGGAGATGATCATTAAAAATCTTATTTTTGCTTATTATTTTTGTAATACTGTTATTCTCTAATATTATAAAAACTCCTAAGGATGAGAGTTAAACCATGTGTTGGAGAACTGTCAAGACTATTTTATAGATATTTTATGTATGATATAGCCTATCCATTATATATCTGCCACTCCCTTCTCAGAAATGAGTGCAACCACCATAGAAGAACAGGATCGACTAGCTCTTCCAGGTGATGGGCTGACATAGATGTTTCTTCTCTCATAACTTACCTATTATTAGCAAATGAATTAGAGCCATGACCAGAAAGCTTTAGACTTATTTGGTCTGTTCTTGCATGACAAATAACTAAAAGATACATGTTGAATTAAAATAATTCTGGAGACAGAAATTTAATAATTTCTTTAGCTGAGGTATTTTGGTCAATTACTTTTGTCATATGAAGTAAAAGACAAACTACAATTTTCATGGGCACTGGAATATTTCCAACTTTTATAGTGCTTTGCTTAAATGATGAAATAGATAGTAATAAAGAGACATTAAACTACAATTTATTGTTTAGCTATGACTGTTTTGGTAGTTGCAAAAGGAAATGAATAGGCAAGCCCAGCTCTCAGTAGGAAATAATTGAAATAGCTGAAATATATAACCTGAAGCAGCTGTGTAACCGCAAATGAGATTCAAGTCAGATATTGTTCCTTAATTTATTTAACAGTTTTATTTTATTGAAGTTTAAACTAAATTAATAATAAAAGTTATATTGGATTAACTCTGGTGCTGCTGTCCTCTTTCTGCTAAAGAAAGGAATGAAAAACTGACTTTTTCTGAATGTATGAAATCAGATCAGATAGTTTAGTAATATCCATTTTTATTGTCATCTTTTATAAGAAAATAACATAAATATATTTCAGTATAACACTTTTTCATTTTTCTAACCCTCATTTTGTAGAAGTTTAATTAAAAGTTCTATATATTATAAAGAAGCCTTCTGACATCAGCAATTTGAGGTTGTAAAGAGATAACTCATTAAGCTATAATGAATCTCTTACACTTTTTTGTCTAAAGCTTAATATATTCTTTAAAATAGTCACCAAATGTTCTTCCAGTTCCTAATGTTAGTTAAGATTTATTAATTTTATCAATTGTTGAGCCAACAAAGAATTTGTATTAATAAAAGATCAATAGAAGTAAACTTAAAATGGCCTCTCAATTAACCTCAATCTAAGTAGCATGGAATCACCCTTGAGGCTCAGTCATACCCTGTTATGTCTTATGGCTTCAAATTACTAAAAAACAAGGACTGAATAAGAAGTACAATCTCTTCTTCATTTTTCTGCTCCACAAAGATACTTTTTAAGAACCTCAGGGGAGTGTGGTTGCATAGGGAGAAAGGAAGATTTTCTGATTTTTGTGATAAACAAAGGAAATTAACAGTCATTGTTGATTTTTATCTTTTTCTTGCACTGCTAGGTCCCTAAAAACCACTGCCTTCCTGGTCCATATTAGCAACCCAATTTATGGATCACCTTTGAAAAGAAGGCAATACTAAATAAAGTGATAGGCCATTTTATTGAGTGCTTTCTATGCACAGGCATGATCATAAGTATATTACATACTTTACCCCACCTTGGCCAAAGTCAGATGATTTAGAACCAGTGTATTTTCTTTTGGGCCACATCAGTAAGTAGTACATTCAGTCAGACTCCCTGTAGTAGTTTTTCTAGGGCTGCTGTAATAAAAAAAAAAAAACAACAAAGGCTGAAAATCTTAAACAAAATGAATTTTCTAACAATTCTGGAGGCTACAAGTACAAGAGCAAGGGATTGTAGCCTTGATTTCTTCTGACACCTTTCTTCTTAGCTTGCAGTTGGTCACCCTCTTGTTGTGTCTTTACATTGGTGTCCCCTTAGACTCTACAGGCACTTGCCTGGTGTCTTTGTCCTAACTGCCTCCTCTGTAGTCAAACTGGACTAATTCCTCATCCACCCTGGCAAAATTATTTTAACTTGATTAACTTTTAAAGGCCCTACCTACAAATACAAGTCGAACTCTGAGGTATGGCATTCATGTTCCAAAACATGAGTTTTTCAAGCACAAAATTCCTCCTGTAATACTGCCCATGTCTTTATATATCAGCATTTATTTTGGTGTTGTGTAGACACAGAAGACAGTGAATTTCTAGTGTTTCACTTCTAGGACAAGGCTTTTCCTTTCAACCTTGGAAACAAATGTGATGGATTTATTAAATATTTGTGTTCCAACAGTGAAATTTGCTTTCTCTAATATGACCGATGCTTAGAAAACATATCCCTGGAAACAACAGAGGTAGGGAGAAGTATGTGGGTATCAAAAAAACTTATGCCCTATTGATTATTCTCTCTGAAAAGATATATCACCAATATTCTTGTCATCTCTCTTCATCAGTGTAGACAGAATTTTATATGTAATTAGCAAAATATTCCAGATGTGTGATGATAATGAGAATTATAAAATTAATATTGCAAAAACAGCTAAAAACTATTAGGATAAAATTTAGATACTTTTAAAATTATTAAACCAAATAAGTTTCAGGAAAATGAAAGAATTATTAAAATTGGTAATGAAAGTTTAGAATAGACAGTAAGTGAAAATATTTATCAAATTTTGTTTAGAGAAAATTTTCTGACCTAAAGAGAAAAATGACAAAAATATCTATTTGATATCTATATTTAAACATTATATAGTATAAGTTAAAATAAAAATTTAAAAAGCAGGCCACCTGGCTGGTGTGACTTAGTGGCTTGAGCATCAGCCTGTGAACAAAAGTGCTGTTGGTTCAATTCCCAGCCAGGGCACATAATCAGGTTGCCAGGTCCATAGTTGGAGGCAGGTGAAAGGTAACCATACATTGAAGTCTCTCTCCCTCTCTGCCTCTCTCCCTTCCTCTCTCTCTAAAAAATAATAAATAAAATCTTAAAAGAAAAAAAAGTAGGCCAATTCTTTGAGGAAAATATCATGATAAAAGTTCTCAAATAGCAGTGAGCTGGAATGCACAAAATATAATCAGACATGTTACAAAATCAGAATTCAAATAATCACTACTTACCAGTAATCACAGCATTATAAAATAAAAGAGTGAGCCCTAACTGGTGTGCCTCAGGGGGTTCTGCAGTGTCCCACAAACTGAATGGTTGGTGGTAGATTCCTGGTCAGGGAGCATGCCTGGGTTGAGGGGCAGGTCCCCAGAAGCAACCCATCAATGTTTCTCCCACACATTGGTTTCTCTCCCACATCGGTTTCTCCCCCGCTCTTTCTCCCTTCCCCTCTCTCTAAAAATAAATAAATAAAATCTTTAAAAATAAATAAATAAAAGAATAAGATATTTTTTTACCCTGGAAAAAAAGAATGCAAAAAATACTAGTACTTTGCATTCTTTGGCAAGTAACCCTGGAAGGAAGGATGAAGCTTCTCCTTTAATCTTTACAAGACCCCTTCCACTTGACTTTTCCTCAGGCTTACCAAGTGCCCAAACACCTGGAAACCCAGGCTTCAGCCTTCCTCTTTCCTATCTAATCTGCTTTAACAACTGAATGAGGAGAAACAGGATTTTTTTTTTAAGAAATGTTATGAACTGCTTTAATTAAATGAATAGTTGGCCATATTTTCTTTTGTTTCCCTAAACTCTTCTATAAATCCAGCAAACAAATATTTCTCAATATATATTGTGTTGCAATTAACTGAGCTAGACACAGGAAACACTATAGCCATGTTCCTCCCTTCATGGAAAGGACAGACAGCAACAGAATCAAGTACACTGTGGTCAGTACCATGAAGATGATAAACATGATAGGCTGGGTGAGACAGGTAGAGATGGATGGATCAGGGAAGCCCTCTCTAAGCAGGTGATAGTTGAACTGAGACCTGAAACATGATAGTAAGTCACATTTTTCATTTTCATTTTATCTTTTTACATCTTAGAGATTTTCAATTCTGATAAAGTAAATACCAATCTTTAATATCTCTCATTTTAAAAAATGGAAGGGGGGTTCTTTTACTTTATTTTATTTTTTTTTCCAGAATAAAGCTGTCATGACATCAAATAGTCAGCAAATCACTCTAGTTTATCCCTAGCCATGATTGGTCCATTTCTTGCTCTGACGTTTTGAGGCACCATTGTAACGGAATTACAAACCATTCCTAGACAAGCTCCCGGCTGGGCTATGGTTTTTGTCCTGAATAGCCCAAGAAGCTGGTAACCTGTTAGGTTTGGACAAGTTCACTTGTTTTCTTTTGTTTTTCTTTTTATTTCATTTGCTTTTTTTGTAATTTTTTCTTCATAATTTTACCTTTTTCTTTTTGTTTTTCTTATTTGTACTTTTAATTTTATTTTATGTTTTTTCTTTTTCTCAATTTTTTATTTATTTTGTTATTTTCTCATTTATTTTTTTCTCAAAATATTTTTGTTTTTATTTTGAAGTCGCTATGTCTAATGACTTTGCAGCCAACTCTGCCAATAAGTACCATATTGGAAATTACATACTACTAAACACCATTGACAAAGGATCCTTTGCCAAGGTAAAGTTGGCCCAGCACATTTTATTGGCATAGAGGTGGCTATGAAAACCATGAGTCAGCAAAACTTCTCTGAAGTTTCTCAAGAAGGTCATTGTCTTAAGAGCTTAAATCTCTCCCAGCATCACCAAGTTATCTGAGGTGATTGCTACCTAGGACCAATATTTTCTCTTCATGAAATATGGGTTACTTTTCCCAGAACTACAGCCACAGGACCAAGGTGGGAACCTGAGCCAAGTTATGGCAACTGACTCCCAATCCCCAGCCAGACTGGATCCATATGCCTATAGACCCTCTGTATGTCCTCCTCAGAGTAGTGTACTGTCTGTTCAAGTCATTTGCCCATTTTTAATTGGATTGTCTGTCTTCCTGATGTTAAGTCATGTAAGTTCTTTATATATTTTGGAACCCAAACCCTTGTCTCAAGTATCATTGGCAAATATGTTTTTCCATATGGATGTTTCCCTTTTTGTTTTACTGATGTTTTCTTTAGCTGAGCGAAATGTTTTAGTTTGATGTAGTCCCATTTGTATATTTGTTCCTTTATTGCCCTTGCTCTAGGAGAAATATCTGTGAAAATATTGCTGCATGAGATGTCTGAAATTTTACTGCCTAGGTTTTCCTCTAGGACTTCTATGATGGCATTGCTTATGTTATGTCTTTTATCTATCATGAGTTTATTCTGGTGTATGATGTAAATTGGTGGTCTAGTTCCATTTTATTTATTTATTTATTTATTTATTTATTTATTTATTTGCATGTCCCTGTCCAGTTCTCCCAACAGTACTTGTTGAAGAGGCAATTTTCACTCCACTTTATGCTCCTTCCCCCTTTGTCAAATATTGGTTGACCAAAGACTCCTGGTTTATTTCTGAGCTCTCTATTCCCTTCCATTGATCTATATGTCTATTTTATGCAAGTACAAACTGCTTTGATTACAGCAGCCATAGTATAGTTTGATATCCAGTATTGTGATTCATCCTACTTTGGTCTTCTTTCTCAAGATTGCCCTGGCTATTCAGGGCTGTTTTGGCTCCATATAAATTTTGAAGTGTTTGTTCTAGATCTGTGAAATATGTCATTGGTATTTTAATAAGGATTGAATTGAATCTATAAATTGCTTTGGGTAGTATGGATATTTTTATGATGTTAATTCCTCCCATCCATGAACATGATATATGCTTCCATTTATTTTTATCTTCCTTAATTTCTTTCTTCAGTGTTCTGTAATTTTCTGAGTACAGGTCTTTTACCTCCTTGGTTAACTTTATTCCTAGGTAGTTTATTTTTGTTGTTGTTATAGTAAGTGGGATTTTTTGTTCTTATTTCTATCTCTGATGTTTCATTGTTGGTGCAAAAAAATGCCTTTGGTTTCTGGATATTGACTTCGCATTCAGCTATTTTGCCAAATTCATTATTTGGTTGAGTATTTTGGTTGAATTTTTAGGTGGAGTCTATGTACACTATCATGTCATCTGTAAATAATGACAGTTTTACTTCTGCCTTTCCAATTTGGATGCCTTTGATTCTTTTTTTTTTTTTTTTTTTTTTTTTTTTTTTTTTTTTTTTTTTTTTTTTTTTTTTTTTTTTTTTTTTTTTTTTTTTTTTTTTTTCTGTCTGGTTGCTGCGGCTAGACCTTCCAAAACTCTGTTGAATAGAAGTGGAGAGAATGGACACCCTTGTCTTGTTCCTGATCTTAAGGGAAAGGCTTTTAGTTTTTGCCCACTGAGTATGTTGGCTGTACGTTTCTTGTATATGGCTTTTATTATGTTGAAGTATGCTCCTTCTATACCCATTCTACTGAGCATTTTTATCATAAATGGGTGTTTTTTCACCATCTATTGATATGATCATATGATTTTGTTTCATTTTGTTTATGGAGTGTATCATGTTCATTGATTTGTGAATATTTTACAATCCTTGCATCCCTAGGATGAATCCCATTTGTTCATGATATCTGATATTTTTAATGTATTGCTAGATCTGGTTTGCCAATATTTTGCTGAGGATTTTAGCATCTATGTTCTTCAGTGATATTGGCCTGTAGTTTTCTTTGTTGTCTCTTGACCTGGTTTGGGGTTTCGAATAATACTGGCCTCATAGAAAGAGTTTAGGAGTCTTCTCTTTTCCAAAACCCAAAATTCTCTTAAAGAAGATTTTTAGTCAATCATTTGCCACAAAACCAGTTATACTTAGTGTAAGTATTTATATATTATGCTATAGAAATACAGATGTATTCCAAAATGAATGGTGTCTCAGACTCCAGTGGGAGTATTATTAATATATCATATAAGCACTGTTATCTTTTTTTAAAAGATTTTATTTATTATTTCCAGAAAGAGAGAGGAAGGGAGAGATGCAGAGAGGGAGAGAATCATTAATGTATGGTTGCCTTTCACCTGCCTCCAGCTATGGACCTGGCTGGAGGCCTGGCTTGCAACCTGGTTATGTGCCCTGGATGGGGAATCAAACCAGCAATCTCTGGGTTCACAGGCTGGCACCATATCCACTGCTACCAGCCAGGATCATTGTTATCTTTTGAAAACACAAAAAAGTTTCTTCACTATGAAATATAAATGGGCCAAGAATTATAAATTAAGACTGTCGAACTATAATTCTTTATCAGACAATCTAGCCTAAGAAATTATAAAATAGAAAGAAAATGGTCTTAATTGCAGAGATATTTATATTACTTAATAATTGATAGTAGAAAGTATTCATAAGAGTTACAAATATTTTTTGTAGCTGATAAAATGTACATCTTATGGAATGTTTAACAGACACAATATGGATTCATAAGAGTAAATAATATGATCCATCAGTGACAAAAATTTCAGCTACATTTTAAAAAATGACAGACATGATTTTAAAAATTCTTACATATGTAAATTGGAAAATAGGCCATTTATACCTATTATTGTGTCCCCACAACCATCAGTTTCTTGATTCCTTTTTCTGCTCCTTTATTTTTAGTGGGCTACTTCAGGATTAAGATGGCTCCTAAGCTCCTCTCCTACTTTCATATTCCTACAAGCAGGAACTGAAAAGAAAATGTATTGCCTCTACCTACTTTAAAGAGAGGTCCTGGAAATACCATCTAACAGAAATAGCACACTCCTCTTATATGTTAGTAAGCATATTTAGCTACAAAACAAGCTGGGAAAGCCTATGCCTACCTTTAAAATTTCTTTTCCAAAGGAAGGAAGGTGAATATAGATTGGGTGTTGGAAGTAAAAAGACAGCAGAGGGGTAGCAGATTTGCTCATTTGGAAAATATTGACATTGTTATTAAACAGAGTAAAGCTAAGGCTAAAAATAAATTAGTTATTAGGATATCAAATAGATATTTTTTTGGAAAAATTACTGGAAATAAATGCCACAAAATTCTATTAACATTCCCTATAAGTGGCACCAGAATAAGTCATTTATGGTTTCATTGTAGTTTTTCTGAAATTTTCAAGTTGCTTTTTTGTGAGTTTCTGTACTTTTTTAATAAAGATAAAAAACTAACTTGCCACCCATTCTTCCAAGATGTTATGAGACTGGATTGTCAGTTTAAGAGAAATAAATTTAAAAAGTAGGCAAATGTTAAGTTGGTTTACTCAAAATATTTAAAGAATGGAAGTTATTTTAAAGTAGTTTTTAGATTTAATAGGAGAGCCAGAGTAGATGGAGGAATGGGCTTGAACATTAAATCTCCATCATATCAAAGGTAATCACAGTAAAGCCAAACATAAATAGCATGTCATATGTCAAATACATGTAACTGGATAGTCAGATGAGAGATAAGTTTTTGATATGTAGCTCTGAGGTAATCTATTTGAGTAGACACCTCAAATCTCTTTCACTTCAGTAATAACACATCATTCCTCCAGCTTCTGAGACTGATAGGGGGCTCAAATGTTGGAAAATTTTAGTCCCAGCTAATAAGCTTAGTAATCAATATATGTAAAAAGCTATTGTTTCAGGAACTGGAGGAATGACCCACCTTGGCTCCAGAAGACTTCCACCCAGGACACCAAGAAGGAATGCTGTGGCTTTGATCTCATTAACTTTTTCCTGAATTTCCAACCCCTTACTTCCACCTTTCTTCTCCCTATGAAAAGTGCCTATTTATAATGGAATGTAAGACAGTTTGTTGGGGTACAAACCCACTGTCTTCTTGGATTACCAACCATCTGCATGAAGTACCCATAAAGATTCAATCCCTGTCTCTACTTATTGTCTCTGGTAGATGACAGGCAACATGAATACCAACTTTTTCAGTTTCAAGAGTAGTGACAACTTAGAGGATGGAGAGAGGCACATCCCACCCCCATAATCCCTTCACCTTCTCTTGGCTGAAGAGAACTGACACTTACAAAGTCATACCTTCTTCTCTGGGGCATATCGGTTACTGAATTAGGCTAACAAGTTGTTGATGCTGGTTTGGGAGGTGGTGAGGTCGGGAGATAAAGATAGTAGTGAAGGTAAGCTCCTCTTTCCTGATTGAGAGGCATTTCTAAACATCCATCATAACTTCACGTTCCAAATAAAATGTCGAAGGTTTTGTTACATTCCGCAGTCCAACTCCCACCTTGTCTAAACTTTTTATTTTTTGCTTTTCCTTCCCAGAGAGCATCCTTCCAGATTAAATGCTCAAAAACATATTTCAATCACAAAATCCAAAATCCATTTTCCAGGGAACCCAAATAGCCATGAAAGTTTAAACTATAGATGTAAAAAATTTACTGGGAGAAAGACATGGAAAAAATAAAGGAGAGAATTTGGAGTAAAGCTGAAATAACTCAGAAAAAATAAGAGGAAGACCTGGGAGGCTCCATGTCTGCAAACATAGAAAGAACTCTTGAAGACTGTTGGTCAACAAGTGTAAATGAACTAGAAGTTAGTGCTCACACAGCTGTGGCCAGGGTGGTAATGAGAATGTCAGAAATTCAAAAGGGAAGAAATGATTGAAGATATCTAGAGAAGAAAACAGGGAGTGTTTAAATTGTTTGTTTGTTTGTTTGTTTTAATGGAGCTCTAAGAATATGTAAAAACCTTAGGAAAAGAGCCTTTAAACACAGAGGGTGTGGAACTGCAAATACAAGAAAGTGTAAGTAGCAAAACTGGGTGTCCCTGCAGTGGTTGTTAGAAATGAGTTTCAGAATGCAGGAAAAATACTAGATTTAAACAAAAGTGAAGACACAATTTCCGCTTAGGGGAGTAGAGAGCTGGAAAGATCAATAACCCCATGTTTAATCTAGGGGAGGGGGGGTGGGAATCTGCCTAAAATGCCAATTCACAACTTTTTAGAAAAACTTGCAGAGAGAAAAAATTGCAGGACAAACAACTAATCCAAAATCTTGGGAGAGGCAAACACCTGCAGGGAGAGATTAGATGCCAACACCTGCTAGTTTGAAAGAGATGCTGCTATACAAAAATAAGAGAAGTTAACATATTGAAAGAAGCTGAGTGCAGGTTGGTGGAAAAGAATGAAAGCCTTGCTTTTACCTTGGGGCAAGTCACACCATTTCTGTCAAAAACCACACCCAGTGCTTAAAGGAAGCCGGTAGATAATCCTGAGAAAGATTGCTTGAGTACAGGCCCAGAGGAGGGGAACAGCCAGCCACCAGTGATCTGAATGTGAAATTCTGCCCAGACCTTTATTTTTCATATGGGACAAACTCCTTAATCTGTAGTGGGAACAAAACACACACACACACACACTCTTACCCTTATGATACTGAGAATTCATTGCAACTGGGAGAAAACACACTGGTGGGGGGGTTGAGTATATGCAGGATCCCAAACTAGAGTTGGAGGAAGAGCATGTGTACCTGTGAAGTCCTTATAAATGAATCTCAGGAGTGCAGTGCCCTCTAAGGTTTGAGGCACAATCAGAACACAACTCCCTGTTGCATCTCAGCAGACAAAAACATCATTGAGTAAAAAGAACAGATGAATATTAGTGGAACAGCTACAAGAAACATGTTATCTGACATGCAAAGAAGAAAATCTGAAGCTGTAGGTGGAACAGACATTGAGAAAAACCCTCTGGCAAATAACCCTCACACTAAAGCCAATTTGTACTGTGGGTAGCCATAGCAACAGTAAAAACCTCAAACAAGTCCAAGTCCTGAATAGATTAATAGAAACTTCCATTCTGAAAAAAATAAAAAAGGATTGTCCATGTACAGTCATGAAAGCATGAAAGCTATTTATCTTAATCCCCGTAGTCTTCTATTTTATACATATATATATACATAGATGTCAATGACTGGAAAAATCAACACACCCCTACAGCAAAATAATTAACAGAAACATACCCAGGTATAACAAAAAGGAGGGAGTAATTTGACTAAAATTTTTAAATGAATATAATTGTTAAATTTGTTACATTTTTAAAATCTCTAATGAAAAAGATGTATAACATATAAAAACAAATAAGTAATTTTAGCAGGCAAGGAAATCAAACAAATGCTGGAGATGTAAAATGTAGTAAGAAAACTAAAAATGCCTTTTTCATTCTTACAAGTAGATAACACGGCTGGGGAATGAATCAGTAAAAATAGATAGGTCAAAAGAATTGCTCAAACTGAAACATCATGAGAAAAAAAAAAAAAAAACTGAAAACACAAAAACAGAATAGAGCATCCAAGAGCTGTGGGAGAGAGGAGTTATTAGAATCTCAGGAGACAAGAGAAAGATAACAGAAAATGTGGAAGAAGATAAAATACTGGCTTGATAATTTTTCAAAAATAATGGCAGCAAACAAGTCAAAGATCTTAAGATATTCAGAGAACACCAAACAGAAACACTGCACACACACACCCCTAGAAATATCATATTTAAACTATTAAAAATAAAAGATAAAGATAAAAGTCTTAATTTACCCAGAAAAAAAGATGTATTACAGGCCGTGGAAGAAAGATAATAGCAGAACAGATTTCTTGTCAGAAATTATACATACCAGATGACAATGTAGTAAAATCTTTAAAATATTGAGAGTAAAACATCTGTCAAACTAGAATTCTATACCTAATAAACAGTATTCATCAAAATTAAGGAGAAATAATAATTTCTTAAATAAAAACAAGATATTCACCTCTAGCAGACATATACCTCAACAAATATAAAAGGAAGTTCTTTAGGATACATACACCACACACACACATGATAGAAATCTAATCAACTCAAGGAAATGTGAATTGGGAATGTAATAAATGAAGGTAAAAGAAAAGTTGTCTTCTCTTTTGTCTTCTGTGTTATTTTAATTGTTCTTTAAAAATGCCTGTCTAAAGCAAAAATATGGTAGTCACATGTTGTTTATAGTATATGCAAAAACAAAAAGATGACAGTAGTACAAAGAATGGAAGGGTAGACTGGGAATATATTTTGTAATGTCCTTACATAACATGTGAAGAAATATAATAAGGTCTGGAAACAGCTCAAGTGCCCATCAGTAGATCAGTGGGCAAAAAAGCTGTGGTACATTTACACAATGGAATATTATGCTCTTATTAAAATGAAGGAAATTTTACCCTTTGTAACAGAATGGATGGACCTGGAGATTATTTTGCTAAGTGAATAAGCCAGTTAGAGAAAGATAAATACCTTATGATATCACTCATATATGGAACCTCATGAACAAATTAAACTGACAAAGTAGTAATAGAGGCATGGAAACATGAAACAGATTGAGCGCTGTCAGAGGGGAGGGGAGAGAGGGACTAGATGAAAGAAGGTGAAGAAATTAAAGAACATGTATGCATAACTGGTAGATAGAGATGGCAGTGTGATGACAGTCAGAAGAAAGGGTTGTGGGGACTTGGAGTAGATTGGCAAAGAGGGTGGCAGGAAATAGGGGCATTTGTAATAGTGTCAACAATAAAAATAAAATAAAAATACAATAATATTTGAAAGTCAACTCTAATTAAGGCTGTATATTGCAAACCTGAATGTATACAAAATGTCCTGAAAATAGTAAGTCCAATGAACATAGACCTGAATGATACAAAAGTATTCAATTAAATCCAGAAAAGACTGACCAAGAGAAAGGAACAAAGCAGCGTGGACAAATGAAATACAGCTATCAAAGTAATATATTTAAATCAAATATATCAATAATCACTTAAATCTGAACAATCCAAACTCATGGAAAGATGATAGATTTGATAGGTGATAGATAGATAGGTAGGTAGGTAGGTAGATGATAGATCAGGTATAGGTGGAACAGATATGTAGACACACAGAGACATATGCATTACTGAAAATATACCATACAGCTGTGTGTGTACATGCATGGATTAGTATACATGCATGTATTTCCAGTCTCTCTTAACTGAGAGGGAACTGGAAGCAATAATATCACAGTAATCCTGGGCAAATCTAGCACCCAGATCTTAGTTTCCAAATACTATTCTATAATATAAAGAAACTTTATAAAGTTCTTGAATCCAAGCCTGGGTCAGGGAAAACATCACATGAACTTGGAAATTCTTATGGTGACAGAATATAAGGGCATACACAAAAAAAGGATGGGTGCATACAGAAAAGGCACACAAGTTATTCTGAAAGTACTCTCATTAGCTAAATCTGGAATAATTTCAAAAACAAAATAACATAGTGTTGGATTATAATTCATGAAATGAGATCATAGTGATATGAATTTTTAATAAATGTTACATTTAAAAATTTGGCAGTTCATCCTTAAAGAATTCTAATTGGCAAATTTGAAATGAATGCAATCAATAAGAAAACATCATTAGAAAACCAGCTTATTAATTGTGGGCAAGATCTAATGCGAAAATTAATGAGTAAAAATTTGAAGAGAAGCAAGATATTTGCACAGTTTCAGAATATCTCCCTCAAGATGACAATTAATTACAAAGGCAAAACTAGTAGTTCTATGGTGGAGAAACTCAACACACATCATCTTAACCAATTAACCAAAGTTGTTAAGAAATAATGCCAGTAGTAAGAAATATTACCATTATGAATTCCTAACATAGTACACTGAGAATTGTATAACATTTCTGTGGTATAGCATTTCTCTCCCCATCTCATTCATACCAACTCAGTGCAGGTATGTCAAGAATGCATAACTTCCATCCCATTGGGAGAAGACAGACAATCCTAGACTGAGGGACATTCCACAAAATGATTGGCCAGTACTGTTTTAAAGCATAAAGTGCAAAAAAAAAAGAGGAATTTTCAGACTGAAAGAGACTAAGAAGATATGACAACTAAAGGCAATATGAGATCCTAGATCAGATTCTGGAACAGAAAAGGGGCATGGTGCAAAGATTGGTGAAATCGGGAAAAGGTCTGTAATTTAGTTAGCAATATTGTACCAGTGTTAATTTTTTTTTAATGATTTTACCACAACTATGCATGATGTTAACATGGGGGGAAGCTGGGTATACAGTAACCTTCTGTTAAATCTTTGCAATTTTTCCTTTCAATAAGAAAGTTAAAAGAAATTACTAAAAAAGCAATGAAAACTCCTGTAAGACTTTAAAATACATAAAAAATAACATTTAATAAAAGTTTAAATTTAGAATTTTAACAAGTTCCTCAGAGACTCTGACCTGCAGGAAATTTCAAACTAACAAGTTAAACTATCTGTAACATAAGCCTTCCCACCAATATTAACGTTCAATTTGTATTGAAGACCACATAAAGTCAGGAACAGCCTGAGACCTCGTGAAATCTCATAATAGGTTTGACCCTAGCTTATAACAATATGTTCAGCTTCACAAATACCATCCTATCCTGTAACCTCTCCAGAATCATCTCTCATTATTCTCTGTTTCCCATTTCACAATCCTGACTTGCTTTTATTGCCACCTTACACACACTATCTCTTTCATCTGACAGTTTACGCTTCACTTCCCTCTCCAAACACATAAGAATTGACTTCAGTTTAGCTTCTTACTACACTTCTTTTCCTTTGCTGCACATTAAGGGGAACTTGAACCAACAATTTGTAGCGACAGAACCAAGTTTCTATCACAACCAATTAGAGCTGCTACCACATGGTATGGTGATTTGGAAAGATTAGATAAATTGAGGTAAACTTTAAGTAATAAGTAGAATTTAGAAGATATTATAGACTAAAAGAAGAGCAAGGGTAAAAACAATAAAAGAAAGAATCAAGAAAATTTACAGATATTAAGATTTTGATAGAATCAGAGAGAATGCCTGGTGCAATCTTCTCATTTTTCAAAGGAGTATTTAAAGAATGACAGGATTGTCCCAGGTCACATAGGAACTAGACTCCAAACTAGTATTTCTCTTTCCATCTCATTCATACCAACTCTGGTGAAGAGAAGGATCACAGTAAGAAATATCAAGAAAGTTAATAATAACTGTAATTCAAAAGGCAGATTGTGAAAGGATTTGAATGTCAGGCCAAGAAATTAGAAGTTTATATTGAAGATTTATTTATTTGATGGTTTATTCATTTGTAATTATAGTTTCAATATTCAGGAGTCTTAAATATACTTTCCTTTGGGCCCTAGATATTTTATCTGTTAAATGGCAATAGCACTAGACGGTTTCAGTTTATTGTACATGCAATAAATCTGTATAAATTAGTTAATGATTAACAAGTTATCATGATATTATTATTATTTTACAATTTCTATGACATTTTACTATACCAATACAAAGGTACCTGTTAGTTTTCTTTCCATTCTTTATTTCATTCATATGTTCTATATTTTACTATTCTTTTTTTTAATTTGTGACAACATAGGAACAGAAAATGAAATTTATGAGACTGGAAAGACTATTTTATTCACAACCACATGGTGTAGCAGAGATACAATAATTTGGAACAATTGATTGAAAAATAATGAAAACCTGTGTGAAAATACACAATATAAGTTAAATTCAGATTTGAGTCTTTTACCTGAAAGAAGATGGTACACTGATTACAATGGATAATTTAGAATGGTCAAATCAAGTTTTGCAGGGAAGCCTCCTATACTATCATTTGTTAGCTAGGAGGATAAGTATGTATTAAAAATTCTGAAAAATAACTGAGCATAAGGTGAGAGAAAAACTGAGTTGATGTTAAAATAATATACCTTACCCTCATTATGAATATTTTTAAATGACATTCAATAAATTTATACTCAGTACCTTCCTGGCAATTTTGTCACACTTATTCTAGTCAATAACTTAATCAGAATTTATTAAATGCCTACCATTTATCAAAAACTACTTAGATATGGAGGCTGGAAAGAATAATAAGAAATTGTCCTTGCATTTATCACATTTGACTTGATTTGAGTTTTGCGTACAGACAAGGCAGGTATGCCATAGCTAAATTAGTATCTATAAATAGGCAGTTTTGTCTTATCTGGATGCATAAATTCTAAGAGGATATTAAAATCTGTTTGTAAAGAGATACCAAGCTACAGAACAATTGTTATAGTAAAGTTTGAAGTTAAGGCAATTTTTCAAATGCAGTTACACATCAACCAAGAGAAAGAGGTAACAATAACAATGAATTAAGATATCTCTGTGACTAAATTTAAAGTGAATTGTGCTGTGGTCATGGAAAATTTCATAATCATTAACTGAGTAAATTCCTTCTTGAAATCACTAGCACACTAAACACATTCAAATACACTGGTCAGGCTAACAAATCTTCAATTTACTATGAATGTCAATGTTTGTGTGTATCACCCTAGTAGCGACTAAAAATAGACTTACTTTCAAGTAAATTGTGTTCAAGGAATAAAAAATTCAATCCTTAACCATAGCAATGAATTTTTACCTCCTTATTTATAAACTAACAGGTAAAAATTGTTGTATCACCAAAGAATTACTAAATTAGCAAGCAGAACTAAAAATTTCAGATAAAAATAAAATAAACATACATGACCAATTAAGCAAAAGGACTACTTCTGTTGATTATCACTAATTTAATTTAAAGAAAATGAAATTCTTCCAATGAGAACAATCAATGTTCACAGTATTTAATCAAGAGATAAATAACTGATTTATTTTTTTCCTTTGAGATTCATTAAATGGAAAGGTTTCTGGATTGAAACCCATTTATATATTAACTCTAAACATCCCAGAAATTTAATTAACATTGGTGAATACACCTTAAAAATTATTCTTCTACAAGATATCATATCTAAGCATTTCATTAGAATGAGTTTGTAAGAATAGGAAACTGCAGGACCATATCTGAGTCAATAATACTGCCAATGGCTTCAAATTTAGCAAAAGAGAACAGCATCTATTATGCATGCAGAAGAATGCTCTCACATTTGACTCCCTGCTAGCATCTCCTTCTGTTTATCCTGTCCTTACAAGCCTGTAATCATCAAGTTTCAGGCAGCTAGTTTTTTCATGTGAAATTTGAAATGGGCTGAAAATATTATTTCCAAAAGCAGATAAAACAGGATTGTGCCCTGCAGTGCTGTATGATACAATTCAGAAAGAGCTGTATCGCCACTTAAATTGTGGACATATGGAATGAGATAAAAACAGGCCAGCAGGTGTGTGGAATAGCTGCCAAAGTCTTACAGAAAAGTGTTTCATTGTCACCTTTACTTCACGGAGATAAAAGTTTAACAAGGAGCAAGTGATTCATTCTGGTGATGATTATAGAAAATAAGATGAGCTTCTGGAAGGAAACTGAAAAAAAGAGTAGGCTGGAAGATTCAAGTGACTCATTACTAATTTGGAGGCTTTGATCCCTTCTAAATTTCATCAGCGATGATGGCACCATGAGACATGTGTTTGTGCAAGAAGTTGTAGGTGACTGAATACAGAACACTAGACACTTACCTACCCGCTGCATTGACCTGGGCTGATCAACTCATGGCCTTCAACAGGGATGCACCAGTCCTGGTCACTTTTAATAACATTTGGATGTTAGCACACAGCTATTAATACAGTGAAGGGTCACATGCTGTCCATAGCAACAATGACTTTTCAGCAGCAAGTTGGGTTTTGTTTTGTTTTTTTGATTATTTGCATATAAATGTTGGTATCTATATTCAGTCTCTTTATTTGATTTCTCTTGAACACACTACTCAACCCTTTAAACCTCTTTTAAATAATAATCTAAAGGATTATTTGTTCTTATTTGAAGAAAGGTTAGGATATTAAGTCTGAATATGAAAGACCATGAAAATGTTAATGTGTATATGGCATTCAAAAGTAGAAAAAAATTAAATTTACATTTCCAGATAGATGGCAGAGTAAAGATGGACCATAGAGCTTCCTTTCCATGATACCAAAATCAAAAGGCAAGAAAGAAATAAGAATTTTAATGACAAAAACAAATTAGTTGTTAATTATTAACCACTAATTAGGAATGAACAACTTTATACATAAACTGTAATACATTTTAGCCTTATTTCTTATCTTACCCAAATCTCCCAGAAGCAGCAAAAGGAGTAGTTAATAATCCCACTTAATCACTCAAAAAATATTTGGAGAGAAACAAATTGGGGATTGAGTAATAATGATAATATTGGTGATTACAAGAATCTCCTTGAAAACATAATTGTCCTCAGTCCTAGCTTTAACCTTCTGAAACACAAATTAATCTCTAAATCTCTACAGGGCCTATATAAAGCCAGCCTCTAGTTTTACAGTACAGAGGTATTTTCAAAATCATGAACCTCATTATCCCTGGAATGGTAATCACATACCTTTATAGCTAATTTAGGGGTCTATCTACTGAAGTAACTAATAATCTGTCAAAGGAGATAAGTTTTATTAGCATTTCTTATGGTTTATTGTATAAAGTATGCTAAGTTTTATTCCCATTTTGTAGTCTCCTGCAGGCTAGATACATACATGTACGGTGATAAATTTACTTAGTAATAAATAACCTTTCTTTCCATATGGATTGTAGAGAAACTGTTGACAGAACTTTTTATTTCCTCACTTTTGAAACAATTAACTCTTACTAAGTACATACTATATTAACACATTTATTTTTCTTATAAACAATGTATAAATACTATTATTATTCCAAGTTTACAGGTGAAGAAACTGAGTAAGGGAAACATAAAATCATTTGCCTCAAGTCATGCAGCTAAGGAACATAGGGTCAGGGATTAAAAACAAATACACCTCTACTACCATAACATCTCAGAAGATTTAAAGCACACTCACACACACACACACAGGCCACAAGTTTGACCATACTTCAGCTACCTCTCAAATGGGACAGAAACTGAAATGTAATGGGTGTTTCCCAGAAGTAGATTACCTAAAAAGAAAATGGAATGACATTTTTTAAATTTCCCAATAAAAAGTCTTTAAAGACTCTTCTGAGATTTCTCTATTCACTATTTTTGCTGAGCTACCAAAAGTAGAAAGAATCAATCCCTAGCTTTGATTGGAAGACAAATAAGGCTAGGAAAAAAAATAGAAAGCGTATCACTGAGACTTCATCATAGTTTAATTAGGCAAAGAGATGAATGAATATTTTCCATGAAGTATGAGCAAGATGTAAAAAACTGGCGTGCAAACCATGCATACTAAAACAATTTGAGAAATGAATATTACATGCAAAAGAATGATTAGAAAACCAGTCTAGATATATTTCAAAGTACCCTCCCCCTATTCTTTAGTATTATTTTTTTATATAGTGCTATGTCCAGGATATTTGTGACCCACCTCAAATTCTAGGCCCCAAGGTGATTATATTAGGAGGTAGAACTTTTAGGAGGTAATTAGATCCTGAAAGGAAAGTCTTCATGAATGGAATTAGTGTCTTTATAAGAGACCCTGAAGAGCTTCCTCAGGCCCTTTAATGTGTGAGGATTCAAGAAGAATAGAGGCTTCTATCCAAATGGACTTAAATATGTGGTAAGAATGCTTAACACAAGATCTACACAATACAGTATTTTTAGCTCCTGGTACTATTTAGTGGTAATGGTTTCACAAGTGTATACTTATTCTCAAACTCACGGAGATGTACACATTAAATAGGTACTGCTTTTTACATGTCAAAGACATGACATGTCTATTTTTTACATGCCAGAAGTCAATAAAAATGGAAACTGCTGAACTAATTGGTACTCTTTTTAAAAAATGTAAATTTAAATTGAAAACACATACTAATTTTAGATAAAGTCAAATAAAAAATTTCTGGACTGAAAAATATGATACAATTAAAATGGATTTTTAAGGGAGGCAAAAATGATATGTGTTATTATCTTCCTAAGTTAGAAAACATAAAAAGAAAATATAATTTAAAAAATTATTATTAGATGAGATGATGAAAATTCCTCTAAAATGGAGAAAAATATGAATGAAGATGTAAATCAAAAAGGCTCACTATCAATATACAAATAACTGCTAATATAGATAACTAATGCTAATTACTATAATGCTAATATAGAGAAATAAAAACTTAGATATGCCTGTATCCTTAAGTTAATGAATTTCATTCCATTTAAAAAACTAAAATTTCATATATTCTGGCAAGAGAAAAACAAGAAGCTTAGAAAATAGAAATTAAACAGGGCAGTTTAAGGTCAAATTTAGTAACAGAAGTTGTTAAAACTGGTACAGGCCTACAAACCCAAAGGTTGCTGGTTTGATTCCCAGCCAGGGCACATAACCAAGTTGCAAGCCAGGTCTCCAGCCAGGTCTGTAGCTGGAGGCAGGTGAAAGGCAACCATACATTGATGCCTCGCTCCCTTCCCATCTCTAAAAATAATCTTTAAATAAATAAATAAATAAAAATAAAATCTTTAAAGAAAAAAAAAGTTGTTAGAAGTTGTGAGGGAGAGAGTCCAAGATGGAGGTGTAGGAAGACACGTTGCATCTCCCTCTACAACCAAAAAGGGATACATCTACCTTAAAACTAGAGAAAACCAGAAATTCCCCAAAATCAAGCTGCACAGAAGCTTAACAAACAAAAGATATAAAGGAGAAATACTCATCCAAGCAGGCAGGAGGGACAGAGCCGAGACAGAAAAGGTGCAATTTGTTAGCATGTCTGGCTGGCATGGCAGCTTAGGATGGAGACTGAGGCCAGAGAGCAGAAAGCAGTCACACATTTTTTAAAAAAAAAAAAGAAGGGGCACTCCCAGCAACAGACCAGACCACACAACCCACAGTTCCAGTACCAGGGGTCAGATGATAAAGCCACGTTACTTCTGACTGTGAAAACCAATGGGGATTGGGGCAAAGGGAGAAACTGCCAGTCTTTCAGCAGAGTCCATTTGTTTAGAGATCCCCCCATGATCCTGGAACGTCTGTAGACAGCCACTCTGGGAACTGTGGCCAGGGAAACAGCTAGAGAGGTGCCAGTCCCATAAGGGAAACAGGAGGAGTGCCTGGAAAAGGGGTTAGAAAAGGAAGAGCAAGAAATTGAAAACTTATGTGAAAAAATAATGAAGGAAAACTTTGCTACTTTGGTGAAGAAAATAGACATACAAGTCCAGGAAGCACAGCAAGTCCCAAACAAGCTAGATCCAAGGAGGACCACACCAAGACACATCATAATTAAAATGATAACACTTAGAGATAAAGAATCTTAAAAGCAGCAAGAGAGAAAAAGTAAAAAAGAGTTACCTACAAATGGGTTCCTATAAGACCATCAGCTGATTTCTCAAAAGAAACTTTGCAGGCAAGAAGTATTCAAAGTGATGAAAAGCAAGCCCTGGCTGGTGGCTCAATGGACAGGCAATGGCTTGCAAACCCAAAGATCACTGGTTCAATTCCCAGCCAGGGCATATAACCAGGTTGCAAGCCAGGCCTCCAGCCAGGTCCATAGCTGGAGGCAGTTGAAAGAGACATTGATGTCTCTCTCCCTCTCTGCCTCCCTCCTTTCCCCTCTCTCTAAAAATAATAAATAAGATACATTTAAAAAAAAAAAAAGTGATGAAAAGCAAAGTCCTACAACCAAGATTACTCTATCCAGAAAAGCTATCATTCAGAATGGAAGGGCAGATAAAGTGCTTCCCAGACAAGGTAAAGCTAGAGTTCATCATCACCAAGTCCTTATTATATGATATGTTAAAGAGTCTTACTTAAGAAAAAGAGAATCAAAATTATGAACATTAAAAAGACAACAAACTTACAGCTATCAACAACAGAATCTAAAAAAGAAACTAAGCAGACAACCAGAGAAGGAACAGAATCAAAGATACAGGGAGCATTTGGAGGGGTGTCAGCTGGGACAGGGAACGGGGAAAAGTGGGGAAAGGTGTAGGGGTTGAGAAGTAGAGTTGGTGGGTACAGAATAGACAGGGAGATGTTAAAAACAGTACAAGAAAAGGTAAAGCCAAAGAACTCACATGCATGACCCATGGACATGAACTAAGTGGGGTGAGATTGCTGGAGGGAGGGGATGCTGAGTGGAGGAGAGCAAAGGGAAAAGAAATTGGAACAACTGTAATAACATCATCAATAAAAAAATTAAAATAAAAAAGTTCAATTAAACCAGTCTGTGTAAAATTTATTACATTACAACATTAAAAATGTTTGTATTTATGGTATTTAAGTTCTCTAGGTATTAATTTAAAATTTTAATTACACAGGAAAAGACACTCTTACTGGTGGTTTTGTTCACAGGAATAAATCAACATTTTTTCTAACTAAAATATGTGATTTTTTTAGTTTTAGAAAGCAGGTCTGAAATGGATACACACACATACACACACACACACACAGAGTAAGCGAGTGTATAAAGTACAGCTATTTTTAAGGATTGTGTGTTTTTTTCCAAATTGTTTCTTGACAAATTGCTTTGATTTTTTAATATTTTTAATATAGACAATGATACTCATTTATTTTCTAAATACATCACTAAGAATGTCCTTCAACCAAATAGTGAATTCTTAATAGTTTTGTGGAGTTTATGTTACTTTTATCCTTATCCAACTCATTTCATTTTGGCTGGTTGCTTTTAATAGTGAAAACCATCATAACTAATATATAACTTCCTTCTTCTTAGTCTGAAGTAATTTTAGTTCTTATAAAGTATTTATCTTGAAGTTTTGAAGGTTTCCATTTTCTGGTCTAGAGAATATAACTTTTTAATAAGAACATAGAAACATAATGAGTCTTAGTCTCCTGGGCTCCGTGCCCACTCTGAAAACAAAATGTTATGATTTAATGTCCCTGCAAGCCTTTCAGGGTATATATGAGAATTTCTTTCTATTTCAAAAATGAAAACTAAGACACCAGGTAAATGTTCTAGGCCTTATGAACACTGTAGGGAAGGGAATGTGAAGGGAGAACTCTCCTAACCCATAGACACTTGGCTCTGCCAAGAATCCTTTTGATCTGGGTCACACCAGGACACTGATTATATGTCAACTTTGGTCACAGTGTTCAGACAGCTGGATGCTGTCTTCTGCCATCTCTAGCCACTGCCTGATTTTGATGACATACAACAGGTTATCTGGGGAAAATTGGAGTAAGTCCCTTCAAGCTAATACTGGTCCTCTTTACTTCTTTGTTTATGATTTCATTGGCATTAATAACCTAACACCCTTTTTGATACAGTCACCACAGAATATATGAGGTCTGTCCAGAAAAAGTCCAGCCATTGTGAATATCTTGAGAATAGTTTGAATGACATCAACAAACCTGACAGCCAAGGAGGATGGACTGAAATGTGCATATGTGAACAAAGACAACTTCACTGTACCATTCAGTGGGACTGGCAGACGCCATTGAGTGAGTATGTGTACTGTGTGGCCATCGCATTAAAAAATGACTGAGTGAGTAGAGCAATGAATCTGAATTAAATATTGTTTTAAGCTTGAACATTCCTCTGTGGAAACTACTCAGATGATTCAGAAGGCTACAACTATGGGCAACCAGTGATTGACAGCTTCATCATGACAATGCACCTACTCATGCATCACATCTTGTGCAGTTTTGGTGAAACATCAAATCACCCAGGTGACTCAGTCCCCCTATAGCCCAGATTTGGCACCCTGTGCCTTCTGGCTTTTCCCAAAACTAAAATCACATTTGAAAGGGAAGAGATTTCAGATCATTGATGAGATTCAGGAAAATATGACGAAGCAGACGATGGCAACTGGGAGAACAGTTGAGGTCCCAAGGTGCCTACTTTGAAGGAGACTGAGGTATCATTGTTCTATGTATGATGTTTCTTGTATCTTCTTCAATAAATGTTTCTATTTTTCATAGCATATGCAGGATACTTCCTGGACAGACCTTCTCATGGATTGGAAATCTCATTAACTTCTTTTTATTACTACTTTCTCCTTAGAAACTAACAATAGTTAAACTTCATGATCCACAATTGATTGTTCCTTCAAACATAATACTGTTCTCTATGGTTCAAGACATTTAAAAAGTAATTTCAACCCATTCATCATTGTTTCTTTCCATCACTAATTATGATTTCTCAGCCAGACAAGGCAATTAAAAGTCAGAATGCTTTACAAGCATGGATTTGCTCTATATTTTCTACCTCCACATGCAAAAAAAAAAAAAAAGGACTTATAATTTCTAGGTAAGAGTGAAGAACTCAAACTACTTTTCCAACTACCCTTTTATATGGCCAGAAAGACATATATAAAATGCCCTTCTTCCATTTATGGACTGTAGCCTTAGGAGGACAATGCCCAAAGACATCTAATCTGAAATCAGTACTCTACTACTAGGGTACACATCGGAGCTTCACCAATTTTGAACTTTCACAGTAGTATCCTCATCTCACAAAACAAAACAAAAAAACCACTTCCTGGCTGAATTCTTATAATCACCCAGTATAAAAGGTAATTTAGTATTAACAGGCTTAAGAGAAACACAACTGACAAATCTACTCATATTTTAGTGTAAGGTTCTACGTAAGTCATTCAAAAGCCTTCAAACATTCAAAATCTTGTTGTTCTCTCTTCTGGCTAGAACCATAAAAGGGGCATAAGAAAAGAAGAGAGGGTTCCTGTTGTGCCAGAAACCCTTAAGAAAATGTGACAGAATTTTGCAGAGCTGAAGATTAAGCACCTGAAAAAGAAGTTTGCCCCAAAGATACTTAGAAAATCAAGAAGGAAAATTATCTATGAAAAATCTGAGGATTATCGCAAGGAATATGGGCAGAAGTACAGAACTGAGATTCAAATAACTAGGACAGCAAGAAAAGTTGGCAACTTATACACACCTGTGTAACTCAAATCAGCATCTGTCATTAGAATCAGAGGTAGCAAGTGAGAGCCCCAAGGTCTGAAAGGTGTTGCAGCTTCTTTGCCTTGGCCAGATCTTCAATGGCACCTTTGTTAAGCTCAAACATGCTTTGATTAACATACTGAGGATTGTGGGACCATATATTATTTGGGGATATCTAAACTCAAAGTCAGCAAATTAGTTAATCTACAAGTGTGGCTACGGCAAAATAAACAACAACAAAAACATTTCCCTGACAGGTGACTCATCAATTACTTGATCTTTTGGTAAATATGAATTCATCAGCATGGACGATCTGATTCATGAGATCTGTTGGAAAATGCTTCAGAGAAGCTAACAATTTTCTGTGTCCTTCAAATTATCTTTTCTATGAGGTGGAATGAAGAAAAAGACCACCCATTTTGTAGAAGGTGGAGATGCTGGTAACAGAGAAGACCAGATCAACAAGCTTATTAGAAAGATGAATTAAGGTATCTGTCATGGTTATTTTTGTAATCTGGTCAGTTGATAAACAGTGATTGCTTAAAATTGAAAAAATCTCATTGCTTAGAAAATTCAATATTTCTATTAGGATTCATTTGCATGACATAGAAATATCTCTATCTTAAGTTCTTTAATAAAACAAAGTAAATGCTCACAAAATGGCTGTACAGATCAGAGTCAGACCTTGAGAAATGACCTTCCTAACAACACTGGTAAACTGGCTTTGAGGGGAGCCCCATCAGGATGGTGAAGAATTGAGACATCCTTCTAGCAATGACAACTGTTACTGTCCTTCATGCTTGACACTATGAGATAAAAGACTACAAAGTCGGGCATTATTGCAGAAAAAGTTACAGTTCCTTATTTCACACAAGTGCATCAAATTGGTAAAACCTAATTTTAAATAAAAATCCTAGCTACATGGTTGTATAGGAAACATAATAGCGTTTGTAGTACAACAGAAAAGGCTTATTGTAGATACTGAGAGTCAATTTGCCTCCTGTACCTTATAATCCAAACTTCCAAGTTTGGTCTTCAAGACTGTCTGTGATCTTACCTCAATCTATATTTCCAACATTATCTCCCACCCACTGTAACTTTATATGACATTTTTCACTCCTCTCAGCTCCTCTTTATGTGACTTTTTTAAAGATCAACAGTATCTAATTTATTATGAATAAAAAGAAATTTCCAGAACTAACAAACATCTATATGGCTCATTACAAATAAAGCTTTTGATTTGAAGGGATTATCCCTGCCTTCTTTTCCTTACAATATGTACAATGGAAGACTTTTATTTCTTTTTCTTGCAGTTTTGCTTCCAATTAAATGTAAATTTTAAGTTGATACTTGAAATGGTCTGTAGAATATATCCTTTTTAAATTTAGTTAACATGGCCAATTGCTTTACAAGAAAAATACAAAATTAGTATGATTGTAAGTATCTCAGCTCAACATCAGGGCTATATTACACAAGATAAGATCAACAAATATAACTACACAATTCAGGACCATCATTGGTACTATATTATACAATTTTTCAGAAGTAAAATCTTAAACCAAGGACTGTACCCTATTCTCATTTTAGTCTTATTTTAAGCATCTGCTCCACTCTGTATAACAGAATATTATATAACTTAGTTCCACATCCAAAAATAAGTGCTGTAAGAAAAGTTACATTATAATTTTTAAAATTATATATATAAATAAAAACCTATTAAATATTTAATACTATCTTTACACAATGAGAGTGGTTTTATATGAAATAATTGACAATGATACTTTGTCCTACAGTTTCAGCAGCAGGTGAAATATATAATATAAATGCAAAGAGAGTAAACCCATTCTTTCATGGCACGGTGGTAGGCACATCAGCTCATGTGACCAGAAACTCCTTAAGGTTGAAAATGAAGTTTATGCAAACTCATGGTTCTGGTGTCACAGTGCATTTTGCTTGGCATGACACAGAAAGCATCAGCCAACAAACACTTGAGGATTATATAAAATAAAACTGAAATAGATGCATTGTGCTGTCTATTGAGAAGGAAGAGATGAGGTCCTGGATGTGAATCATGACATATTTTGAGTCTGGGTACCCATGAGTTAAAGGAGGATTGGCTAAGGTCATTTAGGTCTTCATTCTGCTCTGATGTCCAGTTGAGCACCTGGAGGTCCTCCGTCAGGCAAACTGAATTCCTTTACATGGTTCCTGAACATCCTGTAAAATATGCTTGTTTCTTTGCCTATCATTTTCTTCTATTATCTGTCCAAAACCTAACCTTTCTTCATTGCAAAAGTCTCTTACTTATTGCTATGTTAAAGGCTTACTTTCCCTAGATTTTTGAATTATGAGAGCAAAGTGTCATTTTGATAATCTCAGCCTACCTCATTTATCATTTTAGCACAGCATCACAAACATAAGAAATCAGTAAAAATATGAAAACATGTAATAGTAATTTTATAATTTTACACCACCAAGTTCCTTCGCACACACTTTGTGAAATGTGAACTTACTCTTAATTTAAAAATGTACTTCTTGGGAATCAATTTTCAAAGTTTCTTCAGGGTTCAGAGCATTTTATTCAACCTCAAATTTTATTCAGATAACTACTAGGCTTAAAGTGTTTTCTGCCTTCATTCTGGTGGGTTTCACATCATTCTGGTGTATATACAGGGTACATATGATCCATTGGCAATAACTTTGCATCTCCTTATTTCATGTGCTCCTTATTAATTTTGAAAAAACTATGTTTCTAAGGTTATGATTTAACATCATTGTTTCAGATAAAAAGTATTAAATTCTGAGATCAACCATCATGCTGAAGCAATACAATGTTAGAGCAACCATAGTTTCTGGACTGAGTGCAGGGTGAACTACTAAGGAAATTGCGGACTTCAATAATATCCTTTTACATGTAGTTGACAACATGAAGAAGGTATATGATGCTGATCCTGATGTCACCACACCAACGAGGAAAACGCATAAGGTACGCAAGGATTGCACGAATCCAGATATTATACACAGAATCCAGGAGATCATCAGTGAAGATCTAGGATGTTTACCTTGATGTTTTTGAGAGAAGTAGTTGTACTATGGATGAGGCAAGTCGAAAATGGATGCCATTTTATCTTCCAATAAGATGGTGCACCAGCACATAAACACCAAAAAGGTGCAAGAATGTCTCAGTGTCAATGTTCCTGAATTCAGGTCGAAGGAAATCTGGCCGCCTAGTTCACCAGATGCAAATTCTTTAGACTATTATGTATGCAGTGTTTGTGAGAGAGAAGTTAATAAACAACTTCATTCCAATAAAGAGGCTGTTAAAGATAAGATTGAAAACATTATGATGTCCATGAATAAAGAAAAGTTAAAGTGTGCTCAAGATTCCAAAGTTGAATTGAGTCTATTATTACAGCAAATGGAGACTTCTTTGAACAATTTTAAAAATAATGACTGTGTTTATGTATTTACATATAAGAATAAAATTATTTCAAAATATAACACTTTTGTGATATGTTGTTTGACTAAAACTTTGCCAATTTATCGTGTGCTCCCTGTATGTGACTACCACCACAAGTGCACACAAAGTTCCTGATGAAGCTCATTTAGACCCAATCAAATTACAGTTTGAAAATTACTTCCCTAAGTGTATTCTCTTCTCATATGTGTGTGTGTGTGTCTATTCTTAAAAGCACATGAATACCCAAGAGTATTATGGAGTTTACTTAACTGGATTCACAAAATGTTATTAAAGGAAAATTAGGAGCTAGTCATTTTAATTCCATATAATCTTACCTAAACTGTCTCAAAACTTTGGTAGATGGTAGTAGATTTTGCATAGATAGAAAAATAGACCAAATAAAATGGAAGAGAAATAAAAGGGATAAAGGAAAGGAGGAAAAATAAATTGTATAAGGATTATTTGATGGCAGTATTCTACTTTCTACATGTAAAAATGTAAAGAAGAAGGAGGAGGAGAAGGAAAAGAAGGGGAGGAAGGAAGAAGGGAAAAGGAGAAGAATGAAGGAGGTAAGATGTACACTAGCTGGGAAGCTTTGAAAGTCTCCCTAATCTAACACTTTTAGGCTAAGCTAATTATTTCTCTTTCTTTCCCTAGTAGTATTCTAAATATTTCAATAGTACATTTATATTAAATAAATAAGTTTCCTTTTATATGTGTATATGCCATTATAACTCAAAAAGCAGGATAATCCATGTTTGACACCTCCCTTCTCTTATCTAAAACATTATGTTTATTAGACTCTACTTAAGAATTAAACATAATAAAACATTACCACATGTGGATATTATTGGAGTTTAGTAAATAGAATAAAATACAATGGCTATTAGCTAGACCAATAGATTAGGTTCTTTTCATTTTAATTTTAAAAAATACTATTAAAATTTCATGTTCCATTCATGGAGTAAAATTGTATTTTTTATATATTTTTTTCCATCCATAGATGCAATATGGTTCCAGATAGTTATATTATTCTTTACAAATTGTGTTAACTTGTGATATATTAGAAACATTCTTTTTGTATTTTTTTCCTAAAACAATACATATATTTTACAAAATTGAAATTGCTTCTTTCTGAAACTTTATATTGGTTGAAGTTTTCAAAAATAGGACTTGAGGATAATCCTGTCTGCAAAATTTCACATAAATACACAATTGCTACTTACTATTATTTTATTTGGCTGCAAAATGTAGAAAACCAATGACTAAGGTACTGTATTCTTACAAGCATAATTAGGTTATCTGGTTATTACAGCAAGGGCTCACAAATCAAAATTGCCTTCTTTTCCATTTCCTAATCAACAACTGACTCATTTGACCTTGAAAAATTCATTTTTCTCCTTGGATCTCAGTTCAAGTGAAGAATTAGATAAAAATTAGAATTTTGTTGATAGCTAGATATTGCATCTCATCTGAATATATTACTTAAAATTGGACACAGTTTCTTTCTCTTGTAAAAGATGTATGTAAAAACTTAATAAATTGCTGTCTCCCTTTCATTTAGCTCTTCTTCTGGAAGCTTCTCTTGTTCTTTCATTTGGGATCTGTTTCCTTGCCTTCCCATTTTGGCTGCCTTTCTGTGTTTCTTACTATGTAATATGTATATCTGCAAAGACTCTGATGCTGCATATGTCTTACACTGTCTGTGACTGGCCCTAGATAACCTGTTTGAAGCTATCAGTGATCCACAGCCTGTGGTTCCCTCTGCTGGGCCCATTTGTGTGCATAAATAACCAAGCTGTGCATCAAGCTTGGCTTGTACCAGCACTGGGCCTGGGAGGGGGTCAGCAGAGTTCCCAGAGATCTGTCTTAGTTGTTAAACTTAGTTGCTGATATAACCTCAAGCTGTACTCAGCAGCCTGGCTTAAGATCCACAGGGTAGGGCAGAGCAATTCCTATGAGCAGGGTGACTGCTTTCCTTCAAGCTGATGCCACTTGGAGAGAAGTGCCCTGCCTGAGAAAGATGTCCTCTGCAGTGTGGGGAATGACTCAGCACAGGGATTCTGGTGGTTGTTCCTTCAGTTCTCTCCCCAGAGCCACCAGCCCCAGATTTTCTTCACATATCTCTAGTCCGTTCTGCCCTCCCTCTGTCAGAGCCAAGGTAAGTGGCTACAAATGGAATTTTGTGCATTGGACCCTTAAGAAGCTCTATGCATCTCTGGCCATCTCCTCTTGGTGG
This sequence comes from Noctilio leporinus, assembly GCA_004026585.1. Taxonomy (NCBI): domain Eukaryota; kingdom Metazoa; phylum Chordata; class Mammalia; order Chiroptera; family Noctilionidae; genus Noctilio; species Noctilio leporinus. The sequence goes on along the minus strand of PVIW01003029.1, from coordinate 89,596 downwards.
ATAGAAACCTCGCTGCTCTTCACAGCCAAATATTATCTGTGTTCCTTTCCAGGTTTTGGTGCTGTAGGCTGGAGTGCCCAGCTTGAGGTTTAGACCCCACACTTGTCAGGGGGACCCCCGCCCCCGCCAGCTGCTGAAATATCCCTCCATATCTTCAGCTGCCACCTGGGGGAGCCCAACTGGTCCTTGTGGTGAAGTGGTTTCTTCTGTCTTTTCTTGGTTATAAGGCTTCTCTCTAGCTCATTTTCAGTTGGTTATTCAGGATGATTTCTCTATAATTTAGTTATAATTTCTGATCAGTACTCCAAGGAGGTTTGTGCAGCTTCCATTTACTCTTCCACCATCTTAGATCTAAGCAGTCTTTAAAAACTTGACCATGACAAAAATATTTGTTTCACCAAGTATCCATTATCATGTTATTAAAATATTTTTCACACTTAAATTTTAAAATAACTTTGTTACATTTAAAATTAAGCTAATCACAGCATTAATTTAAAATACTTATCTTGATCATAAGCATGAGTGAATTCAAATAACGTGCATATAAAATATGTTCTATTTTTTATTATATATACCTTTTAGTGGTAAAATAAATTTATTTATAGATACATGCATAGAATAAGTGATTGATCTCTGAATTTCCCCATGGCTATGAACTTCTTTAATTCACCTCTCTATTCCCTGAACCTAGCTCAGCACCTCTTACCAAGCAGGTACTTAATGATTGTTTGTTGAACAAATGAATGGGCAAAATGTCCTAACAAAATGAGACAATCAGTTATTACATCTACAATTATGTAAACAATGTGATATTTAAATATGGAAAGACACATTAGTTCATGTAACAAAAAACAGAAGCCTTCCCATGTCTTCATATTGACAGAATATGGAGTAATTGCACCTGGAGGAGAAAGAAGTGGAAGGAGAGAGGAGAGTAAGAACAGCTTACTATTTCAACATGGTGATCATTGGCCCCGCTTCAGCTTTCATTCCTCTTTCAGAACCCCTTCTTTGAAACCCCTTATTCATGCTATTCACTGCTCAAGAATTAAAAGGAATTTTACTTATAATTATTATAAGGACTTGAGTTTATATTAATTTTTATGGGTAGGTCCACCTAACCAACTTATATCATAATAATCATGCTCAATTCTACGTATGTGAGATGCAGAGTACAAACAACATATTTAGAGAAAGTACAAGCATATTATGTAAATTTTACATATCCCTGAAATCAACTAAGGAAATTTAAAGACAGATAATTAAATACACACAGAATTAGTTACTAGTCCATGTAAAGATAACTGAAATATTTTTCAATTATAATTATCATACAATATTATGTTAGTTACAGGTTTACAATATAGTGACCATAATACACTGAAGGTCCAGAGATATGGGCTATTTGACCTGTTGTTTAGTAAAATAAATGGTGGAAATTAATTGTTTTTCCCCTGATGGATGTATAAATCTAAAACTTTAGTTATTTTTTAAATGTCTAATCACTATATGTTGTGACTAAGATTCTTATAGACATTGAAGAATAAACAATCAAATAAAATTGCTATGTGTAGAGATTTGGCAAATAAAAGAATGAAGTCCTAAACATCGGTCTCCTGCCCTATTTTTGAATTTTTCTGTTTTTCTTTTATACCTCACCTTTGGATTGACCATTTAAAAAGATCTTTTCACTCTGCCTTCTGGGCATCCCACTTCAGTTGTTCAATAAAATGAGTTGTATGTGAAGACTGCATTGAAATTATGTTCTAAAAGTGCTTTTGTTGTTTCTGTTTTATTAGCCCTCATGCAGCAGCCCAATGAAAGAACCTAGTTTACTTTTTCCCATCTTCTGAAATACTGGTTCTTTTTGCAGTTATTAAATCTTTCAAGCCAGCAACCATTTTATTACATTAGTACTGTCTGTTTCAAGGTCTAAATTTCTCACAAAACTTCAATGACTGATTTCAGTAGACAGTCACGACTTTTTTTCTGTTTGCAAATATACATAATCAAATATTTGTTGTTTATCTCTTAAATACTAAATTATAGTTTACCTGTCAGGAAAATCAAGTGATTCCCTAAGCGCACCGAGAGAGAGTCAGTGTTATTTTCCCAAGTGTTTCTCATGCATTTCAAGTTGAAATTAATATTTAGTACTAATTTACATAGGTGAATAATGAAATACAAAGTGATACGATCAGTTCAATGCTTTGACCAAAACAATAACCCATTCTTTCACTTGTCAATGATATTGCAATAGTAATCATGCATCCCCTGTGTTGGTTAGACTTTTCAGCCTCTAGACACCCATTAATTCAGACTCATTCAGATCCTACATTTAAATTAAGCATATCAGTCAGTTTCTCTGTAAAATAGCATAAATCTGACTTCATGCATGTAGGAAAACTGACCAGATTAATTTAAGTCTGGCATTCAGTGCAGATACCCATTGTAGAAACAGTAAAAAAATTATTTAATTAGAATATTTTGCTAAGAGGCAACCTTCTCTTTAGTGGAATAGTCTCTTCCTCCAAAATTTCAAGTTAATTGTGCAATTTCTAATCCTCAACTTACTTAACATACAGATTTAAATTTAGAAGTGTTTTTAAAACTCGTGTGATTTTTAAATTTATTTTAAAAGATTTTATTTATTACTTTCAAAGAGGGGAAGAGAAAGAGGCAAAGAGGGAGAGAAACATCAACGTATGGTTGCCTTTCACCTGCCTCCAGCTTCATGAGTGATTTTTATATGATAATTTAAAATATATAACAAGCAAAAAAAAATACAAAATGTCATATTGCTTTTGAAAAGGACTAGGTACTTCTTCTATTCTATTATCTGAGTGATTTGAATGTTAATTTGAGTAATCAAGAAGGGTCAATTACAAGGCAGGGTGCTGACCAGTTCAATGATATTTCTGTAGGCCATGCTCCAGAATGTTTCTGCTCTCATTGTTCAAATTTCTATATAATCTTCTAATACCAACAAAAACCTCAAAAGAGAATGGGAAGTATGAAATCATTTTAAAAGGATTGATTGAATGTAAACATATCCTTTTCCTATTTAAAGTGTTCTTGCTGGATCATAAAGTAACTGTTCTAAAATCTCTAATCATTTTCCCTGCTGCTGAACTTCGTGAGTTCTAGAAGCATCACCTTCTGAATTGTTCAGCTCTTTCCCCATCACACATTCCACATTCACACATTCTGATGAGCAATCATGCTCTGTGTTCCACTGCTATAAACTTGATGTTTATTACTAGCTGTTCAAAAGTTGCAGATTAAAAATATTTATCCTAAAATCTAAAAGTATATTTTCAATGTCTCCTTAACACAATCAAGATAGAAATCTCTAAACAATGAAACCAAGTGGCAAATTTTTTGACCTTATCTATCCTAAATTGATTTCACACTTAGAATAGATCACATGACTTTTGCAGGCTTCCTGGAAGTGATGTACTATTTAACAAGTGAACAAGATTTCCTGTTAAAATGCGAGACTTCAACTAAAACTTGAATGGTATTTTTAAAAATAAAAATTGGTTCCCTTGAGAAAGGTCTCAACCTGGGCTACTTTATTATTATGGGCTGATTATAAGGATCTAAGAAGATGATGTAGTTAAATTTGTAGTTATTTGTCTTCAGTGTTTTATCTTGCTATTGTACCTCTTCCTGTTTATGTGTATTTACTTTTTGCAATGTGCTTTTCTTCAAAGTATTCATTTTGTCTTTTAATTCCAAGATAGATTTTTCTGAGGTTAATTTTGGATTAACAAATATGCATCTATGCTCTAACTTAACTAGTGAAGGTGATGGCACACACTTACTGTGTCAACTAGGTTTTGAACTTACATAAGTCAGACATCAGAATTTCTTTCTAAATGAATGGGGTTGATGGTTCTTGGTTACTATAGGCACTACTTTTGTTATTTAACAAATGCTTTTATCTAACCTTATCTTTCCAGGTTTGTACTAAAATTCATCATTTAAATGGAACCTGTATGTGTGGTAGGAAACTCTTACGTATGATTTCTTCTTTGAGAAAAGGTAACTAGCAGGTGGATTATATAAATTTGCTGCCATAAATGATTTGTCCTTGTAATTTTCTCTCATAACTGCCTTTATTTACTCTTGTCTATTCCTTTGCTTCATACATCTTTCCTGAAATATATCAAATATAGTATAATATTACTTTTACAATTTTACTTTTTTACTAATAGTTCATTGATGTTCCTTCTACCTCATAACTTTCCCTAGGTATCCTCCAACTTACAGAGAACTATTTTATATATGCTACAAAATTAGTATCAAAATGCATTTGGCTACCAGACACAGTTGAATAATACCCTACCTACAGAATAAAGAGTTTAGTAACTCAAGTAGCAAAAAAAGTCATAAATGATCAGGACTACTCCGGGTTAATTTCCAGACCTAATAGCCAATTTTATGTTTCCTTTCTACAATGTTTTACTCATAGTCTCATAGCTTTCAGCTTAACAGAAGAAAAAGCATATGTATTTATAATATGCTTTAAATGACATGGGGGTCCGTATAAGAAAATGAAGACCAATATTATTAGTTAGACCTGAGTATTTCATGCTAGGTTATGAAGCGTGAACAAGTCAAATAGAGATATGATAGGTTAAGGAGTAAGAGGTAATTATAGTAAACTGAAGGAAACAGCAAGGCCTGTTGTTCAGATTCTTCTTGGCTTCCCTTTGTTTTGGGAGATGATGTTCTTTCCTCCAAGTTTTATGACCTGTTTCAGGGAATAAAAGTGAAGGAGTGAAGAAATCAGAATGACCTTCCTTCTTCTATTTTCTTAAATGCCTTCATCTTAAAATAAGTCAATATGCCAAGGTACCATATTTTAGGATTCTATATCCTGAACCCCATCACTGACATCAGTCCAAAAGCAGAAGACACTTCTTTACTCTCATAGTTCCCTTTGTAAAATCAGGCATCTTTTCCTGAGGTCCTTCCATGGACTTCTGGACTTCCCTCAGGTCTCATGGCCATAGTTGGTTGATATAGCCATTCTTAACCAGTCACTCTCTGGAGAACTGTCATTACCATAATAGGCTATGACAATTCACATTCTTTTGTTGTGACTGGAAAGGAGTATGACACAAAGTTGCCCAACATCTGAATAAAAAGAATTCTATATGCAAGGAATATGAGCAGAATGGCATTTTGATTAGCAATAGATGAGTAATTCTTGCTATAGACAGTAAGCTCCATGCAAGCAAATTTTGTGCACTCTTTATTCAGTGCACCATCTCAAAGGCTTAACCGTGCCTGATATATAGTAGTTGCTCATCAAATATTTGTGAAATAAATGTATAAATAATACAAATACTAGTATTGATGATAATACTAATGTATAGTCCTTAAAAGGCATAGTAGGAGGAATGTAGCCTAACTCAAAGCAACCATTAGAATAGAACACAAAAGTCTTTGTCACAATGTTATGTAACAACTGAATATTCTGGGTATTAACTTAAAGTCACCATGTTATTTAAATGACCTCCACATTGCTAAATCTAACGGTCAGTTCTCAGTTATGTTACTGGAATTATGAACAGTGTTTAATAGTGTGATACTTTCCTCCTTTTTACGCACTTTTCTTTCAACTTTTATGGTATCATACTCTCCTTTTTTTTTTTTTTTTTCCACTCTCATAGGCTATGCATTTCAAAACTGCTCTACTTGTCCTCTTCTCTTTCACTTTTTCACACTGGAGTTTCCCAGGGCTCAATCCTCATTTCTCTTCCTATTTACATTCATTCCCATGATGATTTTCCCTCCTGACTTAATATATTATCCAGGTGCTGAATAATAATAATAATAATTTGGTGTTGCATCTCCATAGTTTTTCTATCATTTTATTTTTTTTCTACTTGCTATTTATTTGTTCTTTATAAACCATGGTAGAAACAAACAAGAAAATAAAGTAAAAGTTGCTGCTGTGGTTGCAGAATTACAACAATCTTTGAAGAAACATGCCCATTGGGAGAAATGACACAATTCAATTCAACAAATATCTATGTTGCACCTATTATGTGAATGACACAGTGCTAAGAAGCCAAATGGGAATCAGTCTCACTCTCCAGATACCTATAACAGAGCACAGAGAATGTCAGCACACAAATAACTATAACTATAAGAGAAGGCAGAATAATCCCTAGCTCCTTTTTCTTAGCTATAAACTTGTTTGCTGTCTCCTCTGAACTAAGAAAAAGCAAAACAAAATAAAAACAAACCACAAAAATAATTGTTTCCCTCCAAACTGCTCTTTCCGTTTTTTAATTCCAAATCCTTGAAGGACTTTCTCATACTGACTCTTATTTATTCTTTAAACTGTAATAATTATATTATATCACCCCATTTGTACTAAAGCCACCATCCTAAGGTTGAGTGGGCACTGACCTTCTTGGATCAAATCTCTCTCTCTCTAGTCCTCACTGCCCTCATCTCTGTGTTGTATTTTCTTTTCAATATTTTATTATTTTTAGAGAGCAGGAAAGGGAGAGAGGCAGAGAGGGAGAGAGATATCAATGTATGGTTGCCTTTCAACTGCCTCCAGCTACAGACCTGGCTGGAGACCTGGCTTGCAACCTGGTTATGTGCCCTGGCTGGGAATTAAACCAGTGACCTTTGGGTTCGCAGGCTGGTGCCTTATCCTCTGTGCCACTAGCCTGGGCTCTCTGTTGTATTTAATACTGCGAGCCACTCTCCCTTCTTTCCACTATCACATTGTTCTTTCTTCTTTGTCCATTTCTTATCTCTTAATTACAAAACAGTAGGCTCTTGGCATGACATACATTTACATGAAAGGATTTTATTGGACACAAAACACACTAAGAATTGTTGATATGAAATATTCATGAAAAACCCAATGCAGGTTTATATTACACAAGTACCAAAAAGGGGAAATTGGTTTCTTTGCGATGTGAAGCCATACTGTATCAAAATGAAGGCATTAGGTTGAGTTATAAATTCCATGTTAAAGAGATACTAACCATCTGAAACTTGCCCTCGGGAAGGCAATGAAGTAAGACATTGAGGGGACCTATAAAGGGAGTCACACAATGAATAGTTGATGACATAGGATATATTTAGCCTGAATGAGACATGGAATGGAACATAATTATGGACTTTAAACATTGGAAGAAAATGTGGAAAATGTGGGATTAGGACAAGCAGGATAGATCTTAAAGAATTCTTAACAATTTGGCATATCTATTATTGGAAAGGATTGTCTTGTGATGCAGTTAGTTCAAACAGAAGCTAAATGGCAATATATATGAAATGTTCTGAAAAGGCTCTTGCTTTGCGAGTTAGGACTAAACTTAAAATCTCTTCTAAATGTGGAAATCCTATGATTAATGAAATCATTGCAAGTATACTATTTGTCTAAGCTTTCAGTGTATGACCAGGAGAGTTATCTTTCTGCTTGTTTCCATAGCAGTATTGTGAATTTGGGGAGGAGGTGATTGGGTGGACGGAGCTGAGTCCATCTTGAAGACAGATGTACTGTCTTAACTGAACCTGGAACTTCGACCACCCACCCCAACCCCACACCCCTCCTTCAGTCACTGCATGGCCGCTGGAATGTGTACACAGGCTCCAGGCTCCAGACTAATCACGGAATTCCCACTAATTCCTTCAGTGGGAGTGCCCTGGAAGCTATTTTTTCTTTTAGCTCACCTTGGTGCCAGAGTCTCTGGGCATCCGGCATCAGGTCCCTTTGTCCCTCTGATCGCCCAGGCGTTCCTTTCCTGGCAGGTTAGGTAATTTCTAAAGAGAGTGTAAGCAGGTAATCTAGGGGGTGAACATGAGGGCATCTGACAATCCTGCAGCTGCCCAGGACCTCTTTTCAGTACTAAGGTCTGTATTAAACTCATTAATAAACAGCCTGGACTTGCCTGCTTCATTCTTTGGTGTCTCAGCAATATCGCCATTCAGGGCCACTTTGCATATACAGCCCTTGCAAGGAATGGTGAATAAAGCTAGTGTTGCTATAAACCATTAATGCCGCCTGAGTCTGATGGGAAGCTTTGTGTAAGAAATGTTAGCACTTAAGGTGTATAGTATAAAATTTACAGAACAAAACTATTCTGGAGAAAATTTACCAAAAGAGAAAATACCACAATGATAAAAATATTATACTGTGTGTTTTTGGTCAAAAAAACAACAACACCTATTTGTATAAAATTTCTAATTATTTTCATTCATATTCTAGTAGAGAAATAAAAGATATAAACATTTGAAGATTTTATCAGCAGTTGCAAGATTATAGTTGTGTTATAACCCTGACAGGATACTCCCTTTCAAAGTATATTAAAAAAGCAAACCCTGTCTCATTTACTTTAAAATAAAATCTTTTTCAGTTCTTTCAACTGTTCAACATATATGTACGCAAATTTGTGAATTTGAGTATATATGTGCGTATATACAGATATGTACACACATTTGCTTTCATATGCATATTCATTATATGTAAATTGCATATGATTATATACAAATTTTTATATATGTGGATAGAACATGTATTTTATTTCTTCAATGAAAGAGCAAATTATATCTGATAATTTTTTTACCTCACTAATGCTCTCTTATTTGATATAGTCCTCAGTTCAAAGTTAAGTTTTTCAATAATAACATATTGACATTAATTGACTTTTATTTGAAGTGCTTTAACATATGAAGAATACTCTGCATGAATTTTGCTTCTAGAATAATTTAAAGCAGTTAGTGCATGCAATGAGAGGCATATTGCGGCATTAAAGAGAGAAACTACATCCAAGGCTGTTAAAACAGCAATCTTAAGAATTGGATACAGCACATAATCCATGGAATATTTGATTATCATGAAATAAATAAGAGTCAACTACTAATTAAAAAGTGAGTAACAACAATTTAGAAAAACCTAATTTCATACTAGCAATCATTCCTGCCAAGAAGCCCTTTCATCTTGAAAGAAATAAATGATTATTATTTGGTATCTGTTAAACATTGTTACTATCAAATAATGAATTTTAGGAATGGGACGTTATCTCCATGTACCGCTCCTCTTATTTATATTAAGATACTGTTCAACTTGGAAATGACAAATTATCAATATTTTGCAGAGCCTGCAAGGTCATGGTTCAATTTAAACATTCATTAACTCCTGTTTATTTTTCCCAACATATATGTCAATGTTCACTACCAAGCTGCAGATTAATAAGAACAATTGATGGTTGGAGCTAGACACACACCATTAAAATCAGAATTGGACTGAGTCATTTTAAACAAAATAAAATGCAGCCAGTAGAACCAACATAAGACTCTAATAATATAAACAGATAGTAGAATTCTCAAAGCTTTTCCTGGACTCAGGGTTATCTCCCCCTCCTGACTCAGGGACAAGTGCTGGATTGCAAATTCCCTGAAGGCATAAGTAGAGTTATTTGCATATTTAAATTCGACCCAGTGCTTAATACATTATTCAGTGCAAAGTGTAGCTTGGAGAAATCATTCATCTGATTTCCCAAGATTTGAGTATATCTTATTTTTATAGATTACCTGACATTAAGGTGTTTCTTTTTTCAGTTCATATCAACAGAATGTGAGACAATAACATAAAATTTGTACAGTACTCCATGAAAGAGAGGCTGTACATTATTAGCACAGTAGTCCATGAACCTTGCATGGTTCCAGAAAATCCTACATGGAGGCCCTTGTGTCCTTTGCCTTGAAAGACCATTTAAAGAACATTCTCTTCCGGCATTCTCTTTCTCCAAGACACTGGAGAACAGCATATATGATTTCAATGAAACGGGATAAAAATATCTATGGTCTCTTCCCACCCAGGCATTTTACCTGAAAATCAAACATTTTGAATTGAAAAAACCATAACAAAAGCATTCAGGTACTTCCTAACAGTTCAAATAGCATGCCTATTTGCTTTGTCATAGGTGATTTGCATACCCAGAAGCTTTTTTATTTTCTGCCTTTCTTGTTCTCTAGTCCTCCATCCAAATATTTAATGCATTTTGATTTCTGGATTTGGAATTGTTTCCACTTTTGGAATTCCAACCATCAAAGATGGAGAAGATTGTAAATGCTTGATATATAAGGAAGTCTTTAAGCTATCTACTTAATTTCATAGATACTAAAACAAAATTTTTGAACAATCTCATTATTTTTTTTAGTATTAAAACATGGTTAAGTGTCAAGTACTCTAATATCAAATCTTGACTATTGGGTTTCAATTTATAAAAATATCTAAAAAAATTATGGCAAAGTAACCTTTTAAACCTTATAAAACAAATTGCGGTGAGGAAAGGAAGGATAAGAGCTAAATAATTTTATCTAATGACAAGCCTTGGTGAGGAGCTCTCACAACTAATAAGTTTTATTTGTTTATTAAATTTTAAAAGAACTACTGCATCACCAATGCATTTGATGACAGAGTAGATCATATAGTGTAAAATTCATAAACATTATCCATGAATTAAAAAATTATTTAGACTCTGAATGCCAATATTTAATAATACTTTATATTTAATTTCCTTTCTATATATGCACAAAAACATATAAGGAAATTTATATTAGCGTAAGCTTAAAAATCTCTTAATGAACAATAAATTTCTAAATGAAAAGAAAACACGACCTATTGTTCACAGTAGGGTATTTCCTCTTTAAAAATTGTGCTTTTTACATATAATCCTCCTTAAATTTTAAAGTAAATAATATTCTATTTGTTCTCAATCTAAATAAAGTTTTATTATTTGCCTATTTATTAGTTTTCATTACTCCTCTTATTCCTCCTCCTTGTGTTATGTAGTTTTAGCTACTTCTAAGTCAACTAAACAGCAAATTTATTAGACTAAATTTCAGTTAGTTACTTTTAAATAAGTCTGTTGTGTCTTTTCTAAAATATTAAAAAGTGAAGCCCTGACTGGTGGCTCAGTGGATAGGCGCTGGCATGCGATCCCAAAGATCAGTGATCACTGGTTCAATTCCCAGCCAGGGCACATAACCAGATTGAAGCCAGGTCTCCAGCCAGGTCCGTAGCTGGAGGCAGGTGAAAGGCAGCCATACATGAATGTTTCTCTCCCTCTCTGCCTTTCTCCCTTCTCCTCTCTCTAAAAATAATAAATACAAATCTTTAATAAAAAAATAAAATATTAAAAAACGTAGTTTAGGACCCTAAACCATTCTAACTATATTCACTTCTTACTCTCATGGGTTTTTTGTTTCATTTTTGCAAATAAACACAGTATTTAATTTTCTCTGTCTCACATTTCATCTCCAGTTTCCTCTTGCCATCAATTGGTTTCTCATTTTAAATAGTTATTTTCAATGGAAATAAATTAAGATAGAATGCAATTTGAAAGCACAGAAGTTACAAAGATAAAATATGGATATGTTAGAACTTCTTATGATGGAAACTTAAAATTCAGGAAGTATCACTATGGTCAGCGTAGTGTCTTAGTTGGCTTAGGCTGATGTACAAAATTTCAGGGACCAGGTGGCTTACGTAACAGAAATTTATTTTTCCCCAGTTCTGGTGCCTGGGAGGGTGCCAGGCAATTTGGTTCTCGGAGACCAGGCTCTCCTTCAGTTGCAAATGCTGCACTTTTTGCTGTACCTCAGTGCCTTTCCTCAGTGCCTGCCCTTGGAGAAAGAGGGAGAAAAAGACAGACCCCTGTTCTCTTTGTTTTTTATTTCAGAAAATTATTTCATTACTTACAAAACATCTTTCTTTTTCATGGAATCAGCATAAAATAGCAGTTGATTTCTCCATAGTTATCAGAATTATTCACACTTGAGGTCTTGGCTAAGAGGGGCTAAAATTAACAAAAGTTCTTAGATCCATTGGCTCAGAAATCACCAGGAAGCCTGCCTTGTTGATTGATGTCTGTCATGCTTAGCTCTTAGGAGATGACCCAGTCCTTTTTAAAAAAGTATATTTTTATTCACCCTTTGGAGGTTTGAAGTAGATTCAACAGTGTTAATTAAACACCTTCCAGCTCCTGTTATTTATCACTTCTTCAACAGTCAGTTCTAACTACATGCATTTCAACTTAGTTTTTTTCTAACTCACCTTAACAACATTAATAAAGCCACTAACTGCATCATGGTTGGCCCACACTTATGACTTAATCTAACCTTAATTACTTCCCCACAGCCCCATCTTTAAATACTATCACAATGGCTGAGACATAAATATTCAGTCCATAACAGAAAAGAATGTTATATTGGTAGTAATAACTGAGACAATCAAGAATCAAGACCTGTAAGCTTTTACAGAGTGGAGTAAAATGATAAAAGTGGTATTCTAGGAACATTGTTTTTAAAATATGGCATCTAATAAATTAGACAACAAACTTGAAATTAGGAATCCAATTAGAAAAATATTATCATAAGTGAGGCATAGGTAATGAAGAATCCCCTTTAGGATAGTGACATCTCAATAACCATAAAACTATCAGGTATCATTCTTTGAAGATTCTAAAACCCAGCTGCTTTTAGAAGTGCTAGGAATGCATCATTTTATATGAATTTCAACAATCCTATGATGTAGGTACTTCATTTTTTCCAATTTGCAAGGGAGGAAATGGGTTGGAAAATGATAGCCTATACGCCAAATCCTGCACATTGCCAAATTTTACAAACAAAGTCTTACTGAATCCCACGCATTCCCTCTCAAAAAGAAGGTCAGACTGCAGTCATTACAAATGCGTGCTAGTGATTGGCACAAATTATTAGGAGGTTGCAAATTTGAAAATACTTGCTTAGAAATTAAAATTGAATTTTTTGAGTTTAAGATAAATAAAACAGAAAAAAATGAGTTCTGCATTGAGAGAATAGAGAAATCAGGAAAATATATACAGAAGGTGTAAGAAGACAAAAGTTAGATTGAAAAGGCTTTCAAAAGTAAAAAATGTGTTATATATTGAAAATTACTAAATCAAGTTTTAAAATGGTAGCTATAATTCCCTATATTATGAAAATGTCAAGAAAGATAAAGACAATGAAAATAATAGCTCAGAAAGGAGTTATTCATAACAAATATTTTCTTTTAATCTTTTACATTTTGGGTATATAGCAGTTAAGGTTGTTCTAAGTCAAACCAAAGATATAAAAGAAGAAAAGTAGAAGCTAAAGGGGAAAAGAATGAGTGCATAAGGCAAAATAACAGAGAGAATGAAAGTGTATACAAAATCACGGAAGGAAGGAAAATAAAAGAAAGCAAAAAGAAGAGAAAGAAGGAAGGAGCCCTGGCTCGTGGCACAGTGGATAAGGTGTCAGCCTGCAAACCCAAAGGTTGTTGGCTCAATTCCCTAGCCAGGGCACATGGCCAGGTTGCAGGCCAGGTCTCTAGCCAGGTCCATGGCTGGAGGCAGGTGAAAGGCAACCATACATTGATGTTTCTCTCCCTCTCTGCCTCTCTCCCTTCCTCTCTCTCTGGAAATAATAAACAAATTCTTTAAAAAAAAAGAAGGAAGGAAGTAGAGAAGGAGAAGGAAGAAAGATAGTATAAAAAGCAAGGAGGGAGGAAGAGAGAGAGCAAAATAAATATTAATTTTTTGTTTCACATACATTACTGTTAATTAAAAGTTTAACATATATTTTGTGTATAGAAATAGCATCAAAAGATTAATATTAACACCATGTAATATTTTAACCAAGTGATAGTATAGTAAAATTTTTATTTTATTTAACATAGACTCTGGACTAGCCATGTGTTTATTATAGAACAATTTAGTATTTTTTTATTAACCACATCTTTATCTAACAGAAAAGGAGAGCGTAAGAATGTAATAGGTTTGTCTTTCTTGCCCAAATGAGTGAAGAATTTAATCTATATTTTTTTAAACTAAAGTAAAATAGATACCAAGATTAGGGTGCTGGTATAATTTACTCTGAATGAAGCATAAATCTTGTTAATCCCTTTCAAATGAATGCAGTTCAATAAACAACAGCATTTAACTACAACAGCTAATTTCTGCAAATAAAATAACCCACAATATCCAATTAAAGGTGGACTAGTGAAAACAAGTTAAAAAATAAACCCAAAGGGTATTTGAGTACTCAGGCAAGTAAAGTTTCAAAAGAAATCTTCAACACATTTATATAGATACAAATTCAGAAACAAATTATGGAAAATAAGAAGTTGAAGTACTTTTTAAAACTTTCTAGTTTATTATTACTTATTTGAATTGTGGTAACAAAACATAAGGTTTTCCATCTCTTAACTATTTTTAACCACACGCAGCATCACCATCACCAGGACGCATCCACACAACTCTTCAGCTGCCAAATGAACTCATTACTCTAACTCCCCTCTTCCTTTACTCCCAATTCTTGCAATCATCACTCTTCCTAATCTCTACTTTTCTATGAATCTTCTCATTATGTTTTTTACTCATAAAGGTGATTTCATATTTATTCCCTTAAAAAATAATAACCCCAGCCCTGGCCGGTGTGGTTCAGTGGGTTGGAGTAACTGAAAGCTTGCAGGACACTTATCTAGGTTGCAAGTGGGATCCTGGTCTGAGCACATGCAGGAGGCAACCAGTGGATGCTTCTCTCTTCCATCAATGTTTTCCTCTCTCCCTTCTCTCTCTAAAAGCAATGGGGAAAAATGTCCTCAGGTGAAAACTAAAAATAAATAACCACAAAATCCAGTAATTCCACTTCTGGGTACTTGGCCCAAAGAAATGAAATCACTCCCTCCAAGACATGCCTGCACTCCCATGTTCACTGCAGCATGACGCACAACTGCCAAAATATGCAAACAATCTAACAACCTAAGTGTCCACTGATGGATGAATTAATAAATACAATGTGGTATATACAATGGGATATTATCTAGTCTCATCAAAAGAATCTTTCATTTAGAACAAAATAAATGAACCTAGGCCATTATGAAATAAGCCAGACACAGAAAGATAAATATTATATGATCTCACTTACATGGAATCCAAAAAAGTGAAAAATCAAAGGATATGAGAGTAAAATGGTGGTTGCCAGAGCAGTGGGAAAGAGAAAAGGGGGAATGCTGGTCAAAGGAAACAAATTTTCAGTTATAAGATCTGGAGGTCTAATGTACTAATGACTACAGTTGGCAATCATTAACTGTACACTAATACTGACTTTTCAAAATGTCACTTTTGAAGTACTTCTTTTATAATGAAGCATACTTAATGACAAGTAATAAAAAATAGAAAGATAAATTATTTGTGCAACAAATACATAAGTAGCTCTTTTATTTGGATAAACCACTACTGAGAGTGATTAGGATTTGAATAGCAGGTATAACTGAAAAGAGTATTTTGTAAACAAAGAGCCCTTTTCACTATGTACATTTTTGAACATTGTAGCAGAAGAAATCTTTATTATTGTCCCTTAAGTTTTTATTTCAGTATTCGTGCCAATCCATATCTCCCTGCACAAACTGTCAGGGTTTCCCAAGGTAGTTCATTTTGCTTAATATGTTGCAAGCTATTCCTTTTTTTTAAAAGATTTTATTTATTATTTTTAGAGAGAGGAGAAGGGAGAGAGGGAGAGAGACATCAATGTATGGTTGCCTTTTACCTGCCTCCAGTTACGGATCTGGCTGGAGACCTGTCTTACATCCTGGTTATGTGCCCTGACTGTGAGGGAATTGAATGAGCAAGCCTTGGGTTCATAGGCAAGCTATTCTTAAATTGTTTTTCTTGTTGTTATCTTGCTATAGATTCCCAAAGAACAAAATAAAAGCTACATGGATACTTCTATAAACTGTGAGCCCAACATAAAGTCTGTTCTCAAAAATTTTTGTACATCTTCCTCAGGGACATTCAACTGTCACTTTATAGTTAAGGCATCTGACAAGTCACTTCCCTGGAGTCCTTCTTCAAGCCAGAGACAAGAGTCTGATGAGATAATTGTATATTGTGGGAATGGCTCTATCTTTACTTGGAGAAAGAGAAAACAGATGGAACTAGATTACCATGGCTGACATGGAGAGCATGACGTAGGTATTAAAATTCCCAGATAATGAATATATTCAATGGGACATTTTAATTTTCTTTTATAGTGCCATTATGTGTAGTAACTATCTTTTAAAAAGATGACTGATTAAAATAAATTTTCAATATTGCACCAAAAAAAAAATTATGCTAAACATCCTCCAATGTTTAAGTGATTATTTGTCTTGCAAAGTGGCCTATACTGTATTATTTGAATACATTTTAAATAGTTTAAACTACCTTAACTACCTTAGCCTTAACTACCTTCACTTGATGTCTTATTTCTACACAGATGAAGCAAAATAGAGCATTGCCTGACAACCCTTCAAACATCTGAATACAACTACATTTCCTTATAATCTTCCTTCTTGCAGACTAATTCCCTCCTTTCCCCTCTCCGTACTGCAGCATAAAGAATTCTTCATTATAACAAGGTCCAAGGTGGTGGCAGAGCAGGTGAAAGCTACACCAACCTCTTCTCAGGACCAAACTGTAAGTATGAGTAAATTATAGAACAGTCATCCTAACTAACCAACCAAAGACCAACTAAAGAGAAGTACTATAACCAAGGATTTATAGAAGATGTGTCAAGGCTGGCGACTCAGAAAAGGCTGGCCCGCCCCCACAGATACCAGCTGAGGTACTGCAGGTGCATCTCAGCTGCGGGAATCCCCCCAAGAGGCATGGGGTCTAAACCCCAAACTGGGACCAGTAGCTCAGAGCACCAAAGCCAAGAAAAGTTTCCCACATAACATCTGACTGTGAAAAATAGCAGGGTTCCTCTCCACTAGGGGGCAACAGGAGTTTGCTAGAGACATAGGCACCCTCTTCAACAGCTCCCAACATTTTGTTCACAGCCACTCACCCTGGGCTCCAGTAGAAGAAGGGCAAAGTGAACTAGAGTCACATGAGTAGAGTCTGTAGTTTGTGGCTCTGGGATAGAGCTGAGGAGATGACCCCAGAATCCCTGTGCTGAGTCATTCTCCCATACTACAGACTTTCTTGTGTGCATCACTCCCCTCCATGTGTTGTTCACCTTTGGAAAGCAATAACCCCACACTCTGTACTCCCTCTGGCCCCATCCTGTGGAGCTTCCACCTGCCGAGGAACACCTGCCTTGGCCAGGGTGCAGGGTGCACACTCAGCTGGGTATCAGCAACCAGGTTGTGTGGACTTCAGGCAGGGGCCATTCTGGCAATTTTTCTGTGAACCTGACTGGTGCTTTCCTCTCATGAGAGAGAAGCTAGAACTAAGCTCTGGGCTTTTAACAGAGGATCAAATAAGCAATTTGAAAGATAAGGTGGAAAAAAACACGCAATCAGAGCAGCAAAAAGAAAAATAATTTAAAAGAATAAAGATAGTTTAAGGGATCTTTGCTTAACATGAAGCATCACAACCTTTACATCATAGGGGTACCAGAAGGAGAAGAGAAAGAAGGATTGAGAACCTAGTTGAGGAAATAATGACTGAAAACTTCTCTAACCTCAAGTCCAGGGTGTGTGGAGAGTCCTGAAGATGAACTGAAAGAGACAAAGACACATTACAATTAAAATGGTGAAGGATAAAGACAAAGAGAGAATCTTAAAAGCAGAAAAAGAAAAGCAGTTAATGATCTATAAGGGAGTTCCCATAAGATTGTCAGCTCATGTAATTACAGAAACTTTTCAGTACAGAAGGGATTGGTATGAAATATTCAAGGTGATGAACAGCAAGGACTTACAACTGAGACCAGTTTACCCAGAAAAGGTATCATTTAAAATTGAAAGAGAAATAAAGAAGCTTGCCAGGCAAGAAATAGCTAAAGAATTTGTTACCATCAAACCACTGTTTGATGAATAAGAGGTTTGATGAGGAAGAAGAATGGGATGCGGGAGAAGGAGAAGAAACAACAGTAGAGAAACATAGTTAAAAAGAATAAAATGGCCTATTAATAATCGTTTTAAATGTAAATCTCTTAAGTGCTCCAATAAAAGACATAGGGTAGATGAATGGGTAAGAAAACGAGACTCATATACACTGCCTACTAGAGACCCATTTCAAATCAGAAGATATGCCCTGGCTGGTGGCTCAGTGGAAAGGCACGGGCTGCAGACCCAAAGGTCACTGGTTCGATTCTCCAACCAGGGCACATAACCAGGTTGAAGTCAGGTCATATTGATGTTTCTCTCCCTTTCTTCCTCCCTCCCTGCCCCCTCTCTAAAAAATAATGAGTAAAAAAATTAAAAAAAAAAAAAAGAAAGAAAGAAAGAAAGATATACACAGACTAAAAATAAAGGGATAGGAAAAATATTTCATGCAAATAGAAAGAACATAAGCTGGGATAACAATACTTCTACCTGACAAAATAAGATTTAAAACAATGGCTATAGTAACAGACAAATAAGGATACTTACTACATAATGATAAAGGGAACAATTCAACAAGAGGATATAACCCTTGCCAATGTTTATGCAGCCAACACAGGTGCGCCTAAATGTGTAAAGCAAATCTTGATGGACATAAAGGGAGAGATTGAAAGTAATACAGTCTTAGTAAGGGATTTTTAAACCACACTTACAACAATGGATAGATCTTCCAGGCAGAAAAACAGTTAAGAAAATGATGGACCTTAATGACACACTAAAAGATGTATTTAATTGATATCTTCAGAGCGTTTTACCTCAAAACAGTAGAATATACATTCTTTTCAAGTGGACATGAAATAGTTTCTAGGATAGACCACATGTTATTACACATCTCAATAAATTTATGAAGATTGAAATCACATCAAGTATCTTCTCCAACCATAATGGCATGAAAGTAGAAATTAATCACAAGAAAAATTCTAAAAAGCACACAAAGACATGGAGGCTAAATAACATGTTACTAAACAATGAATACGTTAACAATGAGATCTAGAGAAAAGTCAAAAGACACCTTGAAACAAATTAAAATGAGAACACAACAACCCAAAATCTATGGGACATAACATAAGCAGTCCCAAGAGGGACATTCATAGCATTACAGCCCTATCTCAAGAAAGAAGAAATATCTCAAATAATCAAACTAACTTTACACTTAAAGGAACTTGAAAGAGAACAATGAACAAAGCCCATCGTGAGTAGAAATAAGAAAATAATAAAGATCAAAGTAGAAATAAAAAAACTAAGAGTATAAAAATCAGTACAAAAGATCAATGAAAGCAAAAGCTGCCTCTTTGTAAAGATAAGTAAGACTGACAAACCCTTAACCAAACTCACCAAGAAAAAGAGACCACATAAATAAAATGAGAAATGAAAGAGGAATAACAATGGACTCAACAGAAATATAAGGAGTATAAGAAAATATCATGAACAACTATATGCCAAGAAATTGGATAATCTGAAAAATGGATCAATTTCTAGAAACATAATCTTCCAAAACTGAATCAGGAAGAATCAGAAAATCTGAGTAGATAAATTACAATTAGTGAAATTGTAGCAGTTATCAAAAACTCCCAACAAACAAAAGTTACAAGACAGATGGCTTTACAGACAAATTTTACCAAACATTCTGAGGACTACCTTCTCTTTTTTTTAAACTATTCTACAATACCTAAGAGGAGGAAAAACTCCCAAGCTCATTTTATAAAGCCAGCATTATTCTAATTTCAAAACCAAATAAAGACACTACAAAGAAATAAAATTGTAAGCCAATATCCTGTTGAACATAGATGCTAAAATCCTCAACAAAATATTAGCAAACGGGGTCCAACAACAGATTAAGAACATCATATATCATGGTCAGGTGGGATTTTGGGGGGGAAATGCAAGGTAGGTGCAATATCCACAAATCAATAAATGTGATATACCACATAAACAAAGTGAAAGATAAATGTGTCATTATCATATTAATAGATCAGAAGAGGCATTTGATAAAATACAGCATCCACTAATGGCAAAACCTGTCAGCAAAATAGTAATAGAGGGAACATACCTCAATATAATAAAGGTTATATATGACACACCCACAGCCAACATCATCCTTAATGGGCAAAAACTATAAGCATTTCTGTTAAAATCAGGAACAAGACAGGGAGGTCTGCTTTTACTACTCTAATTCAACATAGTACTGAAAGTTGTATCCACAGCAGTCAGAAAATAAAATAAACAAAAGGCATCTAAAATGGAAAGGGGGCTAGGGAGGGGTGTAGAGGGATTGGGCATAAAGGAAAACAAGGGGGGAAATAATGGACAACAGTGGGGTGATTGTAGGGCTGAAGAGGATGGGGGAAGGTGGAAACAGGTATGAGGGGATAAATGGTAACGGAAGAAGATTTCACTTGGGGTGATAAACACACAATAGAGTGTACGTATGATGTGTTATGGAATTTTGCACTTAAAACCTGAATAATGTTGTTAACCAATGTCACCCCAATAAATTCAATAAAAAGGAAATAAGAAAGAAAGAATTGATATAACAATGTAAAGTATGTATTTCTACTCCAGAAAACTTACGCTGAATTGAAAAGTGAAAATTATGTTCATTTTAGTAGAATTCAAATGGGAAAATGTGTGATACGTATAAGGCAATCTTTCCAAAATCTTCTTAAATTTCAGCCTTCCTTGATATTCTTTATTCTTCTTTTCCCTCTATATCCTCTTTGCTTGGGGCATCTCATCTGCTCCTTCTCATCGGGTGCCTTCTACCAACAAATTTCTAAGATCTAAACTCTCATATCCATCCAACTATATATTCTATTCAAAGCAATTTTTAAAATAAAATTTTGACTCTTGTACAGATATAAAAAAAGAATCTGGCCCTGGCACTGGCCTGCAAACCCAACGGTCACTGGTTCAATTCTCAGCCAGGGCACATAACAAGGTTGCAAGCGATGTCTCCAGCCAGGTCCATGGCTAGAGGCAGGTGAAAGGCAACCATACATTGATGTTTCTCTACCTCTCTGCCTCTCTCCCTTCCTCTCTCTCTAGAAATAATAAATAAAATCTTTAAAAAAAAAAAAGAAAAAGAATCTGTATGAAAAGTTTTATTTTTCTCATGAGAGAACCAGAACTGGCAGGCTTTGTGTGTGTGTGTGTGTTGTGTGTGTGTGTGTTTACAAAAGGTGAAAAATATAGAGCATATAGATCTATTGAAATAAGTTTGGAAAGAGAGGCAAAATGGTACAAATTAAAGGAATTATGGGAATGGCTGCTGGGATTTGAAGTCATTTGCACCTCTACCAGACAGAATCTGCATGTCAGCTACCTATAATTCAGAGTCCCAAAATAACTCTGGACAAGTACAAGACAAAATCATCTAACCTAAAAGTTATGCCCTATATAAACAATGCACAGTATTCCATCAATACACACATTCTTTTTTAAAATACCCACTTTTTAGGAAGTCAACTCATTGTTGACTCTTTCCCCATGAATCTTGTGCCACTACATATCTTAAAGACTGATGGGTGTTGCATCTTATTTTCTATTCTATCTCCAGTGCGGAGTATACAACTTGTTACACAGTGGACCTTCAAAAACGTGAAACATGAATAAGTAGAAAACACACTCTAAAATCACTAACTTGCCATACTGCATCCACCTTCTTTATCCTAGCCTCTTCTTGTTCACATAAAATATATGAAGTGAACATACAATAACACCTCCTCAAAATCAATTAACAACTGCTTATTTGAATTAACAAGTGACTTTTTCTTACGCCTATTAAAAGAAAAGCTGATAGTTTTATATGGAACAGGAATGGAAGAGCAGGGCTGGGCTGGGAGTTTAAGGTTCAAATTCTACGTAGTAGAATTTGGGGGATATCAATAAGGTCTTACATTTTCATTGATTACATTTCAAAACTTACAAGGCTATGTTGATCCCATTCTTACAGTTACAGTCTCATAAAGATCAAGAAATCAAAATGGCTATCAGCCTGTTGATTTAAGAGGACCAACATAACATGTTTATCCTTTAATAGAAATAGAGGCTTTTATGTATTTCAAAGATTAACACTGTGAAGGGTAATTTCTCTTGATCTCTGCATTAGACTTCTGTTTTTCTTTTTATTATCTTAAGATGGATCTTTCAAACAATGTAATTGTTAGCATTTTAGACTCTGAATATTTAAGCTATTTGTGTTATCTTTTTAGTAAACTGTAATAATCTTTTCTTAAAACTATAAAAATAATCACCTCTATTAATACTAATAAATAAATTAATGTTCAGTTAGGTTATTCCAAAAAGATCTACTTGAACACTTTTTTCTTATAGATATACAAATAGAAAACCAAGTGGAAGCTGAAAACCAACTTTAACTTTTAAACACAGGGAACATTTTTAATTCTAGAAGTTATAGATACTAATATTATATGTCTCTATGGTAAAAAACGTATTTAACTCTTGTAATCATACAAATGATTTGCCATAAAAGGTATCAGGATTTTAATATTCTATTCAAACTAAATGAATTTGGGCCTCATAAATAGACCAGGAAAAAAAGTTTATTTTTCTTATATAGTCTATTTCAATAAAATTCCTTATTTTTGTCCATTTGAACTAGTACTTATAATTTTCCTGTAACAATTACTTTCATTCTTTACAGTGTAAAATTTTTATATTTATAATTAGCTAGATAGACTCAGTTTAGATGATCTCAAGCTGAAAAAACAAAAAGAGGCTTTATTACTAGAAGTGGAAATGTGAAGATTAAACAGGAATGTCATGGTTAAAAAGCAAAATGTGTGCTCACTTTGGCAGCACATATACTAAAATTGGAACGATACAGAGGAGATTAGCATGGCCCCTGAGCAAGGAAAACATGCAAATTCCATATTTTAAATTAAAAAATAAATTAAAAAAGAAAAGCAAAATGTGAGCACAGAGTAGGGCCTATTAAGGAGAGGGGTGCAGTCAGTTAAGACTAACCAGCAAAAGGCAGGTTTTGTCACTAACAGACGCGTCATTTGCAGCCAGGGTGTGGGTGTTCAGGAGTTTTGGGGCAAAGGAAGCTTACTTTGTTGGCAGTATCTAAAGTATCACAGTCAGGAGCACGTGGAACCCTCTTCTCTCCCTCAGGCCTGATGGGGTGTTGCCCTTGAGCACATCAATGTAATAGAGCTCCTTCACAGCCTGTTTAATCTGGTGCTTGTTGGCCTTGACATCCACAATGAACACAGGTGTACATATGTTGTCTTCTACCTTCTTCCTGGATGACTCGGTGTCAGTGGTAACGTGATAATGGCCCAGTGGTCCAGCTGGTTTCTCCTGGGGGCCCTCTTCCCAGGAAGGTTAGCCTGCCCTAGAGCGGCAGCCTCTTCGTCAGTCTTTGGCCAACTGAAGGAAGGTGACCTGAGGATCTTTTCTTTTCTTTCTTGTTTTTTTTTTTCTTTTTTTCTTTTTGTAGCTGTGGACTCATTTCAGTACAGCTTTCTTTGCCTTTAAAGACTTTGCTGTGGTTTGGCCTTGGGGAGGGAGGGGCCAGGTGGCAGGAGGAGCTTCCTTCTTTGCCTTGGGCGATGTCTTTGTGTAAAAGGCAATTTACTTTAATAATTTCAATTAAGCAAACTTTTTTTGAATGTTCAGGGAATAATTAATTAACTCCTACTGGCATAATAGTATGGATTTTAGTTGTTGCCTTAAATAAAACGAAATATTATAAATTTTCTGATATAATAAAAGGCCTTCTAAATCATAGACGTAAATATGTTTAACATATAACATTGCATTTTTACTCAAACGTTTAACCATTATTATTATTATTATTATTATTATTATTATTATTATTATTACTTTTCAGTGTATAGTTGCCTTTCACCTTCCTGTAGCTGGGAACCTGGCTGGGACCTGGCTTGCAACCTGGGCATGTGCCCTGACTAGGAATTGAACCAGCGACCCTTGGGTTTGCAGGCCAGCGCCTTACCCACTGAGCCACCAGCCAGGGCTAAAAGTTAGCTTTTAGACTTGCAAATAAATTATAGGAAACAAATATTTGTCAGACACACCTGCAACTTAGAAAAGGCTTTAATTTTTACAGTAAATGTGTGTAGCGCCCCCTTGTGGAAATATGCCAATAGAAAAACTGTACTCAATGCTGTCTTTTTCTTTCTTTTTTTTTTTGTCTAAAATCACAGACTCAAGTGTTTGAGTTGGTATTTTCAGAACAATAAGCTCTAATCATTAAATTTTAATCATTAAAATTAATCAGTAATTTAATGGGCTTTACAAAGTAATGCCTTATAATGTTTGTGCAAAAGAAACACGGTCTCAATGATCCATCAGTTTAAATTCATTTACATTGTTTTATACACTTTAAAATTAAATTTGTAAAGTAATCATCCAGTTGCATAACTACCACCTTTCATATTTCAATTCTTTGAACAAAATGTATATTTCAGTATTGTGAAGGCAGAGAATCCCAGTGCTAAGTCCAGTGTTTTACACTCAGTGTCCAGCACTGAGTTTGGCAAGGTAACAGGTTAGTAGAAATTTATTGTGTTTCACCTCACAGACTTTTTCAAAGGTACCTGTGAGTAGGTGTTGTGGTATTTAATGTCAAAATCTGCCTTGTGAACTGAAAGCTGTATTATTAAATATGGCATAAATATTTCTGCAGATTAATTAACTTCCTAATATTGGGATGTTTACAATTATGCTTTGTTATACTAGTGAATATTCTGTGGTCTTCGGCAACATCCAAAAATTTTCAATATTCATATAAAGTATATAGAAACTTGCACTATAAGACCTTGTCAAAAGCTGAATAAATGACATGAAACTCAATTTAAAGGATTAAAGGTAAAATGTTTGACCTTCTGGTTCAAGGGAGTTAAGTTATTCTGAAGCTATATCACAGTTATTCCCATAGCAAAATACCTACCTTCTTACTTCAAAGGACTATTTATACTTGTCAATGGCTAAGGAAGGCATGCATGACTAAACACCAGAAATTAAAAATATGTACTAAATATTTGAAATGTCACCACACTGAATAATTTGTGATTTTAATGTTAAAGTATAATAACCTTTTTTTAACTTTTAAATTGTGGAATAACTGAAAATCTTCAGAAGTTAAGTCTTTTGCTTATTAACCATCACTCCCTTGTACAGAGCTCTTGAAAAAAATTGCTGTTATGCAATATTGGTATTTGTCATTATTTTCCATTATCTTGCCTGCTATTTGTCATGGTATATTTAAAATAAATTTAGTGGCACAGTGGGTAAGACGCTGGCCTGCAAACTCAAGGGTCGCTGGTTTGATTCCCCAGTTAGGGCACATAACCAGGTTGCAGGCAAGGTCTCCAGCCAGGTCCTTGGCTGGAGGCAGGTAAAAGGCAACCATACATTGATGTCTCTCTCCCTCTCTGCCTCTCTCCCTCCCCCTCTCTCTGAAAATAATAAATAAAATCTTTAAAAAAAAATGTGGACAGTTCCCTAAAAAAAATAATAAAACAAAATAAA
This sequence comes from Noctilio leporinus, assembly GCA_004026585.1. NCBI lineage: Eukaryota > Metazoa > Chordata > Mammalia > Chiroptera > Noctilionidae > Noctilio > Noctilio leporinus. The sequence continues at coordinate 64,164 of PVIW01003029.1, read as the reverse complement.
ATTTTAAAATTTTATTGCAATAGAGCCTTAAATGTTTTCACATATTGTGAAAAATGTTCTAAGTTCTTAAAATTTGAATATAATATATGTAAGATAGAAGCAAATAAATTTTCAGAAGATGGGAAGTATCTATTGTGATAATTTATGATATGAGAGTATCAACCACAGATTTTATTCAAGGAGGAAATAGTTAATACATACATATTTGCTTCTTCATTAACAAAGTTTTAAATATGCATATGAGGAAATACACAGTGTGACTTTCACACCTTTATTTCAGTCTTCTATTCTGATGAAACTTATAAGCATTTGAAACTCAATGATAAATTTAACTGCTATATTTTCATGTTTATTTCATATTCTATTTAAACCACCATAAAAATAATACAGTGATTTGAGAGCTAACTTCCTTAGAGTGAATCAAGAAACAGTGAAATATGAATATCAACATATCAAAGTGTATATTTTAAAGCAAAGTGAAAATTTTCCCATAAATCTTCAAATGCTTAAGGCATAATGTAGAATGCACCACTTTTCACTATTAGAAATAACTTTTTATAATATATAAATAAGCATTTATATGATGAAAACTAATAGTAGAGAATGATATGATATACATAAGAAAAATATCCATGGCTCCTATCCTTCTCCCTCTCCCTTCCCCTTCCTCCCTCTCCCACACACACTTTCATTGAATTCTTTCCAATACAGGCAAAGTAATTCAGTGAAAGATTCTGCTAATGTAAAAAGAAATATCTGTCATCAAACTTCACTCCTAAAATAGCTCCTTTTGAAAGGAGTTAAATCTATTGTAACATCATGATCATAACATATCTTTGTTTCCATGAAGTCAAATAAATTTAGAATATATTAAAGATTATTAAAGAAAATGAAGAACATGTATACTTTTATTTTTTAAATGACCTGGAAAATGTTTTGACTGTGTGGATATCTTTTATGAGAATGATCCATTTTTAATGATAGGACTTTATCAAATTCAATTTGCTGTTACAAAAAAAGCCACATGTTGAAGTACTCTAAATATTTACATTTCTGCACAACCAAGCAAAAAATTCATTCACAATTGGAGTTCTTGGTAAAAGCATGTGTTTTTAAATATGTTGTTGTTAGTTATGGCTTAAAGCAAAGAAATTCAATTGTAACAATGCCTTTTTAAAATAGCATTCACTCTGGGCTCAATGCTAATATTTTCTCATCTTTTGAAACAGGTGATTTGGCAGCTATAGCATTTTTATTCAGCATGTCAGTCTATCAAAATACTAACTTTCCCAATAATGGAAACTCCTGGTTTGCATCCATTCTGATGAATTTTTATTTCATCAAAGAATAATTCTATTTGACAGTATCCTTTCATCAACTGCAATGTTGATTAAAAGTTCAAATTTGACAAGCAAACTTTAGGTCAGAAAGAACATGTCATAGTCAATGGGGCAATGCTTGAAAACACATCTGGTTTTGTTGGCCTGATTTAGTAAAAAGCGCTACCTAATATTGAGCCTTACTGCACTGTATCAGGAGGTTCTACTAAGACAATCATGTACTCTTGTTCATCATCCCAAAAGTCTATAATAACATCAGATCCAGTATTTTGACTTACCATCTTTTACATGGCTTTTAATAAATGACATATATAATATTCTTTCAATGGCAAATATTTGTTTTCCTTCCAGAAAATAAAACTGAAAGCCTTTAATGACTGCTTGAGCAGAGGTTTTACATCTTTGGAAGGTAAAGCAAATCCAGCTCCCAAAATGGTATAATAAAAGAAGTTATTCATAACATGCCCAAATTTGTGAGTTTTTTTTTCATAAACTGGGGGCCAGTTTTTAATTTAAGCTTAAGAAGTCATTATTATAGCATAAAATATTTAGTCAAGCTTCTTCTAAGACAAAAATTGAAGGTTATCAACTATGAATTGTCCTAAATATAAAGGTAGTACATCTGCAGAATGAACAGGAATATGAAAAAGTAAATTAGAAAGTAAAACTTACTTTATTTCCAAACAGGTATCTTAAGAAGTACCAGGAAATCTTGAAGAAGTCTTCTTTTTTTAAAATAAATGGCTTAAGTAATTCAAGCAACCATGAATGTAGGGAAAAATATGTAAAAACAGCACAAATTTACCCCCAGCATAAGAAATAAGTCATTACAAGCCTCTAGGTATTTCACCATGATTGTTTCTGGTTGCTTTGGGAGATCAACCATCTTGAAGCTGAGTTTCTCCAATTCTCATATTTCTTTATAGTTTATTAATAGGTATACATCATTACTAAAAATATAGAGAACATTATCTTTCAAGTTACTAATCTTTATGTGTGATATCATCTATGTATTCTATTACAATTGTTTAAAATTCTTTGTAGTTTATTAATAGGTATACTACATTACTAAAAATATAGCATCATCTTTCAAGTTACTAATCTTTATGTATAAATACATATCTTCTATGTATTCTATTATAATTATTTACAATTATTTTGGAGAGATTTGTTCAGGTTTGGATGTATGATTCTAGTTCATTAATTTTTCTTAGCTACATAGTATCTTATTGTATTATTGTTCTGCAATTTATTTATTAATTCTCCTAATTTAAATGATGACATTTAAGTTGAATGTCAATTAAGAGAGACAAAGTTTATGTTGCTATAGGAAATAGCAGCAGAATCATTCATTGTAAAGCTCACTTTATTTCATAAATGTTTAGTAGCTAATCTTTAATTGAGTTAATACCCTTCAATATGTTGAGAGTGTATTCTTCGTTTTATTTTAATTAGCAAGTTTTTATAATAAAGAATTACTGGTTGTGAAATGGTATTTTTCTTACCTATTTATGTGACCAGATAGCTTTTCTTTATACTCTTCTTTTGTTTCATTTCATCCTTTTATTTCTGGAATTATCCCTACTTTAATTACACCACAAGTTACTCTGTATCAGAACTTTTGCAGCTATATAAGAAATTAGTCTACAGCTCTTTATTCTGATCCTGTCCTTGTCTGATTTAGGTTCAATTGTTATTCCAGATACATTGGAGTACTTGGGGAATTTTATCCCATTTTCTATTCTCTGAAAGAGTTTCTTTAAGATTGGAATTATCAGTATGTTAAATATTTAGAAAACACACCTCTAAAATCTGGCCCAGTATTACCTAGTAACTTATTTTGTCTATGAAAGCAGACATTATTATTATTATTACAGAATATACCAGTATGAACAACCTGAACCCAATACAGCTCTAAAAACAGTCTTACTGGCTGATTTTCGAATTCTAATATATCCTGACATGGTAACTAACATTTTGTAAATATGGTACAATGTTAGACTCTTAATATTGAAACTTTTTCTAAATAAATAAGAAAAAAGATGAAAACACTAAAATCAACAAGCAATTCAAAAATAAATACAAATAAAAAACTTGTGACAAAAACCTGTCTGAACTGAGAATTCCTTTTTTCTCAGGAAAGGTTAAATAATGATAATAGTGATCACAGACAAAAGGTCAAATGGCCATTTTTACTACAACTAGTAGCAATGTAAATAGATACCATTCTATTTATTGTAGTTATTGATGTTTTTAAATAACTCAAAGAATTTAGGGGAAAAATGGTTATTACTATCATGAACATATATTATCAATATATTATCTTTGTTATCTTCATAATATATATTCTAGTGTTTCAGAATGGAGTAGGATGTGAGATTTGTTAGTCCCTAATAATTGAAGAATTGTATCTGAATCTGTAATGTACACTAGTATTTTACATAAAGAAAAATAAGGTATAATTTTGTATACCTATGCCTCTAATTAAGTCATAAGTCTTCCACATCTTAAGTAATTTTATTTAGAATGGAAAATCAAAGTATGATTCATGGTTTTCTCCATGAATACTGTTATAACTTAATTCAAATATAGATTTTATAGACAATTAATCATTTGTCCAAAAGTCTATGATAACCTTCTTTCTTTCTGCCATGTAGTTAACCTCAAAATGACCTGCAGTCCAGTCCATCAAATATTCTTCTAGAGTTAACATCATGAATGTTTCCCAAGCTTGCTTAAAAAAAGGATAATTTGACCATGCTTAGGGAATCGTGGTGACTACTCTAAACATCTTGTCATTGAGGATAGAACTTTATGGCCAATTAGTTTAACTCAATGCAAAATATAGATTTACTTGGAGAAGCTTAAATAAGAAAATTCGAAAAAGAGCTTACCATCAAAAGTTTTTGTTGCTAGATCGGATGAGACAAATGACGCCCATGATGGTGATTTAATGGTGTAATCAAGCAGTGTGTCAAACCTGAATAATGTGTCCCTTCAGAGTCTGGCAGGCAACTTGATCACCAAAGTTCCAGACAGATTTTTCCCAAAGACCCTCTGACCAACCAGACCCACAGATACACTTTCAGTCAATTGCCTTTTGTTTTGTCCTTGAAGCTAAATGATTTTTTTTGTTGTTGTCATTCAGCCCCTCTGCTTTGAATTGAACAGCACACAATGACCTCAAGATGTTATTTATGATAGAGAGCTACACTTACCTTTCAAAATGTCAAATGTGTAGCCAGGTGGCAAAAAGTGATTCCTCAGTGGAAACTTAAGGAAGAAAGTAAATAGAGTTCTCATGAAATACCAGTTTTAATAGCTATCAATATGCGTGAGCACAGTGACATTTACAATTAGTACTTAGCACTCAGTTACCTTCTCTCTCACGCTCACCTCCATGGGTGAGGACTTACTGCTGTGAAGGCATTGCCTGCACATCACTAGCACACACATCGGCTAACTCACATTGTACTTCAGTGGCGAGTCAAACGTCCAGCCTCAAAACTAATGGGATTGTTGCTTATCATCTGTACTTTTTTAAAAGTTTTACAAAGTTCAAGGACATTTCTGCGATTTAACCTGCACTTCCTGATCTGCCTCAACAGGACTTTCTGCTGCATAGGATTCCATTGTGCAGCTAAACCACAGTTTTTTAATCCATTAATCTACTGATGAATACTTAGGCTGTTACCAATATTTGGCTTTTCTAAATAGGGATGCTCTTTAGAAATAAGCCAGTCTATGAAAAACAGATACCATATGGTATCACTTATAAAAGAATCTAATGAACAAAATAAACTAATGAACAACACAGAACCAAAGACACTGAAACAGGGACCAGACTAACAGATGCCAGTGGAAAAGGGGTGAGGGGAAGGGTGGAAAAAAAGGGAAGGAAGTGGTCAAAGAACATGTATGAATGACCCATGGACATGGACAATGGGGTGGAAATAGACTGTGGGAACAGGGAGTGGGGTGGGACAGAAGAGGGCAAAGGGAGAAAAATTGGGACAAACATAATAGAATAAACAAGAATAAAATAAAATTTAAAAAATTAGGTTGCAAGCCAGGTCTCTAGGCAGGTAAAAGGCAACCATACACTTATGTTTCTCTCTCTCTCTCTTTCTCTCTCTGGAAATAATAAAATCTTTAAAAAATAATTAAAATTTTTAAAATTAAAATAAATAAAAATTTAAAATATAGTCAAAAGATATAAAAAAAGGGACTTTCAAACATGGAAGAATGGCAGAGAGGAAATGTAGGATATGGTATCTGAGAAGTTACAGAAAATGATGTGTGTTTATCTACTGATTCAGAATTTTCTTTAATGAGATTCCTTAGTGAATTGGAGAAACAATAACATAAAATATTACTTTACTGGATTTGAATACAGGAGTTCAATTGTGACTAAACTAGCCACTTGACTAACATTAATCCCTTAACCTACCTGAATCTCAGGTTCCATATCAGTTCAATAATTAATACATCATCCATGCCAATACTATTGTTATTATTATTAGTTTGTCCAACAGGGGAGCTCCCTTTTCACCAGTTGAGAGATACTATCATTATATGTTAGATTTGTTTTTCTATGATAATGTAGTAAAGGTATTTTTTTCTATTGCTTAGCCATATCTGCTTTATAATTGTTCCAGGCACATGGAAGAAATTTACCTCACTGTTCCTAACCCCTGGTGTTTGGTAGAGTCATGTGACTAGCCTAGCCCCAGTGGTCCTGAGCTCTAGTGTCACTTTTAGGAAAGAACATTTATTTGCCAGTGTAAGACTCTGCAGCTTTCTTTTCTCTCTTCAGCTTGGGCCTTCTACATGGTGGAGTTTCCATCAATCTGAGTCCCTATGTGAGAAAGATGTACATGGAGAAGATGCATGTGGTAAATACATATCATAAATGAGAAATAAACATTTCTTGCTTTAAAGCCCTGAATTCTAGGGTGTGTTGTTAATCCACCAAAGTCAAATTCATCTTGAATGATAGTCACATCTACCTTACAGTGTTAACCTTTATTTTCTTTTTCTTTTTTTATTATTGTTGTTGTATTACAATTGTTTCATTTTTCCCCATTGCTCCCCCCTGCCCCTCTCCTACATTCAATCCCCTCTTTGTTGTCCATGTCCATGGGTCATTCATGCTAGATCCTTGACCTTTAGAACTACAGCTTGCTTTTAGATACTTCAATGGAACTATAAGCCCTCTAGGTAGACCCTAAAAAAATGCATACCCTAAAAACACAAACAAAAAAAAAAAAAGATACTGGGAAGAATCTGCTTGATTGATTGTAATAGCTGCTTAGTCTCTCCAATTTAGCCTTGCCTCTTCAACCTTCCCAAAACCATCTTCCTTAAGCATGCTCATATCTGAGATTTCTCTAGCAGCTATTTCTGACTGCATAGCCTAACTCAGTATTGCAAACACATCTCATGTGCTCTTTCATACTTCAAGAAAGACATAGGTAATTGATGACAGTAAGCTTTTCTGGAGAGGAAAGACATGCCCCTACCATCATTTTAACTCAAAAATCCTGAAAGCCTCTACTAATCCATAAGAATAAACCAGAAAGATGAAATAAATTTGCTCTCATTGATTTCACATTTTTTCACTTAACGTCCTAAATAAACACTCCCTAAAATCTGGTCTCACTCTTTTAATTCTAATTTGCATTTCCTGCAACTTCTCAAAAATAACCTTCAAACCAGAACATTTTTATCACTCTTTCCAACAAAGTAAAATACAATAATGTGGATTATGACTGAGAACTTTTCTTTCCCTAGAGTATGCTAAGTAGATTAGAATGGAGATAGCAACCTGTTGAAAACTAATTTGCAAAACTGCCCAGTTCTTGTCAAGAGACATCTGTGTTCCAAGGTATGAAACTCCTAGCTGATTTATCCATCCTTACCAATGAGAAATACAAGAAAGGGTGAAAATGGACAAACCAGCTAAGTTTCTCACAGATCATTGAACTCATCAGAGAACCTAAAATACAAAATGAGTGTGACCCTGAGGAATGATCACACATGATTCTTCTGCACTTACAATGTTAAAAGGCTGAAGAAAACAGAATTAATATTAACAGTAATCATAGTAATAATAACTATTATATACTGAGTACTAACTATGTGACAAATACTGTGAGAAAGGCTTTCCTTGAATTTAATTTTCTTACATCCCTTTAAGACAGGTTTTATTGTTACTGCTTTTTCATAGATGGAGAAACAGAAGCTCAAAGAGTTTAATAAACTTGCCCAAGATCACATAGCTAATAAACTTTGAAAAGTAGACTTTCTATCATCAGAGCTTACATATCTAAGCTCTTTCTCTAGACTTCCCTGAGGCAGCAAGACAGTGGTGGTCACACTTTGGAGTAAGGGGGTGAAAATTGCTGAGGAAGAGCTGTACCTCAGCTTCAGTTCCAACTCCAGCCAGCTTCAAGTATCCATTTGGCTTTGAATAGGACAGATAATTCGCTTTCACAGCCAAGGCTCAGTGACTGTTGCTAAATTGCAGCTTATTAACTAAATTTATGTACCTGTGATCAAGTCACATGTTTAAAAAGGTTTGTCATTGGCTGAATTTCTGCATACAGATGTTTTCTAAATCTTTTTCATGAAACCAATAGCTTGCTATTCATCTGGTTTCTTATTTGAGATTTCTATTCATTGATACTTCTCAACAACCAATCTTGAAAAGAACCAAATTTATCATTTTTCTCAACTGATTATATACTTTCAAATCTTATAAAAAAAACTATTTCCAAGTAATTTCACCAATTATTCGATGTTAAGTTCCAATTAGTTCAGAAGTTTTCCAGGGTTCAATTTTCCAAAGATAGACAAGACATTGAGAACCCTGAAGATGCTGAAGTTTTTAAAGTTACATAAAGATCAGAACCAACTAATTCTGTGCAGTTGTTTGCTGAAGACATTATATTTTATGCTTGTGAGAAAAAGCAATCTGTTTAGTATTACATTTGATTTCTGGTATGTTCGTGCATGTTTATACTATGACAAGAAAATGCAGAAAGTGGCTCATATATTGAGAAAGCATTTTTTTGGTTATCAAAAGATTCTCCCTATGGTTTACATTTACCAGTTATATGATTAATTTGTTCTTTTCATTTGTCTCAGTTTTCATTTATTTATCTATAAAACTGCCCTGCCAATGGCAGGAGATTGTTGCAAGGATACAATGAGATAAGGCAAATGAAAAATGTTTTACACAGTGTAAAAAATTTTAAGTCTTTGTTATTATTGTGAATGCTGATTTTTCTTTGGAATACTGTTGTTTAATCTGCAAAACCAAAAAGGTGTATTCACCAGAATAGTTGTATTACAAATAAAAGTAGCTGGATTAAGGCTTGTTCATTACTTGCCTATTTTACCTTTATAAACAGACTTTATTTCACATCACATTTACTGTCTATCTCTGTGCTTGATTTCAGTCATAAGATCTCCTAAGACCCAGAAAAAGAAACAAACAGGGAATGTGTGTGTGTGTGTGTGTGCATGTGTGTGTATATAAAATGACTAGAATATGAAGAACTGGTAAGACTGCTAAATTTTAACATCTTTGATATAAGTGTTTTTAGTATTATCTAGTGAGTATTTATCCAAAAGAAGCTCATCATTATAATGAAATATAGTATAAAGGCATAAGTATTAATTACATTGTTCCATGATAAATGATAAACTAACTGTTGTGAAGTAGCTTGATACAGGGAACATTATAAACTGGTGAGTATTCACTTGATCCCTTATTTTTTTAGTATGTGGCCATTTTAAAGATGGTAGTATTTTGATAAGAAATTACTACATGCTTTATCGAGAAGGTAGCAATATTTTGAGGCCTCACAATTAGATTCATTTGATTCTTTAGCATCCAAACTATGGGATAGGGTTCAAAACAGAGAAGTATTATTAATAATTTTGTTCTACAGAGGCAACCTCAATAGTTGTTTTCTTTGTTTATGGTAAATGAACTTCAAACCTCAGAGCCACTTCAGAAAGTAATTATTTTAAATGTATTTACATTAATATGGATTTTATTACTGTAAGTATATGGAAATGACTAGCGAAGAAAAGACTTTTTCAGGTAATTCACAGTTATAATTAACAATATGTAAAATAAGGAGGGCTGCTAATTTTGAAAATAGATTATTTTCCATAAAAATGTATTCTACTTTATTCAAATATATTCAATTAGATTCCCCAACCAAAATAAATCAACTCTAACAGTCCATTTCTGTAATAATATTTACATTTTTAATTATAAAATTAATTTTCCAGGTTAGCAGGCTAAACTTATAATATTTATGTTGACATTTTTGCTGGATCACTCATCTAAATAATTAACTTTTCAATCATTTTATAAATCCAAATAGATATTCTAACAGCACAGAAGAACTTCAGAATGGTGATTTCTAAAGTTTCTTTTCTCAATTTATTGTATATTCTCAGAATGCCTTGTTGTTTTTAAATAATTTAAATTATATTTTAGCATTTTAAGGTTATTTTAAAATGTCATTGAATTATAAATAGTTACAGAAGAATAAACAAACCATAAGTGAATAGTTAAAGCAGTTACCACAAAGTAAAATCACTAATATAGCATAGTCACAGGTTAAGAAATAGGACATTAGAAGCCATAGCACCAACCTTTCTGTGTCCTCCCCAATTCAAATTTAACTTACCTCCAAACTGCTAATATCTTATAATAGCCATATATATATATATATATATATATATATATATATATTTAATTCTTAAAACCTCAGTTATTAAACACAGATATATTGATAGCCATGATAAAGATGTTGGCAATGCAGGAATAAAGGTGCAATTGTCAGTTTTTCTTTCTGGAGAGGGAATGAGGAAAAAGGAAAAAGGACTCATAGACATGGTGTCTATGAATGTCTAACAGTGTGGTGATTGCCAAGGGGAGGGATATAAGGGGTCTAAATGGTAATGGAAAAAATACAATTAAAAGCAAAAATGTATATAGCAGGGCCTACAGGAGGAAATAAATTTCAGTCAACTCTCACCTAGCACAGACTCATTAAGGAGTGCAGGGCAGCCGATGAGTAGTACGCAAGCTTTCCTGAAGGCAGAAGGATGCTGAGCACATGGATAATTGCTCGCTGAGTTTTCAGAGATCACTCCCTTATCCCAGTTATCAGGCTAGAACAGACTTAATATAATACTTGTTATTTAGAAACAAAGTAGCAAATGCAGACAATAAAAAATAAGAACAAAGGAACATCTGTTGCTCATACTAACTCAATGACCAAAAAAAAAAATGAATTTATGTTATTAACCAGGGTATTTTGACAAGACTATGCCAAAATATCATTAAAATGAACAGTGTCTCATGTTTGTAATTTACAAAGTATCTCATTGAGGTAGATCAAGTTATAACTACTCTCCTCTTCACTCTGGATGGGAAACATGAGTTTGATACTACACTTTCATGAATAGATAATGCCTAACTTTTTAAACAGACACTTGTCCATTTAACCTCTTGCCTATTTTAATGAGCAGACAGTTTTATCACTGGCCTAAAGAATACAGTTCTTACTGTTGTATATTATTTATAGCTTGGAAAAAATGAAGACAGAAAAAATACTCTTCAGTAACAACTAGTCAGGCAGTTTCAGAGTACTAGAGTTGGGGTTTCCTGGAGGTACCAATGCACCTTCTCTAAACTACCACGTGGTAGATTTCATCTACTCTCTTGGGAAAAGTAAGCTTCCCCATAACGTGGAAACTTTTAAAGGGCTTCTTGATCACCATTATTAGCATGAACCTTAAGAAATAGCAATTAAAATTCATTCATTAATTAAACATCTACTGACTGGACACTGTGAACAAACAGTTCTAGGCTCAGAGAACATATGCATTTTTTTAAAGAGAAATAAGCAGATTTTGAACATATGAACAAATACATGTGATTATTTTGGAAGGATTTATGAGGTGATTATTAGAATGTAAGAGAATACTTAGGCAGGAAAAGAGGTGAGTGGGTTCTTAGTTGTTTCCTTGGTCAGGAAAGTGAAGAGAGGCATGGGATAATCACATATGGAGCCCTGTGGCTATCTGGAGAAACACTATCTGAGACAGAAGAAAGACAATGGGCAGAAGCATTGAGGCTTCAAGGCTCCCGGAATTGTCAAGAAGATAATGCACCTGGAATAAGGCTACTGTTGTGGGACATAGGATCAATTTAAGGTATTAAATTATAATAAAAAATGTGTAAGAGTCTTAAACTATGTGTAGACTATTTCAACTATTTACTAATAAATGAACCATCTATAAATAGCCATTCTTGTTCTTGAATCTTTGTTACCATCCTAAACCTGATGCCTTTTCCTACCATTTAGTGCATTTTGTTTTCTCTTGTTGATTCTACAAGAGATTATGCAAGGTTTTGAGAAATCTATAACATAATCTGTTAAACATGAATTCTAATCTGTTTTAAAGGATTTTTGCAAGAAAAAAACTAAGGTTATTACATCAAATATGTAGATGTAGGGCACTTACCAATCCATTCTTTAGCAAACAATTTAGTTTTCCATTTAAGGCTATGCCACATAAGATTATTTCATTACAAATAGCATTTATCTGAGTACTTTTATATCAATCATTATTAGATGCTATATTCACATTTGAACTCATTTAATTTAATTCACACCTATAATTTTATACTAACAATGTCCCTTATAAAATGAATTAACATTACAGTGGTTCTTCTGTCCACTGTTTGAATGAGTTTATTTAATAATATATTGAAAGCTTTTTATATGTAATGAACAATCAATTCATCATCCGTAACTACACTTTAATACAAAAGCTCTTTCTCCTGGCTAGGGACTCTGCCTTAAAACATAAGATTCAGCAAACTTTTGTGCCTACATTATTGGAACATTCATCAAAATACACTCTCTACTGGTTTTGTAAAAAAATGTAAATAAAAAATATAAAAACAAGAGAAAAATCACCTTTGCTCTCTTCTCTTTAGTTAATAAGAACACGAATACTTACACATCTGGCCTTTAGATACAGTACATTTATTTAAAATTTAAAGAAACATTACTGATGTTTAAAACCATGTGCTTTATTTTTCCATCTGGGGAAATGTTCCAAGTTAGTTTTATGCCATCCAAAGTTTGCACAATGTGCTAGGCAACTAAGAGTTTCACTGTTTTAATGGCTCCGGCTCTGAGGAAGGATTGTGACTCTGTATTATTTCATGCCATTTCCTCTAATAATGTTTATTTTCTGTATGCAGCCAACCCAGCACTGGAACTTGGCCAGGGGGTACAGGGCAATGTATGCTTAAAACTTTATTTTTACCATCTCCAGTTTCTAAAACATTTTTGGTTGGTAGCACTTCACACATATGCACTGAGCAGATTTGTTTTCTTTTTCTTGCATGCAATGCTTAAATAAAGATGACTCTTACCAATTTTTTTTTTATATGAGGTCTTGTAAATGCCTCAATAACATGGCTTTGCATTTTAAAGGGAATAAATTAAAAAAACAAAGCACTGTAATTATTGAAGATCTACTGACAATTATTTACTTTCTATGCGTGTGCTATAATACTTCACAGAAACTGAAAATTAGTGACTAGGAGCATTTCTTGTAAGAATTTAGAGTACCTTTCATGTTTGAATGGAAATTATTTTCTAACATTTGTTGTATGGATTTTGGATATAATTTTCCATGGTAGAATATTATGTTCCATTTGTTTGTCTCTCCTCTTCCGCCAATTTACTCTGTGATGTATGATACCTGTGTCAGACACACACAATAGCAGATGATGATAATGAAAGGCACTTAGGTAGTTCATCCATACTGCATTACTCTGTGTGTGCTCAACTCCAAGAATAAAAGAATGTTTCAGCTCTTCATAATTTTCACATATTCTCTTCTTTACTAAGTACTTCATTAGCTTTATTTTAAGTGGGCTCTGTTTACCTAGAAATTTGTGTTCATTATTGAATAAGACTTTTCCTTTCTTTTTATTAATTTATTGTTATTGTATTATAGTTGTCCCATTTTCCCCCCATTCTCCCTTGCCCCACCGCCCCATTCCCTCTCCCACCGTCAATCCTCACCCTGTTGTTTATGTCCGTGGGTCATTTATACTAGTTCCTTGACTAAACCCTTCCCCTCTCCTCTAGTCACTGTCAGTCTGTTCCTTGTTTCCAAGGAACTATCTTGGTTCTATCTTGCTCATTTGTTTGTTTTGCTCATTAGTTTCCTGTATTAGATGAGATGATATGGTATTTGTCTTCTGCCACTTGGCTTATTTCACTTAGCATAATATTCTCCAGTTCCATCCATGCTGTCCAGAAATGACCCCAAATAGCCTCAACAATCTTGAGGCTATTTGGAGAGATACAAAGTAGGATGAATCACAATACCTCACATCAAACTGTATGACATGGCCACTGCAATCAAAACAGACCAGTACTAACATAAGAATAGACATACAGATCAATGGAAAAGAGAGCTCAGAAATAAACCCAAGTCTGTATGATCAATTAATATTTGACAAAGGAGGAAAAAACATAAAATGGAGTGAAAATAGCCTCTTCAACAAGTGGTGTTTGGAGAACTGGACAGACATGCAAAAAATGAAACTAGACCACCAACTTACACCATACACCAGAATAAACTCAAGATGGATAAAAGACTTAAACATAAGCTATACCACCATAAAAGTCCTAGAGGAAAAACGTAGGCAGTAAAGTTTCAGATATTTTATGCAACAATATTTTCATAGATACATCTACTAGGGCAAGGGAAATGAAGGAACAAATAAACAAATGGGACTACATCAAACTAAAAAGTTTCTGCTCAGCTAAAGAAAACATCAGCAAAATGAAAAAAGAAACAACCATATGGGAAAACATACAAGACTATTTTTCAAAGTGACAAAAACTGTTTTGCCACTGCTTGCCATTGTGCTACTCTGCAAACTATAGTTGAAAGTGTTTTGTGTAAAAATCAAGAAACAAATTCTACCCTTACTTATAAATATTCTTAGATTAAACTGTTCTTAAAACCTCTCTCCAAGTGACATCCTATTCATTTATCCTGGTTTGGAGTAGATCCAAATTTATGTCTATGCAGTGATTGATTCTCTGCTCTTTGGTGCACAGCACGTGCTTGTGACCCAGGCATCAAAAGTTTATTCAACCTTACATGTCTGTTCTCTGACGGTCTTCACTCTGGGAACGTCTATCTAATTTGTATGCTCGGTGTTAACCAGATGTGCAATAATCAGAGAGGGGATAGCTCAGATTTCACCTAGAGTTTGAATGCCTATGGTGACCAATTTTCTAAATCAAAAATTGAGACCAATCGGTTGACAAATATGAATAAACTTGTGAGCACAGAGGGACATAATATCTCAAAACAGAATAATCCTGGGAAATCCATGACCTTAAGTCTAGACACCAACAAATCCAGCACACACCATGCACGCACACACATATATCCTTAGTGAAAAACAGAGCTGACTCATTCCCTTCAATGGAAATTACCACCAACCAGTGGTAACTTTTCAAGTTTATTCCATATAAAGATATCTACACATTGTGTGTACCTTCCATTTCAGCCAGTTTACTTACACAGGTTTTGGGACTCATCTCAAGAATGCAATTAAATAGTTGTTATATATTTTTCTAATGATCTAGTGAGCCAAAAGATTTTAATTCTGAGTTTAATAAGGTTATAGTTTAATAATGTTATAGTAAATAAAATGTAGAAGCCCTTCACCATTGGATTTCACATTTTTTAATTTCCAAACACTCAAACTATGTGTATAATCCATAGCATATTTTGTTCAACAAGAGAATAGAGAAAATACAGTTTAAAACATGTAAGTAGTATATAACCTCACAACATAGCAAACATTGAAGTAAAAGCTCAATCCCTAAAATTACCTTGACATTATATGTGTGTATGTATACACACACATACACACATGCACACCAGCACATACCCATGCATATCCATACTTACTTATCTTTAAAATTATAGATCAATTTTTTAAGTTTTTAATACTGCTTTTAAAAAAAATTTCCAAGTGGCTTAAAAAGTGATTGTTACATTCTAGGCAAGAATTTTACAGTATAATTGCTAATAAAGTATTTGAAATAATTCATATTCTGTTCTATTGAGGTTTTAAGGGTCCGGGCAGACATCTGCAAGTCATGTTGGAGAATCTATAATGAAGGTAATTCCTAAGAGACCTTTTATCTTCTATATGGAAAAAATAATAGAGCCTTGA
This sequence comes from Noctilio leporinus, assembly GCA_004026585.1. Classification (NCBI taxonomy): domain Eukaryota; kingdom Metazoa; phylum Chordata; class Mammalia; order Chiroptera; family Noctilionidae; genus Noctilio; species Noctilio leporinus. The sequence continues at coordinate 48,504 of PVIW01003029.1, read as the reverse complement.
CATCGATGTATGCAATGTATTTTTAAGATGACATTTAAATGATACTGTTTTGCCAGTAAAAAGTAACAATCTAAAAAAAAGTGCTATATTTTTATTGTATGATACAACATGACTGAAAAGGACTAACATTTCAATTTCTACACTTTTTCTACTCATTCTCTAAACAAGTCAGTACCATCTTAATGGAAGTAGTTTTCAATGATTCAATATGTGTAAAACTGAAATATTTATTTATCTACAAAAATTTAGGTGATCAGTTGATTTTATAGAAGAAAAATATCATCCAATGCTTTCATTTTTATTTATTGTAAGAAATGAGGCCCTGTCTGGTGTTTCAGTGGATTAGCACCAGCATGCGAATCCAAAGGTCGCTGGTTTGATTCCCAGCCAGGGCACATACCAGTTTGCAAGCCAGGTCTCCAGCCAGGTTCTTAGCTGGAGGCAGGTGAAAGGCAAACATACATGGATATTACTCTTCCTCTCTGCCTCTCTCCCTTCCCCTCTCTCTGAAAATAATAAATTAAATTAAAAAAAAAAAGAAATGAGCACATCATGTGCATATTTGTATTATGTGTTCAAATGTTAGACTAGAAGCTCTGCTTAATTAGCCTGGTTGGCAACAATAAGTTAGGCATGATAGCATGTATTTTGGATAATAACTTCAAATAAAAAGTACCTTGAAAAGTCATTGAGAAAAAAAGAGAGGATTAAGTTCAAACACAGGCTGATTCTCAAGGTTAAAATCTATTAACTCCACAAACATAACACATAAAATAATTAATGAACATATTAGTGAGCCTAAGACATACAAACACAGTCTGCAAATTTAGGTGTTAAAGTCATATCATTTTATTTTCTGGAATTTGATTTTGGGTTCTAAGCCTCTATTTTTTTATGCAGGTAAAAATAAATAAATAACATCTATCATTCATCAGTATATCTTGTCCCCTGTCATTGACTTCTGTGACATGATTCTGAGACATAACCCCATTCTATGCTGGGTACCTACACAGCACTGAGACTTCAATAACCAACTTGGCCTCTCCAGATGAAGGCAATGCCTGCTGCATTCGAGACACAGGACTTTATTTATAGCAACTTAAAACCTTGACATAGGCATTTTTCTCTGGGTTAGGTTACATTCCTGATAAACTACCATGACTACTGGAACCTACAGATTCATTCTCTCTCTCTCTCTCTATCTCTCCCCCCCCCTCTCTCATACATACACATATACATATTTTCCTTTCCCTGCAAAAATAGTTTTTGAATATTGTATGGCTTGACTACTGAATGAAAATTTCAAGTAGGCCAGATGATTTAGTAAGAAAAAGAACTCAGAAATAAGTATGTAAGTGTAGGCAAGTAAGAATTCCCTTATATGACACTTTTGTGCAAAGACTGGAGTGCCACCAGGGCCCCCTGCCATCCTGTGGCCTGCCATAAAAGTGAGGGGTGAGTCCACAGTTCTGGGTTCCTTTCATTTGGGAGGTTCCTCATTTCATTAGGCTACTAAGACTCTGAAGTCAGAAACACCTTCATGTAGAAGTAGGCATCATCAGATGACAAGCACTCATTTATACCCTAACCTTGTGTTTGCCCTTTGTATCAAATTTTGGTAAAAACCAAACTAAAAGCAACTCTAGACAAGTCTGAGTCATCATTCTCCCCAGATTTGGAACAAACCCCAGGCTTTACCATCTAAAAACTAGCTCACTTTACTGTTTCTATCTATCATCTCTCCACTCAGAGGCTAAGGGTTTTAGAAAATAGGATAGAAAATGTGCTGTCTTGAACAAAAAAGGAAACACAATGAGTATATAAAAAAAAGTTAATAAATGTAAGAGAAAAACACCTCTACGTCACAGAATATAACAGTTTTTATTCTTTAAATTTACATAGTTTCAAGAAATAGAAAAATAATAGAATTATGAAATTCTCATATTTAGCAAGAGAAAAGAAGAAAGAATTCATTTTAAAATAACACAGAGTAGAGCAATCTTGGCTGTAGGTCCCTGCTTTTCATGGCTTTGAATATTTCTTGCCTAGACTGCAAAGTTTCTTTTGAGACATCAGTTGACAGTCGTATGGGGATGCCCTGTAAGTAACTAACGGCTTTTCTTGCTGAATTTAAGATTCTCTCTTTATTTTTAACCTTGGGTATTTTAATTATGCTGTAGCTTAGAGTGGGCATCTTTGCATCCATCTTGCTTGGGACTTTCTGTGCTTCCTGGACTTGCATGTCTATTTCCTTCACCAAATCAGGAAAGTTTCCTTTCATTATTTTTTCAAGCAGAATTCCATTTTCTTGCTCTTTACCTTACAATGTCTTGATCATTATGGCCCCCTGTGATGTGAGTGTTGGAACTCTCAAAGTTGTCCCACAGGTTGCTTATACCATCCTCATTTTTTTGGAATCTTTTATCCTCTTATTCTTCTAAATGACTATTTTTTGCTTCCTTATGTTCAAATCATTGATTTGAGTCTCAGCTTTATTTATTCTACTGTTATTCCCCTGTATATCATTCTTTTTCAATTAGTATACCCTTCATTGCTGACTGGATGTTTTTATGCTGTTGAGGTCCTCACTAAGTTCCTTGAGCATCCTTATAACCAGTGTTTTGAACTCGGCATCTAATAGATTGCTTATTTCCATTTTGTTTAGTTCTTTATCTGGAGTTTAGATCTGTTCTTTCATTTCATCCCTATTTCTTTGCCTCTTCATTTTGACAGCTTCGCTGTGCTTGTTTCTATGTATTAGGTAGAGCTGCTATGACTGTGTCTTGGTATCATGGCCTAACATAGTAGGTGTCCAGTAGGGTCCAGTGGCACAGCCTCCCCTATCACCCAAGCAGGGTACTAGAGGTGCACCCTGTGTGGAGGCCGAGTATGCACCCCTCTTGTAGTTGAGACTTGATTGTTTTGGGCAGGTCAACAGGAGGGACTGACCCAGGCCAGTCAGCTGTAACAACTGTTTGTGACCACCGACTACCAACATCTGCCCTCTGTGGAAGATCAGCTGTGCAGGGACAGGTCTGTAGCTCTCCACTGGGTGTGCAAGAAGCTCTGGGATTTCCCAGCTAGTGCAGGCCAGGGTCAGCCCCGACCTGCCTTTTGCCTGGGGCCACCCTGCATGAGCTATAAAGTAGTCTGAGGTGGCTGCTACTTTTGCTGGGCTTGAAGATTCCCAGGCGAAGCCAAGCTGTGAATCTAGGCTAGTGCCAGGCCTGGGGCCACTTAGCAAGAGGTACCACTGAAGTTCAACATCATCAATCCATTATTATATGAAATGTTAAAGGGACTGTCTTAAGAAAACATCAAAACTATAAACAATAAAATGACAGTACATATCTATCAACAATTGACTCTAAACAACAAACTAAGCAAGCAAGAAGAACAGAGACAGAGTTAAGGAAATGGAGAGCCTTTTGATGGTTGCCAGGTGGGAAGGGACTGGTGGAGAATGGGTGAAGCAGTGAGGGGATTAAGAAGCACAAACAGGCCCAGCCTGGCTGGTGGCATGGTGGATAAGGCACCAGCCTGCAAACCCAAGGTGTCTGGTTCAATTCCCCAGCCAGGGCACATAACCAGGTTGCAAGCCAGGTCTCCAGCCAGGTCCGTAGCTGGAGGCAGGTGAAAGTCAACCATACATTGATGTTTCTCTCCCTCTCTCCCTCTCTCCCTCTCTGCCTCTCTCTTTTCCTCTCTTTCTGGAAATAATAAATAAAATCTTTAAAAAAATAAGAAGTACAAACAGATAGTTACAGAATAGCCAGGGAGATGTAGAGTACAGTATAGGATATGGAGCAGCCAAAGAACTTGTACGTATGACCCATAGACATGAACAATGGTGTGGGGATAGCCTGAGAAGTTGGGGGGTGCTGGTAGAGGGACAACTATAATAGTGAAATCAATAAAAAATAATTTTTAAAAATTAAATATAAATCACTAGTGAATGTCTTGTTTATGAATGATATTTTTTTTTTGGTGATTCATTTGCCACCAAAGATTTGGGACATCTGCACTGGATTAGGTAGAAACTGTACAATATGTGTGCTTCCTTTATAAATATGTGACATTCTTCTTTGAAGAGTGATATGCCTGATTTCCTAGTGTTCCCTTCTTTCTCTCTAAAACCTACTGTGGAAAGAATGTAACACATTTACAGAATACTTAGAAAACAACTCAGTAAGCAGGAAAGTTATATTTGGAGGTGAACAAATATTTATGGAGTCCCAAGACTTTGATCAATGTCCCTCCTCTAAGGAACATGAGCATATTTCTAATTCCAGGCCAACAACTTTTTAAGTAACAAATTCTCTGATAGATCTTTCTCCCTCCACAAATTAAATATTTACGAGTCCCAATTCAGTCCCTCATCTATATATTTTACTTGACATTAAACAGAGAATTCTACAAGATTAATTTAGTGCTTTGCTTTGAGAAAAAATTCAGTGAGTAGAAGGGACAGGCACTCACTGAGCCAGCAGCACATGCTGCAAACACTGGGGCCTCTGGAAATCAATGCACAGTTAGTCTCGTCTCTCTTCCATTCTCCACTATTGCTACCTAAAGAGAATTTGACTACCAGTTCATTTTCATGCCAAGCCAACAAAGATACTGAAAAATATATTTACATTAAGTTCTCAATGAATTCTGAATAACAACACAAAGCCATAAAATTCAGGGATTGAAGGGAGGAGAAGTCTTTTTTCCCTGAAATAAAAGCTTAATGGCGAAGGTAGTTTATAATTTAAAGATTTTCAACATTTGACTTAATTTAATGATAATAACCTCATATGTGGTAGGAATATACTATTGTGAAAATGTATAAGGTATAAAATAGATACGTAAGGTGTATCAATTGAATTATATAACCCAATGGAGCTATCATTGCTTTAATAATGTATATTCTCATTAAGCACTATCATTGCTTTAAAATTGTATCTTATCATTAAACTTTCATAAAATTTTTGTATCATCAAGTGTGTATTTGGAAAGCATCTAACATTCAGAAACAATAGAGTCCTACGGGGTTTGATTTGAGGTGATGATTCTGGTTTAAATTCACTTTAATAAGGACAGGAATTTGATTATGGTTACAGTACTTGGCATATTTTATAGATTCATTTTCTAATTTGGCACCTATTCAACTTCACTGCGAATGCTACAGTAGTGGCATGATAGATCACTATAGGTTCTTTTCATTGCTATATAATGTAATTATTTTTTGCTCATGTACTCAAACATGAACAGTGTCAAGTTTCTTATCTAATAATACAGTTTGGAAAATACGTACTGTCAATAAGAGACTTTTATAAAAGAAACAATAAAAAGAGCATTAATGAAAATTAGGTTGCCTCTCAATGTACTCCTCAGTAGTTAATTAGAGATACTTTGAAACTGAAGTCATTAATAAACTGTTCTAGCTTTTATACTAATGAAGTGCTCTGAGATTTATTTTTTAAATTAGAAATACATTTCAAAAAGAATGAATTAATGTCTTTTACTTTTCCAAATATATTTGTTTTCACCACTAACATATGGCAAAAGCTATTAAAAAAAAACAGTAACAAAGAAGGTAATGTTTTGAATTTTCAGCCACAAAAGGAGAAAGAAAGCACTATAAATTTAATTAGTATTATGTAAAGATGGATGTGATGCACTATTCTACTGGTTTTTCTCCATTTATTCCATCTTTAAATTGTAGGAGATAGTTCCTGGAGTTCCTTGCCTTCTGGCTCAGAGTGATTTTTGGCCAACAAGTAGCAACAGCGGAAGACTGAAGATGAGCTGGGGTATTTCGCTCTGCTTTTCCCCCTTCATCAGCACCTCTAGCCTCTGCATCTCTCCCTTGTTAGCTCTTTCTATGGGTGATAATATTTTCTGAGTATTGCTAGTCTCTAGATACTGCAATATCCCTTATTCTGTTCTGTTTTTATATTGTACATACACTGTGATTAAAGCCTCTTCACTTAGGCCTCCTCAATGAGGTCTGTTTTGTGCTGAGACACTGACTAATGTATAGTTACCGCACACAATTAGTCTGCTTTTGAAATCATGAACTAAGAGTTTTTTATACTATTTTCATACATCACTCCACTAGGATAAAAAAAGAATACATTCAGCATGTTAAGAATCTTGCATGCTCTAAAGTTTTTCTTGAGGTAAAAATCTCCCATGTACCTTTAAGAACACCCTTTCTTCACTAGGTGTGCTGTCTGACTTACAGGTAATATTGCATAAGACTTTAAAAGAATGTTAGTCTTTATTTCATTTGAGACAATATGACATTTAAAAAATGATGCCACCCCTGAATTTTTCAGTGAGGTCAGTCTTACTACTTACATACCTTATAATCATAAAACTCTTAGTAATTTACATCAATGTGTTAGAATGATTGTAATTTCAGGAATAATTATTTGCTACCTACAATTTTGCAAAAGTTCATTGAACTTATCTTAGTTCTATTTAATATAATCTCAAAACTGCACTACTTATAGAATTTGAATGTTAACGCAATATCCCATGTTGATTCTAAAGTTGATTGAAAATCTATTAAGGTAAATAAAAATTTTTTTTTTTTTTGAGTGTACTGTTGTCATTAGGAACTATCTCTGCCCTCACCAGTGTGTGTCAGTTGGTTGGGCATCATCCTGTAAGGCAAAGGGTCACCAGTTCAATTCCTGATCAGGGCACATGCCTTGATTTTGGGCTGGGCCCCATTCAGAGCATACAAGAGGCAACCGATCAATGTTTCTCTTACACATCAATGTTTTACTTTCTCCCTCCGTTACCCTCTGTCTAGAAATAAATAAAATCTTTAAAAAAGAAATATCTTTTAGTAGCATTTATTGAAAAAGAAACAAGCCAGTTAATATACCATAGAGTAATGTTTTCTAATAGGTTCATGGTGCCTATCAAGATATCACTTTCAATATTAACTTTTTAAAAATTCCAGCAATATGTTATATGTTTCAAAACTATAAGCAATTATTTTATTTATGTGTTTTTTTAAAACATGTGAGTTCAAGAAGGACAGTGTTTATATCTAAAGATTTATACCCATTTCTGACTGATTTGTAGCCTAAGAGGCTAATGTAATACCTGAGATATAGTAAATAAATGATTGAAGATTTTGCTTTAAATTCCTTCAATGCATTGGTTAACCTAGAAATGACTGAAATTACAATTTGCTTTTAAAAATCTTTTTAAGGATGTTTCATTGCAATGCTCAATTTCCATTAAGTGTATTGTTCTTTCCTTTATCATCCATAAACTTCCCCCAAATCTCAATGTAAGTGATTAGTAGTTACATTGCTAGGGTTTATTTACCTTGGTTTTAATACGCTTATGGGAAAAATACTTTGACTTGAAGCTTTTGGAATGTGTTTTTCTCTAAAATAACTTTCTTTGCACTATTAATTTATCTACTCACTTTAAGTGTCATGACATCTCCCTATATAATTGCACAGAATAGCTCCAGAATGAATCATGGAGCACCACTAAAATACACACACACACGCAATTTAATGCTTATAACTTTGTTGTATTTACCCTTTATGGGAAGAGGGATTGTTCTGAACATTCTGCCTTACCCCCTCCAAAAGCACTCCACCTTTCTTAGCCCCCAGGAAGCTGAGCTTTATGGACTGAACCTCACAGCCTCCCTTGCCCTGGCTTCTGAGGTATATTTAGATGTCGGGAGGAGCTGTGAGGCAGGAGGAGGAGGAGGAGGAGCATTTTTTCCTTGATCAAGCTTCCTGCCTGCTGGTCTACATGCCCTTGTGAAAGCCCTCATCTCCTGCAGGGGAATTCTTTCCTGGAACCATAGCCTTCTCCAGTTCTGCTGATTGCTCTCTTCATTCTGGGAATGGACACAGTTCCCTGTTGTGTTAGCTTTAAGGTGCACCATTATTACTTATCAGTGTCATTTGTTCTGTCCATGGCTCTGTAAATAGTCTTTTCATTCAATTCTCTTTATTAACTCATTTAAGTGTGTGATTTTTACCCACAAGGACCCTGGCTAATGCAAGAAGACATTCTATTAAATAGAGTGTATTTTTAATCCTTTTCTCCTTCCAGATGATTCACTTGGAAATGTTATTTATTTACCTCTCATCCAAAAACATCTATCACCAATGACATAGATTTGTTCATTGAAAACTAAAAAGTTAATTAATATAATTAAACATCTTTTTCAATAAACTTTTTTGATCATATGCCTAAGTTGTACACAGAAAAGTTCTACATATTTTCAAGAAATGTATCTTGTTATTTAAAAATACAAATAAAGTATTTTCATACATAAAGATAAGATGATAAGCTATTTCTACAGTTAGATTAAATTGGGAATATATATTTAGGAAGTGACATGGATAGCTCTGAAATTCTATAGCATAAAACACATTAACATTTATATAGGCATTCAATAATCATAGTTGTTATATTATGATTCAATTTTACCATCATTTTTCAAGCTTTGCCTATTATTAAATGCCATACTGACTTGGAGTGTGTCAGTATGTAACATTACCAACCTAGCCAATTTTGACAAAGCAAAGCTAAAAGAGCAAAAAGGACACATCTTTCCCAATGACCCCTTTAAGATTTATTAACAGTACTTCCTACCCATGAGCAATTATTTGTATATCAGTCTATTATAAGAAATGTAAGCTTGTAAATATTTTACCAGTACATTTATTATTAAGTGATTCAACAAATACTCATGAGACACATGCCATGGTGTCTGTTATCACTAACATAATAAATAAAATGGCATGCTCTCATAGAGCTTACATTCAAGAAGATACAGTAAATAATGAGTAATGAACACACATAGAGAGTCAGGTACTGAAAATGATATGCAGAAAAATAAAGATGGGAAGGGATAAGGTGCTCCGCATGGGGATGAGTTTAAGTGATATACGTGCCCTACAGTCAAACAATGTAAGGTGCAGTAATAGTTTAACTCTTGTCCCACCTCCTGTCTTTGGGTTATTGTCCTGTTTGGTTTCTTTTTCCATTCTACTTTAAATCCTAGAAATAATTGTTATTGCTTTTTAATGCAGTTATATTTATTTATATTATTTCGCACAATTTTATTTTTACTGTTTTTCATTTCCTTCTGCATCAATGACCTTCTATTTGGTATTTTCACCCAACGTAAGGACTTAAAAAGACAGAAAACTGACACTGTACGTGGCTGAACTATTTTGATTGCACCCTTATTCCTAGTGAGCAATGAGAGAAATTTGACGTGCCCTCTTTTGGAATGTCTAGACCTAAAATTTTTCTCCAAGTTCATAACATTTTCAAAGGCCCCCTTCAGTTTTTCAGCTATTCAATCATCTCACCTAAAATCTACAAAACACTTTCGTGCAAAGCAGCCCTGAATATTAGGTATGCCTCTCATCTCTCACCTCCAGAATTAACTTCCTCATTTCATCACTGCCTTATTGGTTTTTCATGCCCTCAGGTAAATATCCCAGAACTTTTCTCATTATTCTCAGCTAGAGGGTTGGACAACATCTCCCGATCTGCCATGACTGAAAGCATAAATATACTCCTAAATTTATTACTAAAGCCATAGGAAAACAAGTTCTATTTAATAGCTCTATAGGGATTAGAGAAACAAAAACACTGGGTAGATGTTTTCCAGTTTCATAAACTCAGTCTTAAAATCCTAATCTTACATACAAATACTAACTTAAAAAAGTAAATTCTAATGAAAACACCTATGAATAAGTAAACTTGAAATGCATCATATGTCATCAACTTGTATATGACATTTAAAAAAGTTATAAAATTAAGTTTATTCAAAAGCTTTGAAAGTTTCATACAAAATAAAAACAAATTAATGTGACTTTCAAAATTTTAAAGCTCTCATGCTCAGGAATAAAATATTTTTCTTTGGAGCAAAAATAATTTTACAGATATATATTTACTTGGTTTAAATTTCACACAAATTTGAAATATCAGTATTTCTCTTTTCTCTGTTATCTTAAAAGTTTAAAAAGGCAACATAACCAATGAGTAAAATTTTAACCAAGGCTAATCTGTCATACCACCATTTTATCAAATAATATATGTTTATATTTTAATCTTCTATTATTCATTCACTACTTTATTGCTTTTAATTCTATTTTATTGATTATGGTATTACAGTTTTCCCAAATTTTCCACTGTTGCCCCTCCTCTACCCAGGACAGCCCACTTCCTCATTCAATTCCCCCCTACACTGTTCATGTCCATGAGTGATGCTTATAAGTTCTTTGGCTTCTCCATTTCCTATACTGTACTTTACATCCTCATGGTTAGTCTTTAAGTACCTATTTGCACTTCTTAATCCTTTCACCTCTCCACCCATTCAGCCACACCCACCTCCCATCTGGTAACCATCAAACATTCTCCAAGTCCATGATTCTGTCTCTCTGTCCTTTGTGTTTGCTTAGTTGGCTTGTTGGATTCAGTTGTTGATAAACATGTACTTATTGCCATTTGTTGTTCATAGTTTTGATCTTCTTCTTAAATAAATCCCTTTAACATTTCATATAATAATGATTTAGTGATAATGAACTCCTTTAGCTTTTTCTTGTCTGCTCTTTGATTCTAAATGAATCTTTGATGAGTACAGCAATCTTGGTGTAGCTGTCTGCTTTTCATGAATTTGAATATTTTTTCCCAATCTCTTCTAGCCTGCAAAGTTTTTCCTTTCTCTTTTTCTTTTCTTTCTTTCTTTCTTTCTTTCTTTCTTTCTTTCTTTCTTTCTTTCTTTTTTTTTTTTTTTAAATAAATCAGCAGACAGCCTTATGGGAACTTTCCCATAGGTAACACTGTTTTCCTCTAGCTGCTTTTAAGATTATTTCTTTATCTTTAACCTTTGGCATTCTAGTCATGATGTGTCTTGGAGTGGGCCTCTACTTCCATCTTGTTTGGGACTCTGTGCTTCCTGGATTTGCATGTCTATTTCCTATACCAAATTGGGAAAGTTTTCTTTCATTATTTTTTAAAACAGATTTTCAATTTCTTACTCTTTCTCTTCTCCTTCTAGCACCCCATTATGTGATTGTTGGAACACCTGAAGTTGTTCCAGGGGCTGCTTATGCTGTACTTGTTGTTTTAGATTTTTTTCTTTTTGCTATTCTGATTATTTTTGTTTCTTTATGTTCTAAATCATTGATTTCTCAGCTTCATCCACTTTACTGTTATTTCCCTATAAATTATTCTTCATTTCAATTAGTGTATCCTTGTTTCTGACTGGAACTTTTCTGTTGAACCTTGCTGTTGAGGTCCTCACTAAGTTCTTGAGCATCCTTATAATCAGGGTTTTGAATTCTGCATCTGACAGATTGCTTATCTCCACTTTATTTAGTTCTTTTTCTAGAGTTTTGATCTCCTCTTTCATTTGGTCCATGTTTCTTTGTCTCCTCAATTTGGCAGCCTCCCTGTGCTTATTTCTATGTATTAGGTAGAACTGCTATGACTCCATGTCTTGGTAGTGTAGCCTAATGTAATAGGTATCCAGTAAGGTCCAGTGGCACAGACTCCCCTATCACCCAAGGTGTGCCCTTCAGGTGGGCTGGTACATCCTCCTCTTGTAGTTGAGCCTTGATTGCTATTGGCAGGTCAATGGGAGGCCACTCAGTTGAAAGGACTGGCTATGACCACTGTCTACCAACCTTTACTCTCCATGGAACATCAACTGTGCAGGGGCAGGGTGGCTGTACTCAGATGTGGCCTGTAGCTGTCCAATGGATGAGGAGGCTCTGGGTCTCATGGATGATGCAGGCAAAGGTCAGTCCCAACCTGTGTTCTTCCTGGGACACCCTGACTGAACCCTAAAACAGTCTCAGATGGCTGCCACTGGTGGTGGGCTTGGAGAGTCCCAGGTGAAGCCAAGCTGTGCATCTAGGCTGGCTGCTGCTAGTGGCAGGCCATTTAGCAAAAGGTATGGAACTAGGAGATAGGGGGCTATGAGGCCAGCTGTTACTTGTTTGACAGGATTTAGGAAGCTTTAAAGCATGAACCAAGACCAGCCTTCAGATGGAAAAGTCACTGTTAATCAATTGGGTGGGCATAAGTTTATCTAAATTGATCAGACAGAGTCTCAGAGCATATCCTAGGCAGGGCAAACATTGTTAGCCAGGCTGATAGAGTCTCAGGTATGACACCTACCTGCTTGCTCTGTGACTTTGTGGGATAATGTTCAGTAAAAAGACAATAGCCTTTGCCCAACTTTTTGTTGAGAAAAAGCTGTATCCCAGCTCTCACCTTGATGCCATACACATCAGTTTCTCTCTGTGTGCCACTGGTGTTTTTTAACCTGCTATCCTGGTGCTGGAGCTCAGAGGGAGTGTGTCTAAGTAGGTCCATGTGTGGGTTCTTTAAAGGAAACAGCTTGGGACTCCACCAACTCAATCCCCGCTGGTTTTGCAGCCAGAATTTATGGGGATGTTTCTTCCTGGCATTGGAACCCTGAGCTGGGGGCCTGGTCTAGGGTTGGGACTCCTTGATCTGGTACATCCCTCCTGAATTTTTATTCATCATACGTGGATATGGGACTAGCCTGTTCTGTGTCTCCACTCCTCCTACCAGTCTGTATGAATGTGTTTTTATATTTTTAATTCTAGAGTTATCAGACTTCCCTTTAACTCAATTTCTGACCATTCTCAGTGATACCTGCTCTATAATTTAGTTGTAATTTTGTTGTGGTTGTGCAAGGAGGAGAGCTGCATTTACCTATGCTACCATCTTGACCAGAGGTCACTATATTGATTTTTTATACAGCTGCAATCAGGTACATAATAATTTAAGTTCTTTAAAAAACACTTACAAAACAATAAAATATACCACTACATTTCTATTTGTTTTTTAGAGTGATTATTTAAATGTCTGCATTAAAACCCCAATGTTTCACTGGTTTCTAATTGTTTTGCTATCTTAAGCCCACTCTGGAGAAATTTATAATTCACTGTAGTTTAATATTCAAGAGCATATCAATTTGGAGATCACTTTGGATTTGAACAAGGACTCTTCTACTTGCCACGTCATTGTTTATCTCCCTGATTCTGAATTTCTGCATCTGTAAAATAGGATACTAAGAAAATCTACACAAAAACACTATTGAGAGAATTAGTGTTAATTCAGGTAAAACCCTAACCATGATCTGATATATAACAAATATTAGTTTAACAATCTCACCTAATCACAGATAAACTTTTAACTATTTAACAAATGTTGCATACATACTAACTTAAAAGCAAAGAGCACGAACTTCAGTATCAGAATGAGGGACTTAAATTACAGCTCCATTTCCAGTTGCCTGTGGAAAGTTGCATAACTTTTCTAATCCTTAGCTGTCCTTTTGAATTTTGGAGAGGGGAGTCTACGGCCATACCACCCTGAATGCGCCCGATCTCATCTGAATTTTGGAGAGGGGAAAGCTGATAGAAAATATGTGAAAAACAACTAATATAGTGGTTACAACATTAAATTCAATGTTCAACTCCTTTTCTCTCTTAGTTGTTTCCTGTTAAATTCATGAAGCATGATTTCCTTCCATGAACTTTATCTTGTCTCTCTGATCCTTCTTCAGGAACTCAGAATGGAGGTTAGAAATCCTTCTCTCGGCAATAGTATTGTTCAAAAGTATAACACATTTTATTTTGTTAGTTTGCCTTTTTAAAAGTACAATATTGATGTGCCAGGTCTTGGATGCAAATGCTTCCAAGAAAACAGAATTATTATCATTTGGATGATATTGATTCTTTTGTGATGATCAGAAGCTAATATCATAAAGGTCAAATGGAAGATACTCCTGTCTCCCTGAAGCATTGCATTTTTTCAAGAAAAGAACAGGGAACTTTGTTGCAGCTAGAGCCAGACTGAAATCTGGGGTCTGACCCTTATTAGTTACTTAAATTTAAGAAAGTTGTTTAACCAGTCTGTGTCTCAGTTTACCTATCTGTAAAAGTGGAATAATTATATCTGCTCTTAGAATCTCATGAGGGCTAAAATGAAATGATGCACATAAACAAGTCACTCATAATTACTCAAGAAATGTGTCTTGTCTTCTCTCAACTATCTTAATAAGTCATCAAATATAGCTATAAGGAGAACAAAAATAGCTGTATACATGTATTTATTATTTTGTTCTTGTTAAGAACTTTTAAAAGCAAACAAATAAAAAAACTGTAACTGAAACCCCATTATAATTCTACTCACTAGCTCCTATGGCTAAAGCTGAAAACACACTCATGTGAAGGGCTAGAGCTCTTCACTCCCACATTAACTCATCACTAGCACTTCAATGTCATTCATATCCTCTCCACCTCAAAGTTCCAATAACTGAGCTAAATTCTAACCATGTAATTTGCATAACATATGAGATGCTTGCTTTATATGCTTTTGTTGCAAATATCACTTATACCTAGAAATGTGACACTGCAACAGAGGAAAAAAACTTTTCAATTGATTTCTCTACATGTTCTCCATACCAACAATACATAATGTACAAATCTGACCTTTCAAACACTCTAGCAATAATAGAATGTCCCATAAAGATCATTGAATAGCTCTTTGGTCTCGGTGATTTCAAAGATATTTTAATCTTTGGATAAGAAAAATTGATATTTTCCTTACAATTAAGTAGGAAATAAAAATGATGGCATGACATAGTAAAGTGCCACCTTTCAGAAAATTGTGTTTTTCTCCCTAGGTTCATTTTAATCATAATTGAAGGACTGTCAGTTTTGAAGGATAAAAGGAAGCATTTATTACATAGTGAAGAAAACATATTTGTTCTTTATTTTTTGTCTTATCCTGCTTTATCACTTAAAAAGATGGAGCTTATTTTCACAGAATTTTAACCTAAAACTCCTTACTTATAAGTTGGAAATGTTCCTTAGCATCTTCATTTTCTTCCTGCTACTTTTTAACCACACTAGTGAATGGTTTGGAGCTTAAGTTTTTTTAAAAAAGCATAACTTTAAAGTGGGCAGAGGCAATGAATGGGATAAAGGAATGGAAAAAGGGAAAAGGAAAATAAGGAAAGGCACAACTGGAAGAATTTTCCCAAGAACACAGGTTTATAGGAATGTATTTGCCTGTTTAGGCTGCTATCACAAAATACCATAGAATAAATGGCTTGTAAAACAGCAGGAATTGCCTACAATTTTGGAGACTGGAACTACAAGATCAGGGTGTGACTTTTGTTAGGATCTGAGCTGCAAACTGTCAACTTCTCATTGTATATTCACATGGTGGAAGGGACAAAACATCTTCATGACATAACCACTTCCCAGAGCCCTCATCACTAAACACCATCACCTTGAGGGGTGAGGATCAACATATGTATCTGAGGAGATACATTCAGACCATAGCAAGGAAGAAAAACAAAATGTATGTGAGTATTCATATATGTACATAGGGTTGAAATAAATACATCTTGACTTATACAAAAATGTATTTATTTCTATTTATTTAATTCATTTATTTAAGTTAATTCAGTGTCTCTTTTTAAAACTTGCATTCAGCGCAAGTTTTCACAGTGGATAAGGCACTGGCCTGCGAACCCAAAGGTCACTGGTTTGATCCCCAGCCAGGGCACCTAACCCAGGTCACAAGCCAGGTCTCCATCCAGGTCTGTAGCTGGAGGCAGGTGAAAAGCAACCACACATTGATGTCTCTCTCCTTCTCTGCCTCTCTCCATACCCCTCTCTGGAAATAATAAATAATATCTTTTTTAAAAAAAACTTGCATTCAGGAAAATCTTATTAGATTAGAACAATAGTCAAAAGTAACCAAAACAAATTCTAATAGAAATTGATAAAATATAATTAGATTCAAAGTAGCACTTGAAATTATTAGTAAGGAACAATTGTTTTTTTAAATCTTAGATTTTTTGTATTTGTAAGATTAATGGGAATGTCAGAAACATATACATTACAACATTATGTTAAATTAATAGAAAAAATATGATTTTCTCTCTACAGACTACATGGATTAAACCACATCAGCGCATTGATGTCAACATCAAAAAGCTGAGGCATATTCTGTAATGGACTTTCAAAATATTGAAATACATCGCAGTTAAATCCAATTGATGTGAAAAAATTACAAATGAATTCAGCTATTTAGCTTCCTTGTGCACATAAGGGAGAAGACATTCCATGTTCCACACCAGAGAAATAATGCAAGTTAAAGGAACATGTGCTTTGTTCAAACTAAAGTAAATGTTCTAGCAATTGGAGTTATAAAATTCTTTTGAGTTTGTGACTTCATCACTACCGAACAATTTCACAAAAAGAAACATATGAGTGACTTGAGTGCCTGTCCTTGCTTTATTGTTTCAGATGCAGTTTATTTACACAATATAATCCCCATCCTTCATAGCTCTCCTTTCTAGCCTGCTTCTGATTAGATGATGGCACTGAGCCTTGTCCATGCTGCATGTGGAGAGCAGAAAAGGAGATTCGGTTCATCTATGACAACAGAGGTAAATGAACATGAAAAGTTGTCTGTGCTTTCATGGCAGGTAGCTGAGATCATTGGCAGCCCCTTCCTGCTGCTGCCAAATGAGCTAGACATCCTCTGGAGAGTCCCCACTTCTAGGCTACAAATAGCTTCCAATCAATTCTCTGCATTATGCTTTTAATTTCCTGTAGTAAAGTCTATTCCTATGCAAATGGCCTACAGTGGCCCCCATTTTCCTGACTGATCACTAGATCACTAGAATTCTACAAAACACACTGTGATGTTTATAGATGGATAGATGATATATAGATGATAGATACATGTGTGTACATGTACATATATATGTGCTTAAATAATACCTAGGTATATTAGAAATGGTTGAATAAGAACTCATTTCTCTTTATATATTTAACTCAAGGACAAATATGCATGACATCATATAACGTTTTCAAAAAATGTATACTTTTAAACATAATAATCTCATGTGATAAATACATTGTTCAGAGAGGCACATTCATACGTGTTGCTGATTGTTCTTAAAAAGTAAAATATTGAATTATTCAGAATTCTTAGTAACAATAAATCATTTGTCACTAGTTTCTACTCACATCCTTAATTGTCTAAAAAATTACACCTGTCCGATTGTATTCAGTGTAATGTTTTCCCTTTGAAGTTATATTTTATTTATGAGTTTTGCTTTCAATCTGAATTAAGGAAGGAAAGTAAAGCCAAGTATATGATCAAGAAGGTCTTCAAGTTGAATAATCATGGGAGTGGCCTATCCAAACTTGCAACTTACGGTAAGGAAGACGCTTCTGGTTTAATTTTGGAAGGTGATTTATAAGAGGTTGAACTTCAGAATTATTTGTACATTTAAAGGAAAACTTGTAAATGACAGATCAGAACTCTGGGGAAGTCTCAAGATGGGGAAGTTAGTGCCTAGAACTCATGGATATTAGACTTCAGACCTACATTGACATTGGGCTGGAAAATATAGACAAGCAAGAGAAATGGTCCAGAGCCTCAGGGAGGTGACAAGAATGGCAAGCTAAAATGTGAGTCACTGAGCAAAAAAATAAAAAAGAAAAATAATTGAAGATATTTCTTAAAACATGGAAAAATAAGGGTTAAAGTAAAAGGTGAAAAAATAACACTGGGCAAAGAAGTTAAAGCCAATAAGAAAAATAAAGTTGCAGCTCAAGGTTGGGAATAAACATAAAAAATTTTCCCATAACCTCTTTACCCTGCCTCCCCATCACAAACACACACAAATACATTATATACAATAATGTGTTATTGTGTCAGATAATGTAATGTCAAATATAATGCTAATTTATCATCACATCAAATGTGCAAGCTAATTTTTTTGGCACTAGTTTCTAAATTTCATTGTGCTTTAACTGTTTCTCTGTCATCATCTTAATCATCTTTATCTTGTTGTCCATGCCTTCTACCCTTTACTTTTGGAGGACGGGACACACTTTTGTACAAATTTTTGAAAGAACCTTCAGTCCCTTATTTGTTTCCATTTCCCTCCATAATGACTAAAGCATTTTGCTCTTTACTAATTCATCTTGTTAATTCTTTTAACTTATAATATGCCTAAAAAGAAATTCCTGTAAAAATTTTTTTCTTGCCCTCCTCACATGAAACATCCACAGATTTATGTAATAGTACTTATAAGTTTTTTTAAGGTATGAATATTTTTAACAGATTAGACATTGATGCCAAAAAAATGCATTTAATTCCCAGCTCTGCTACTTAACAATTTATGATTATATAGACCACTTAGAAGGTGTTAGTGACATTAATTGAGACATCATGTGTAAAGATCTTACCACAATGACTGCCCCAACTCAATTAATATTATTTTCTCTTTTGAGACCATTTTTAAATTTTTCAGAAATCCCAAATCCCAAATTCCTCTCACCTGTGTTCACATATATCAAGTTCATGGTTTTCAACATATTGAGAGATCACCTGTTTCAAAATGACTGTGCTGGGGAAAAAATTACTGCACTCCAATTATGGAATGTATCTGAGGGAATAGCAGACAGAAATCTGCATTTCAACAAGCTCCCATGTGCTACTTATGCACCTGATGTTTGAGAGCAATTAAACTAGACTTTCCATAACAGCTAACTGCTGAAATAGTTCACTTTAAATTCTATGTCTAAGGAAAGCATAAAAAATATTTTTTTCCACATTCTAAAAATGAATGTGACGATTGATTGTAGAAAATACCACTGGGTGAACAAATAGCACATGCTGAGTGATGAGAAGGTGAAATACCTGGCAAATCTTAGATTTTGAGAAAGGGACTAAAATGTGTTCTTAAAATTGCATATTTAATAAGAGGTTTAATGGTTTCTGCAGAGCTTAAGTAATGTGATAACTGCATTGTATGCAATGAGGTGTCAGTTTTCTTTTTCATCATTTTAACAGCATATGATTACAGCTATCGGACTATATTCCATTTCCATCTGCAATGTTGTTAGTATCTTTCGTCCCCAAATGTCCCCTTTAAGTGCAGCAAACTGCAAAGGTACAGGAAAAAAGAATTGCTATTCTCTTTATCCAAAGTTTCCAACTTCTATCCTCTCTCCAGTAAGATTCAAATTTTTCATAAATAATTCTAAGTGAGACCAGTCTCAAGTTTAGCAAAGTGATATATTCTAAATCCTACAGGAAACAAAGCTAAATAATAGTCTTTATTTAAGTTAATAGATATATTTTAGATTTTTTAAAATTAGGATAAAATGCATCAATGAAAGTACTCTAAATTTATTTTCTTAAGCCCATGATAATGCATTTGCCTTTTTATAAATTTGAGAACTAGTTTCCCTACTTCTTCTTCTCTAAATTAATTATTTACTGTTCCATTATGCAATTTGTCAAGAACCAGTTATATCACAAAAGTTTGGGACTTAGTTTTCTCTTTTCAAAAAATGGATGATTATTCTCTTTATTCCTCTGGGACACATTAAAGCGTCATATTTTTCTAATAGCAAATTATAGTCATTTTTGAAAGCTATGTCTACTTTGAGGTATTATTTGATAAGTTTTTGCTTTAAATGCCTAAATTAAGTCAATACAAGCTGTAGGTCCATCAGTAAAATCTACTGATCAATAATAATTCCTTCCACTTAAAAGCATGATCAACTCTTTTTTCCACAAAAATTTTTTTTTTTTTTTGTGGAAATGATTTTTGCCACAAAAAACATAGAACCGAAAGTTCATCTAACCCATGTAGCCCCGTGATCTGACACAGGTCACTGGGGTGCCCCCTGCAGGACCTGTGCACAGTGATCAAGGGCTAACAGTTGATCTCTCTGCACAAACTGTAACAGCAGACCTTGAATAAATTCAATTTATCATAATTGTTCTGTTTAGAATTAAACCCAGTAGTCAGAGTCTTTTTCATACCAGAGATTAAAACCAGCATTGCCTTGTAAAGAGCTTACAGTGTTTGAGTGAGCACAGCATGATCTACAGCCCTGCTCAGTCACTTTCCATCTGGATAACCTTGAGGAACTTGTCTCCAAGATTCAGATTCCTCAACACTGAAACAGAGATAACAATAACAATTTTGTAGGCAGGCCAGAGAGCTATCATATACAAAATTTATCTTATTTACCGTTGTGAGGATTTTACATTAATTAAATCTTTAACTCTTTATCTATGGAAGGAGCACTGTTACAATCCAGATGAAGATAAACTTTCCACCCTGGCTTTGCTATGGTCATTTACCCTCAGATGAGTCACTTCCTCTCTTTGAGTCTCATTATTAAAGTGAAGAGATTTCTTTTTCTGACTTATGCAACTATTATTATTATTATTAAATGACTGACTTCTAAGTCGCTAGAATTTTGTTTCATAATCTTATGTTCCCCTCAACAGAGATTTTCAAACATTAGCTTTCAGCATATTCATCAATAAATGCTTGTTAAAGTTAAATATATTCCTAGCTACTGGCTGTATGGATTTTTACATTTGAATGCCATAATCTCTTATATCAACTCAGCTGGCAACCAGATAAATGATTTATAGCCTAAACTACGTGAAAGAAAAAACATTTAATCTGAGAATTATTGGGTAGGAGAGTAAGATATCCTCTATGTTCATCAGAGTAGTGCTGCGTGTGTTTTCCTAAAGGATTCTGCCACAGCTGTTATGAATAAGGCTTATAGGGATGAATCATGATTTATTGCATACAGCTTAAAACATCCAAATGGGGAGATTGTAACAAAATACGAAGCTGCTGTATTTTCTAGTAATTTTAAAGTCAATAACATTTTAAGGGAAAGATCTGTGGATCAGAATAACTTAATAACTTGGCTCGTTTTTCCCTACATTTTTTGCCAAGTATAAGTAAGGTCTGTGTGTGCTTTCATGAAATAACAAGTAGACAAGGTCAGCACCAGCTGTCCGGAAATTACCTGGGGGGCAGATGAGATGGAGCCATCAGTTACCTGTCCACAGAGGACAACATGAATGGGAGAATTTAGAAAGAAAACAGAGCACGAATATTGCTACAAGGACTATTACAGTAGAATATAAAGCAACAATAGCTGAGGATAAATGCAATGGCACCCACTAGAGTTGATCAAGGAACTGGGGTAGAAAACAGGTAAATGGGGATATAGGCCCTGGTCTCAGGGTGGCCCAACCAATCCACCCACACCAGCTTTTTATTCTTCTATGCACCTGTAAATTTTCATTCAGTAACACCTTGGTGATAGTTTTAGGTATGATATGTAGAAAAGCAAATGCCTGTCATTATTTATATGTTAGAGTTATCTATAAGAGCTCTGTTATTATACTTAAAACA
The DNA here is from genome assembly GCA_004026585.1 of Noctilio leporinus. Taxonomy (NCBI): domain Eukaryota; kingdom Metazoa; phylum Chordata; class Mammalia; order Chiroptera; family Noctilionidae; genus Noctilio; species Noctilio leporinus. The sequence goes on along the minus strand of PVIW01003029.1, from coordinate 27,197 downwards.
TTTAAAAATCATTGAATCCTAGAACCATAGGGTGCTGAATAAACTATATTCCTTCACAAAAAATGTTATAGACTGTTGAAATATATTTTCAAATACACTCCTTGATTTTTCACTAAAGTCAATGTCAGAGAAGATAAAGAATAAAATAGTTTTATTACTGCAAGAATCAGCAGAAAGAAATACAAAATTTTGTGATGAAAGAAGAGATAAAAAGAAGAAAAAGTGTATTAATAAATAGATAAGAAACAAATTAGAAGTCTCCTTTACAAGGCAAATATTTAAATGTGTGACATATTTGTTGAACTGCAAAACATGTAAATCAAATGTTTTCCATTAATTTTCAACAATATAGGAATCATAATGTCTTCCTATTATCTTAGTTATAATTTTCATAATTGGAGAACAACCACCAGGGCCACCTGTATAATGGACTTTAATATGTATAAATAATACAGTAATCTAATATTCATTACCTTGCAGATCAATCACATAGACTTGACTAAGCTTTTAATAGTGTCATTTATTGGTCCAAGTTATCATTTAATGGTATAACATAGCTATGTTTTAAAGAACTTCAAAGGTAGATAGAGCATCAAGAACAGAAAATGCTTCTTTGTCAAGAACAGAAATAAGTTATTTTATGTCCACCACAAGCACACCTTGCTATTCCAATTTCACATTCAGCCAAGGTCAAAGCGTATATTCTCATATCACCTTTGGAAACTTTGTAGCAAGGCTTGGCACAAATTTACCTTTATTTTATGGCCAGGTAGTTTATCATGACTCTTGGAAAAAATAAAATAGTTTTTTGAGGTTGATTCTATACTATGATACAATTTAAACCTTTAGCAGGACCCCATCAAGAACAGTGGACAAAATCCGTGCCATCTCTGAAGAAGTAAATGTGCCTGTGTTTGGACAGCACCACCATCATCATTGGGCATTAACTGATCATACCCAGCACCTATTTCTTCTTATTAAGAAGAAAACATAGAAACTGATGCAAATTATAGTACAATGAAAGAAATAAATGAATGAAAGAAAGAAAGGAGGGAGGAAAGGAGTATAAAATAGAACCGAAAGATAAATTAGAAGATTGAATTTACCTAAGTGTTATTTAGGTAAATTTAAATGATTGTGTTTCCCCTGCCTTCCAAATTCTAACCCCTAGTACATTAGAACGTAACTTTATTTGGACATGGAATCTTTAAGAGGACAGTGAAGTAAAAATGAGGTCAGGAGGATAGGCTCTAGTCCAATATAATGTGTTTTTTTTATGAAATGAGATTAGAATACAGACGAAGAGGGAGGAAGATCACATGGAAACAGATGGGTAAGAGGCCAAGAAGAAAGACCTCAGAAGAAATTAAATCTGCCAATATTTTGATCTCAGACTTCTACCCTCAAGAATTGTTAGAGAACCCTGGCTGATGGCACAGTGGATAAGGCACCAGCCTGCGAACCCAAAGGTCACTGGTTCAATTCCCCAGTCAGGGCAAATAACCAGGTTGCAAGCCAGGTCTCCAGCCAGGTCCTTGGCTGGAGGCAAGTGAAAGACAACCATACATTGATGTCTCTGTCCCTCTCTGCCTCTTCCCCTTCCCTTCTCTCTGAAAATAATAAATAAAATCTTTAAAAAAAAAGAATTGTTAGAAAATAAATTTCTATTGTATAAGTCACACCCAGTCTGTGATACATTGTTATGGCAGCCCTATCAAACTAATACACTGGGCAATGGAAAGAATACTGATTACCAACTTAATAGATGTGTTTAATTATAAGAAGACTCATTAAATGGATAATTTTCATTAAATTTATTGGGTGTACATAATTAGATGAAATAGAAAATAATTGGACTTTCTGGCCATTTTGTTAAGTCAACTGCTAATTGTGATCAATTAAATGAAAATATTCAGCATATTTTTATTAATAAAAGTGTTGATATCAACTTAGTCAAAAAGAAAAAAACTACCACCATTCAAAATCAATCAAGTAGTATCACTGAGTGAATTTATTGACAATGTTTTCACTCTAATATTGACAATCACCCCGAAAAATATGAAAGCCTGACTTGAAACAGAGCTTTCCCCTTCTGAAATCTAAATGGGTGCTTCCTAGTTCCTGTTTGCATCTAACCGGAGAAACCCTGAAGATCTTTCACTTTGCACATTTCTAAATATGTAGTGAAAAACATAGAACAAGTAAAATGAAGGGGAATTTCACACAACAGTGAATCAAATCTTTTGAGACTGAATTTTTGATGTTGGTAAATATCAACAACTAAAAACTTCTTTAAATTCACTATTATTGAAATTGCTTTAAATTCACTATGATATTATTGAAAAGTCTAAGGAAGGAATTTATGTGTGGTTTTGTTCCTGAGAGTCACTCAGCCATCACATCTCCATCTTAAGTTCAAAATGATAATCTCAGCCTTGTCTTTTTTCATGTGTCAAATGTCTCCTTGTGGTTTTTCTACCTCACTCAACAAAAGTAGGTACCACTTTTACACTCGGGTGATACATTGTCTTCACATTCAGATGATAAGATATTTCAATGTGTTCCATGGACCAGCATCATCAGCATCACCTAGGAGCTTATGAAAAATTCAAATTCTAGGTGGTTTGCCAGGTAATTAGCACAGGTTAGGTCTCTGGATAATAATTTCAGGGGTGGGGCCCAAAAATCTGTGTCCTAATAAGCACGCCCAAATTATTTTATAAACACTAACTTTTGAGAGCACTGTTCTAGAGTAGTGGTTTCAAACTTGGTTGCACACAAATACTGTTTGGAGATTTTAAATCTATATCTTAGCCTGAGTCCCATCTGAAAGGCCCTCATTCTGTTGGTGTGAGGTGGAGACCAGGCAGTGTTATGACAGGCTATCTTTGCCTTACATGCAGAGTTCAGTTATCACAGTTTGTCAAATAACACAAGTCCCCAACCACACTGTTGAAATTTCTGTTGTGATGGCATATTAACTGCCAGGAACTGCATCATGTGTTAACTTCACTTGTTAAGTCCACAAATTCTTAAGTAAATAAACTGCATTGGGATCGGTGACCAATCACATCCCTTTTTTAAAAGTATATCTGTGACTGGTCACTACATCTCTGTTATTCAAGTCACACAGAGAGCAGTGTGTCTCAGTGACAGGCCCACATGATATATAACAAAAACAGATCATCAAAAAAGGAAATCATCCAACAAAGATAAAAGAGTCGGAAAAAAGGAAAAGTGCTAATGCTGGAATGATATGCAAATAAAATGTAATTGGAATTACATAGAAATAGCTGACCTTGGGAATGTTGACATTGCTGCTGTGTGACAGACTCTAGATATGAAGCCAGAGGAATTTAAAGGTTGGCAAATTTACCAGCATAAATGAGAAAAGTGCTTGTAAAAAAAAAAGGTCTCTAAGGAAGTGACATTGGCAAAAAATTCCCATTAATGTAACTAACTCTTGACGATATTTCACAACAGTGAAAGCCCAAAGGGTAAAATGTTGGAAGCTGATCTAAACTCAGAAGGGAGTATGAAAATTTGCCAAAGCAGAGAAAAAAAGCACAGTCTGTATAATGTTATACAACAAGAAGCCAAGCACTGTTCAAATTACTTCCAATAAACTGTCTGTAAAGAAAGAAAACATTATTCTCAAGATTTTAAACATGTTAAATTAGTGTTATAAATATTAGTTTACTTTTTAAAATTTTTATCTATATTAAAAAGATAAATGAGGTTTTTTTTATTTTTTAATATTTTGACAAAACTATTGAAAGATCATGGTGCATTCATAAATTTTCTAATGATTGCTGAGATCTCTTTATGTGATGTCAGGTTGCGTGGTGATTTCTACAGTCCTGCATTACTGTGCAAAGTAGGATCTACCTGTATTTATTTATAAACTCTTCAGCTACCTGCAAAGTACTGACAGAGTTGAGAGCCACTGATCAGAGCAGCCACTCTCAAAATGTGTTTTTTTGGACATTAACATTGATATCAAGAATATAATTTATAAGAAATTAAATATCTTATCAAGCTAGATGTGGGGCCTAACAATTTGTGTTTTAGTTAACAAGCTCTTCAGGTAATCATGAATGAACTGTATACTAGAGATTGAGAACCACTGACCTACAGAATAGAGAAATTCCCTTACTAAGATTTCAACAGGTGGACGCTAGTCCTTCTAGGCCCCGGGCGATCATCTTGTCTGGTCTAACCTCCAACTAAGCCCTCAACAGCCACTGTTTCCACTGCCCTGTTGTTATTGAGAAAATGAAGAGGAAAGTGACTGCTGGAAGCAATGCAAAATTTCGACTACACCTGTTTTTACAAAAGCTTCACAAAACATTAAAAGTAGTTTGAATATAGGTTTTAAAATTAAAAGAAGAAAAATCTAGGAAAGGTATGGCTTCTAAGTATTCCTACAAGTTGTTGAAATTCAATAACTATGTTTCATAAAAAATGTGTCCTGATTCAATTGAACTGCTAAAAGAGAATTTTCCACAGACAGTTCACTAATCTAGCAGGCTTTTATTCAACAATTTATGAATCACACAGCATCCAATCCAGCAGATAGAAAAAAAAATCCCTGAAGAGCTGTACAAGGCAAGAGATTTTTACATGCTAATCAGTAACAAGGAAGTCATACTGAACATTTGCTGGTTGGTTAAAGTAGGGTTATTTTCCTTATATGGAGCAAGGGAGGTCTTGGAGCAGGGTTAGGTAACTGGTGCTGAGATGAATGGTTGACCTAGACCTTCCTTTTCTGCAAGAGCAGAACAAAGTAAGTTACCAAAGTTTTGGCTTACTGACATGGGCTTAGCGTGAACAATGCCACCTTGGCCCTAACCTAATTACTTTAAGAATACACACAAAAATCCAAATTTCAAATTAATGAAATATAACATTGAAATTTGGGTGTTTTTTGTTTGTTTGTTTTTTCAGAGGGAGGCTCAAATCTGGCTTTGCATTTACCAACTGGGCGACCTTGGGCAGCTTTTTATTCACCTCCTCTTACCCCTTTCTCCCCCTGGCAAACACCACACTGTTGTCTATTTCCCCAAACACAAATAAAAGATGTTTCACTGGCATTAAGAAATGTATTAGGCACCGGCCTGTGAACCCAAAGGTTACTGGTTCGATTCCCAGCCAGGGCAACATAACCAGGTTGCAAGCCAGGTCTGTAGCTGGAGGCAAGTGAAAAGCAACCGTACATTGATGTCTCTTTCCCTGCCCTTCTCTCTAAAAATAATAAATAAAATCTTTAAAAAAAAGAAACATGTTGAAAAAGAAAAGTCGAATAGGGTACATGTATGATTCATATCGTAGCCACTTAGAACTATAATTATTACTATAGCTTAGACCAGAATTTACAAATAGAATTTCTTTTAAGAACACCATCCATGCTTTTCAGGGTTATTACATCAACCATGATGATAAAACTTCTACAAGCTTAAGGACTGGATTTGAATATTCAAGTAGGCAATTATTTATGTAAAATAAATAATTTCTCTCACTACCTTGGCCCTTCAGTTTTTATCATTTCTTACCCCTTATGGCTTGCTTAGAAAAAGCATAGCACTTTCTGAAGTATCTATTGTTTCTCTATATTAAGTTGTTCATGTCAAGGCCAAGAAGTAAATAATGAGTAATTGGCAAACTAATAACCATATTTGTATTGGGAAACATACTTAAAATTGTACTTAAGCTACTCTAAACTTCATAATAGTTCCGTAAGATTATACTTGTTGTGTATGTCTTTCTGCTTTAAAAAAAGAAAAAAGCTATATGAGGTCTAAGTAGTTTTGTTTCCTGATGGTTATGATGCTGGTACAAAGTTTGCTTTAAAAAATAACACAGAATACTGCTCACTAGCTTCAGTTTCTTCAAACTGGTATAAATATAGAGGCATTCATTCAATTTTAAGACAATGCAGTTATTCCCTTATTCATTGTAAATTTAATATAAACATTATATACACAAACATATACTACCTTAACCTCCTGTCCAGGATAGGACGTGCAAAAGACTGTTTCCTGCTTTGAACACCTATCCCCTCAGCCATGCTCCTGACCAATGGGAAAACAAAGAAATGTCCTATGATTCCCCCACTTGCTGCTCGGAGAGAGTTTCCAGGCTGGGGGGAAAGTACGAAAATTCAAGTGGAGACCAGCAGTCTCAGGAATTTCAGAAGATAAAGCTGAGGGTCCGGTCTAGAGTTCACAGAACAGAATTCAGAGAAGAGAGCTTCATAGAGGGAGAGGGATTGCAGGAGATCTGCAGGAGACCCATCCTCCAGTCATCAGCTTCTTCCTGATTAACCAGCACAGTCCTGAAAGGAAAGCTCTGCAAAGAGCCACCTGAAAGCTATCCTTAAACCTTACACAGGGAAGGGATAGTTCGTGTTCCTACAAGCAGGAATAGAAAACCTCATAAATCTAAGGATATCAGCTAATGTACTCAGAAAGTTACTGTCTCACTACAGAGAGAAAATAAGCTGTAAATTCTATTTTGGTCCCTTCTGAGAAAGCTTTAAGAACTAAATTTTATCTATTTCTGAAAAATTTAACTGCATCTCAGAACAGAGCTTAGGAATATTTACAGGAATTTAAAAATGATAGTATGAAATTCACAAAATCTGGCATCCAATTAAAAGCTATCTGCTATCAAAGCAGCAGGCATATTTTTCCATAATGATAAGAAAACGTCAACCAATAGATGCAAGTACTAAAATGAATACACAATAGAATTACAAGTCAAGGCATTAAAAGAGTTATATTGTGTATGTTCTAAAAGGTAATAAAAGACTGAGAATTTTAAGGAGACATATGGAAGCTATAAAAAAAGCCCAAATTAAGTTTTTAAGATTAAATAATATAATTATCTTTAAAATATGCAGGATGTTAAAAGCATATTAGACACAGCATAAAAAACATTAATTTACCTGAAGACATAACCATAGAAACTATCCAAAGAAACACAGAGACAAAAAGTTTAATAAGTAATGAAAAGAACATTAGTGAACTATGACTTCAAGAAGTCAAATATATATATTGGGAAAGGAGAAAGCAAAACAATATTTGAAGAAGGAGTAGCCATTTTTCTCAAACATGATTAAAATTATAAACCAAGAAGCTCAACAAATTCCAAGCATGAGAAACAAGAAGAAAATTGCACCAAGGTACATCATAATAAAATTCCTTAAAATCAATGATGAAGAGAAAATCTTAAAAGCGTCCAGAGAAAAGGAAACATGTGAAGGAATATATGATTCTGCAGTAAGGGATTAACATTTTAATAAACATTCTTAGCCTTTATGCAGTTTCACAACAATATATAAATAAAATTGATAATTATGTATTTAGGTGACATAAGATGCTATTAAACATCTAAATGATCTATAGATAGTGAAAATATTAACCAAGATATACTAGCATATTCAGTATTTCTTCTAAAATATTGTATAATGAACATGCAAAAATATTATTTCATTCTTTCAGATAAAATATAAACCTAAATGTTCCAATATTTAATAATTTGCAAAATAAGAACAGATGCAAAGGAGAAAAGGAAAGAATCCAACCACTACTGGGCACTCATTATCGGCCAGAGACCACGATACATAAGATGCTTCATTTAATCAGTAAAATCAACCCAGAGCTTAATTAACAGTTTCAAATCTAATAACAAAGCTTCAGTCTGGAACACTGATCATGTTCCAAGATCTAAAGACAAGAGAGTAACTGTTGTTTCTTTTTTCTACTGTACTTCAGTGGATAGCATAGATTGGGTGCTCAGTAATTTATTTTCATGTTGAATGCATGCATCATCCCTTTATCCTGACATTTTTATTGCCCACTAAGATCATTAGAGTGAGAGATGGATAATCTGTGTATACAGAATATTACATTTAAGAGAAAAGGGAAGCCTAAGTGGATGCCTGTCTGGCTATAAAAGCAAAGACTCCTAAACCAGAAGCGCTGTGGAGAGAGTCCATGTTTCAGGTCAAATAAAAAGAAATTTGACTTTTTTCAACACACCCACAATGTATCAGGCTCAGTGACAAACTCACATTAATCGGGCTCATGAAAGACTGACCTATAAAGGAGATTGCTAATGTATGTATTAATTCAAGTGAAATAGAACTTTTTTTTTTTTTTTAAGATTTTATTTCATTATTTTTAGAAAGAGGGGAAGGGAGAGAGGCAGAGAGGGAGAGAGACATCAATGTATGGTTGCGTTTCACCTGCCTCCAGCCACAGACCTGACTGGAGACCTGGTCTGCAACCTGGTTATGTGCCCTGGCTGGGGAATCGAACCTGCGACCTTTGGGTTCACAGGCCAGCACCTTGTCCACTGTGCTACCAGCCAGGGCTTGAAATAGAACTTTCAAACTTTCAAAGGTTGAGAGTATTCTTGTTAGCTGGTCAGTACCTCCTGACCACAGTAATAAAGTCTGTATGGAAAGCAGGTATAGTCAGAACATTGCTTGGTGAGCAAAAGCAATTAGGAAGATGATTGAAATGGTTGGGATCGTCTGAGGTAGCCATCAAAAATGCATGTCCCTCTCTTTGGATAGATCTGAAATTATTCTGCTATATCCCTGCTCTTTTAGTATTCTTTTTGTGGCTCCATACAAAACTTCTCCCTTCACTTAACATACTCTATTTCTCTTTTAAAATGCCAAATTGACACAGGCTAGGTTGTTTTTTCTGTATATCAATTGTATGTCAGTAGCGTCTTCTGAAGTTTATATGCTATGTACCTTGACTAACTTTTAGCAACACCTTTCTCACTTTGATTTCATTTAGGGAAATACTTTCCCATGACTATGAACTGTGTCTTAGTGCGGTGGTGTTGGTTCTTAGTGTTTTTTCAGGTACCTAGCTGATTTCATATATTATACATTTAACTTCCATTATCTTAAATTATCATGAAATTATGAGATATAATTTACCATAACCAAGTTTATTAAGCACTTTTTTAATAAAGCAAAATTGTTTGAAATGCCCAATAACATTAAAGTGGGAAATTGAGAACAGTTCATATGTTCACTTCAATAGTTCATATATTTTCAAATATAGGCATAATCTATGTATCTATACTTGGTACAGTTAAGATATGAACTATATATCATAATTTTGAATATTTCTACTGAACATTGTGAGAGGATGCAGACTCAGTGTTTTTATGCAAAGAATAACCAATAAATTAGTATATTATTTAACTGTTTAAAATTTTTACTTACATTATCCCATAAAAATAGCAGTTTCTGATGAGTAATTGCCATTTTTGTTACTTGCTAAATTATCTTTATGTAGAAATACCAGGCCTGGTAACAAGATACACTGCATTTTCATTAACTCTGAAACCAAACATAACAAATTTTGAGGTTAGATGAAAAATATTTGCATTATGAATCATTTTTAGATATCAGTTTCTAATTGGCAAAAATAATTTTTTTCTGAAAGAAATAATGCATAGATACTATCACTATAAAGATTATACAGTTGCTGGACATATAATTATTCTAGTCACGTATGTATTGTATTTGCCTTCTAATTTTCTTTTCCTTGATCCTTGCCAGAGCCTACTTCTCTAATAATACTATAAGTTCTCTGAGCTACTAAATACCATGAGAATAAATTCATTCTCTCCTTATGTTACCCAGTTTCAATTGTTCACAAATAAGAACCCCCAATAATGCAATGATGAAATTCTGTTAATCAAAACATGCATCTAAATTAAGAACATGAGTTTTGAACACTCAATAGCTATAAATCAACAAACACTTCAGTTTCAAATTAATTGCTTTTCAAGTTAAATTCAAATTAAATTTAAATATATTTAATAGTTTATTTTTAAAATACATACTAACTACATACTACTATATTGAAATACTATAGAATGTCTATAAAATACTTTCTATGCATTTTACTATTTGGTTTCACTTTAGTATCTGTTTTAAGTTTTTGTTTTCTCATCTGGAAAATGAAAGAATCTAAGAATCTCTTGTTTTACAAAAGTCTATTACTAATCTTTAGAATCAATTATAAAATAAAAAACATCTATGTAAAATACTTATCTTCCATATATAACATATATATCTTTATGTCAAAGCACATGATCATTTTGGTCTCTTGTAACAGGAAGTTTGGGGAATTAACTCCCTTATTTGGTCACCAAGTTTTCTTGCTAGTTTCAATTTCAATCAGCATTTAATCAATTTCTACTATCTTTGCCAAGCTCCTTCGTGTTTTGTAGAAACTTAATTTGGAAAAAAAATGACATATTAAACAATATACCACTTAATACACCAGCACTATTTAAAACACTTCACATATATTTATTTTTTTACATTTAGATTTTTATTGTATTTTTTTCATTGGCTCAATTCTCCACCCCCTAATCTCCTCCACACCTTAGCTACCATGCTGCTCTCTATGAGTCTGTCTCTATTTTGCTTGTTAGTTCAGTTTGTTCATTAGATTCCACATAATAAGTCTTTCTCTGACTGGCTTATTTCAGTTAGTCTAATGTTCTCCAGGTCCATCCACAGTGTCACAGAGGATAAACATTTTTCTTTTTTTAAAAAAAAAAGATTTTTTATTTTTATTTTTTATTTTTTTTATTTTTAGAGAGAAGGGAAGGGAGAGAGGCAGAGAGGGAGAGAGACATCAATGTATGGTTGCCTTTCACCTGCCTCCAGCTACTGACCTGGCTGGAGACCTGGCTTGCAACCTAGTTGCCCTGGCTGGGAATCAAACCAGCGACCTTTGGGTTCCCAGGCTGGTGCCTTATCCACTGTGCCACCAGCCAAGGCCACATTTTTCTTTTTTATGGTCAAGTAGTATTCCATGAGTAAATGTTCCATAGTTGTTTTATCCACTCATCTACTGATAGACACTTGGGATGCTTGTATATCTTGGTGATTGTAAATAATGCTGCAATGAACACGGAGGTGTTTGTGTTGTTTCGAATTAGTGTTTTGGGTTCCTTTGGATATATTCCCAGAAGTTGGATCTCTGGGTCAAAGGCAGATAATATTTAATTTTTGAGGTTATCTCCATACTGCTTTCTATAGTGGCTGCACCAATCTGCATTCCCACCAACAGTGCAAAAGGGTTCACCTTTCTCCACATCCTCACCAGCACTTGTTTATTGATTTATTGATGATGGCCATTCTGACATGTGTGAGGTGGTATCTCATTGTGGTTTTAATCTGCATCTCCCTGAAAACTGGTAATTTTGAGCATTTTATCATATGTCTATGGGCCATCTGTATGTCCTCTTTGGAGAAGTGTCTGTTCAGGTCCTTTGTCCATTTTTTAAATAGATTGATTTTTTGTTTTCTGGGATTTTTTGTTTGTTTTGGTGTTGAGTTTTGTAAGTTTTTAATAAATTTTGGATATTAACCCTTTATCAGATGTATCAGCAAATATATTCTTTCATTTTGTAGGTTGTCTTTTTGTTGATGTTTTCCTTTGCTCTGCAAAACCTTTTTAATTTGATATAGTTTCTTGGTTTATTTTGTTTCCCTTGGCTGGGGAGATATATCTGATAACCTATTGCTACAAGCAATGTCTGAGATTTTGTTGCATATGCTTTCTTCTAGATTTTATGATTTGGGGTCTAACATTAAGTCCTTAATCCGTTTTGGATTTATTTTTGTATGTGAAGAAGATGATCTAGTTTCATTTTTCTGCACATGTGTCCACTTTTTCTAACACCATTCACTGAATATATTATCTTTAACCCATTGTACTTGTTTGGTTCCCCTGTCAAAAAATGTTTAAAGATTTTATTTATTATTTCTCAAGAGAGAGGGGAAGGTAAAGAGGCAGAGAGGAAGAAAAACATAAATATATTTTTGCCTTTCACCTGCCTCCAGCTATAGACCTGGCTGGAGACCTGGTTTGCAAGATAGTTATGTGCCCTGGCTGGGAATAGAAGCAGCAACCTTTGGGTTCAGAGGCTGGTGCCTATCCACTGAGCCATCAGCCAGGCTCTGTCAAATATTAATTCACTATAAAGGTGTGGATTTATTTCTTGGCTCTCTATTCTGTTCCATTCATCTGTGTATCTACTTTCATGACAGTACCATGCTATTTTAATTACTATAGCCTTATAGTATAGTTTGATATTTGGTAGCATGATTACTCCAACATTGTTCTTCTTTCTCAGGATCACTGTTGCTATGCAGGGCCTTTATTGGTTCCATATAAATTTTTGAAATATTTGTTCTAGTACCATATGATATGTTGTTGGAATCTTGATAGGCATGCATTGAATCTATTGATCACTTTGGGTAGTATGTACTTTTTATGATGTTAATTCTTCTTACCCTATACATGTTATGTGCTTCCATTTATTTGTGTGTTCTTCAATTCTTTCTTCAGTGTCTTATAATTTTCTAAGTACTGGTCTTTTACATCCTTGTTAGGTGTATTCCTAGGTTTTTATTCTTTTTGAAGCAATTGTTAATAGTATTTTCTTCCTGTTATTTTGTTGTCAGCATATAAAAGTGAAACTGACTTCTGTGTATTCATTTTGTGCCCTGCTACTTTGCTGAATTCATTTATCAGTTCTCAAATAGTTTCTTGGTGTAATCTTTGGGGTTCCCAATTTATAGTATCATATCTTCTGAAAACAGTTTTATTTGTTCATTTCCAATTCACACACCTTTAATTTCTTCTTGTCTGATTGTTGTGGCTAGGACTTCCAGTACTATGTTGAATAAAACAGGTGAAAGTAGATATCCCTGCCTTATTCCCCATCTTAAGGGGAATGCTTGTAGTTTTTGCCTGTTGAGTATGATACTGGCAGTGGATATGTCATATGACCTTTACTGTGTTTAGATATGTTCCCTCTATTCCCACTTTGCTGAGAGTTTTTAGCATAAATGGGTGCTAGATTTTATCAAATGCTTTTTCTGCATCTATTGGTAAGATATGTGATCTTTATGTTTTATTTTGTTCATGTGGTGAATTTTATTTATTGATTTATGAACTGTTCCAACTTTACATTGCTCTAATAAATCCCACTTGATCATGGTGTATGATCTTTTTGATGCATTGCTGTAGCTGGTTTGCTAATGTATTAAGGATTCTATGTTCATCAGGAATATTGGCCTATAATTTTGTAGTATCTTTATCTGATTTTGGAATTAGGATAATAATACTGGCTTCATAAAATGAGCTTGGGAGTGAGCCTTTCCTCCTCTTGAATTTTTTGAAATATTTCAAAAAATAAAAATGTTAATTCTTCTTGGAATGTTTGGTAAAATTCACCTGTGAAGCCATCTGGCTTAGGGATTTTGATTGTTGGGTGTTTTTTTGTTTGTTTGTTTTTTATCACTGCTTCCATTTTACTAGGTGCAATTCTATCTACTTAGATTCTCTGATCCTCCTGATTTAGTTTTGAAAGGTTTTATATTTCTAGGAATATATCCATTTCATCCAAGTTGTCCAACTTGTTGGCATATAATTGCTCTTAATATTTTCTTACAATCCTTTGTATTTCTTTGGTATCACACTAATTATTTCTCCTCTTTCATTTCTGATTTTATTTATTTGGACCCTTTTACCAGCACTGGGCCTGATGGAAAGTCAGTAAAAGTCTCAGACCTCCAAGAGATCCTTCTTGGTTGTTACATTTAATCAATGATATAGCTTCAAGCTATATTCTGCAGCCTGCCTTAAATTCCATAGGGTGGGGCAGAATATTTCCCATAGGTAGGACTCTTCCCCTCAGGTTGATGCCACTTCGAGGGAATAGCTCTGCCTGAGAAAGATGGCCTCTGCAGTATGGAGGATGTCTGAGCACAGGGATCTTGACAGCTGTTCCTTTCATTCTCTTCCCAGAAATACCTTCCCCAAACTCTCCTCAAGTGTCAAATGTCTCTAGTCCACACTGCTCTCCTTTTGCCAGAGCCCAGGGTAAGTGGCTGCAAATTAAAATGTTTGTATTGGCCTTTTAAGGGTCTCTCTGCATCTCTGGACATCTCTCTCTGGCAGGCAGAAGCCCCCTGCTTTTCACAGCTGAATTATTATCTATGTTCCTTTCCTGGTTCAGGTTTGGAGCCCAGCCTGGGGTTTAGATGCCACATTCTCAGGGCACAATCCCCAGCTGCTGAACTTCATCTGCAGCCCAGGGGAGCCCAGCCAACCCTCACACGCCTCCTCCACACTCCCGACCAGTCATGTTGTGATGAAGCTGCTTCTTCTGCATATCCCTGCTTCTCTCCAGCCATTGCTCAGTTGGCGATTCAGGATATTTCTCTATAATTTAGTTTGAATTCCAATTCGACCCTGGGAGGAGGTTAGTGTAGCTTACACTTACTTCTCCGCCATCTTGGGTCTTTCTTTTCATTTGTTCAATCTTGATAATACAATATTATCATTCTCTTTCTATACTTGGTACAATTTCAGCTCTCTTAAATTTGTTGAAGCTAGCTTTATGTGTTCTATGTGTACTGGTGATAGCCCAAGATTAGATAGTAAGTGGCAGCCAGGCTCCCAAAATCTTTATTCTTACCCACTGTGCAGCAATCTTCTAAAAAATGAATATTTTGCTTAGATCATCAATTTTGAGCATTCACTGTATCAGACACTGTTAGGCAATAAAGGTTCAAAAATGTGTAATCCCCCATTTCTTCCTAAGGTAACCAGAAGTACATTTCTTATTTCCTTTCTGAATACTTTTTTTCTCTTCCTATAGTAAAATTAATCTTTAAATGTTAATACCTTATCTTATACTAAGATACCCTCACCTCCTCAACTATTTTTAAAACTCCTCAACAATGCATGTTTTCTACTTATATCAATATGATTTGCCTTCTTTATACACACTTGTTTCTAGCTCCAAAATACTGATAGAACCATATTTGAAAGTTTTACATTTTGTCTATATCTGCCTGCTTCCTCCTCCAAAACTAAGGAAAATGCAGTGAGCAATATGCCCACCTGCATTCTCTTATTAGGAACTGGATTAGTTGGATAGAAAATGATTTTTAAATTTTCAATTAGCTTTATGTCTTATTAAAGCATCTTTTAAATTTGTGCAGGTGCAAGAGCTTATGGGCTTGTGTTTGAAAGTATGTATTGTGGAGAGATATGTAGGAGGATGGGAAAGGAGGGAGAAATCTAGAGGTCAGAAATATTAGAAGTTATTTAATTTTTAAAGTAATTTTATTCTACTCAATAGACCTATTCAAATTAAATACCAATATTAAAATCATCCACTCATTTAGCAAATATTTTATGAAGTGCCTACTAAGTACTCTATAAATTTCATATTATTAAATCAAATTTGATTAACTACTAAGAACTTTGAGTTTCTAAATTATACATATAGATGTATAGGTATATTCACAATATCCATTTTTAAAGGCCTGAGGCTTTGACCATTAAATATCAGTTTAACCATAAAATGCTGATCTAATAATTAAACATGTAATAACTCAGAATCTATATTTCTGCTTTTATTTTATTATAGGCCATCATTATATCCATAGTTTTATATTGGTTAATATTCATACCTCATTAAGTTGCCAACTAAAAGTCCTTACCAATCTGGTCAGTGAGTGAATGTGCCTTTGTGAAACCCACTCTCTGCTTTATATCAGCTACTGAAATATTACATTATTTATACTTTTTTCACTCTTCAGCTAAACATAAAACACAAACCTACCATTATAAGGTTAAGGAGTCAAAAATCCCCCACATAATTTTCCAGATTTGAAATAATACCCTTTGAAATTTGACTTTTAAGATTTTTAGATTAATAAATGGAAATATCTCCAGATATATTTTTTTTTAAGATTTTATTTCATTATTTTTAGAAGGAGGGAAAGGGAGAGAGGCAGAGAGGGAGAGAGACATCAATGTATGGTTGCGTTTCACCTGCCTCCAGCCACAGACCTGACTGGAGACCTGGTTTGGCAATCTGGTTATGTGCCCTGGCTGGGGAATCGAACCTGCGACCTTTGGGTTTGCAGGCCGGCGCTTTAACCACTGTGCTACCAGCCAGGGTCCAGATATTTTAGCCATCACTAGTTATGGCATCATTTGCCATCCAAAATTATCTATTGAACTGCTCAAAAAAAGTTGACCCCTAACTAGTTAAAAGAGAACATAATCTGTTTTTCAAATGTATTGGTTAAATAATGTTTTTAATCTTGAGCTAGAGGACAAAATTTAGGCATCTGAAGGAATAAGATATGTCTACATAATAGCAACAGCTCCACCCTCTCTCAGCTAACCTAGTACTTTAAACAGGAGTACCCTTGGTGAGATAATCTCTAAAGGAGCGTAGTTTGTATAGAAACATCAAGTGTCTCAATTTCAAAGGATATTAAATATGCAAATTTGTGATTCTGATACTTAGAAACATGGATGGAAAAAAACTGTAATATTTTATTTCAAGGGATATAGTTTTATTGAGTATTTACAAAAACCCTGAGAATAAATTAAATGTATTGACTTTGAATGGGAAAAGCCTTTGAAAAATAAAAACTATATATATATATATTCATTTTTAATAAATGATACATACAATTTATGGTGACAAATCTCTCAAAAAAAATAACTGTGATTTGAAGAATGCATTCCATGTGGTTTTAGTAGGGATTTTTTGGAAGAAGCAAAGTATTGTGTTTAAATAAATTAGGACACACTGAAACAAACAAAGTTACACAGATGCTTTTACTCCTGGACTGCTCAGATCCTAGAAGACCCTACCTTATGAGTTTCTAAGAGGTACCCATTAACTACAACAGGTCAACGCCCATAGAAGACATGGTAAGGCAAAGTTTGACTAATTTGACTGGTAAAGGTATGACAACAACATGCTTTTAGACTCAGTTCATTATTCACATAATGAGTCCCTGTCCCAACAGAAATAAAAGGGGCTATATAATGACACTGAGTTATGATGTCCTGCATTGTAGAAGAGTAAATTCTAGACAGCAGCTCAGTGGTTTTATATTCTGCAGTTCCATCTCACAGGGGCAGGGCACAGGGCCCAAGTCCTACTCCCCAGCAGAACCCAAAGGTCATAAGAAAGTAGGTCATGATAGGCTCCTAAGAGAAGGCAGGAAAGCAAATGGGAGATGACCTTGTAGTGGCATCATATAAGTCTCTCGTCCTTCATTTTACAGAAAGATCACAAGATATACTGTCAAGATTTGGATTAACTATGGTTTAAGCCCTTGCCTACATGGTTTATAGCAATATGTGCAAGTCCAGGAAGGTTTTATGGTGGAGCCGTTCCCCTACAGAGTGTATATTCCTTTCACATTTAATCATGGCAGTCTCATTTCTCATAAGCAATTAACATTCTTCAAAACATAAGTGGGAAGTTTTAACTCTGATTGATATTATGTTCAAGGTGGTCTTGAAGGGGTTCAGAAGAGGCAATGCTAGAAAGTATTAGGAAACAGTATCTACTTGCAATGGTTAACTGTACATCTGAAACTAATACAGAATAATACTGAACATAAACTGTAATTGAAAATAAAAGTGTCAATTTGACTGGGCTATGAGATCCCCGAGAGCAGTTAAAGCATTGTTTCCCAGATATACCTGTGGAGGTCTTTCTGCAAGATTAGCATTTGAATCAGGCTTTCAGACTCAGACTAGAATTTACATCATTGGCTTCTAGTTTCTCAGGCCTTCAAGTATGGACAAGAACTACATCACAGACTCTCTTGGGCCTCCAGCTTAAAGATAGCATAACATGGAGCCTCTCAACCTCCATAATCACATGAGCCAATCTCTCATTACAAGTCTCTTTTTAGATATCTATTGGTTCTGTTTCTCTGGAGAAGCATGACAAATACACCAACCAAATCTGGAGAAATGTGAAAATCAGAGAAGAGGGCAAGGTAGGAGAGGGGTCAAGCCACACAGAAATGAGGACAGGCTTCTGTCCCAGAGGAGCACAAGAGTGGAAACAGGATTTAAACAGAAAGCTTCTCAGTCAGATGGGATACATATGTTATGGATTAGGTTTATGCAGCCACCAGAGCTATTCCAAGCACCACTTATTAAGATGAAAGAGGGAGTTCCAGCTATACACAGTCTGGCTAGAAAACATTCTTAAACAGGCATCTGTTTATTCACCAAGCTCATCTTTCTAAATATACACCACTTGATGCTTGTCTCCTTACACTACCTTTCAACTGTACAGAAGTATATAATGAGTTCTAAACAGAGCAGGTCTCTAATGCTATTAGGATTAGCATTTGCTATTCTTTCATCTCAAGATGATTTTCCAGTCTGCTGCAACTCCTTTACCTGGCCAAGTCCTGCTTTGTTCCAGCTCTGGCTTAGACATCATATACTTGGCCAGCCTTCCAAAACTCACCCACTTCCTACCTGGGGTATCTAATCTGATCTGGGAGTGAGGGAGGAGGCCAGAGAAGGTTCCTAATGTGCTTTGCTTCTGCCTCAATTAGTACTTATTACATTCATTGATTTGTTTATATATTTGCCAAGCTCTTTCACTATATTATATGATTGTTTCTTATTTACTTGTATTTCCAGCATTGTATGCAGTCTCTGACATAAAATAGGTACTAAGAAAGAATTTGTTGTATACAGGAATTAGGCAGAGCTAATTATATATTTGGTCAACCTGGTGTCCACCAATGCACGTGATAAGAGTGACTCCCAGCCTTTGGCCAGAGACCATTTAGTATTACAAATGTGTGCAAGTCAAGTTTTAAAACATGAGGAGTGCCCATAGATAAGAACAATCAACAGAGGAAAGAACTTAGAAAATGTTTTATAAGAATTGGTGATATGCAAATCCAACTCAAGTGTTAAGACTCCTCAAATAATTTCTGAGTTGTATTTAAAAACCCAGTCTGTTAACTTCCTACTAAATCATAACTGTTTTAGGCATTTATTTAGCTTGGTCAGATACTAAAGCAATAAAAAAGCCAAAAGTGATTTAATAAATATTTGTGGCTTTATGATGCTCTGGGAACATCAGAATATTTCTCATTCTCAAATATATTTGAAGCAAGTATAAGTGGATTTAAAATCTGTTTAAGTTTTCAATCATAAGATGAAAAATGCCAGATGCCAAGTCTTCCTCCTCTAGTTTTGTTCCAGTTATCAGACTTACATGTGAAGAATCACCCTCACCAAAGTCCGAGCCAGTCCTGAGCAAACCTGTAACTATGTTATGAATTTAAGTGAGTTCTAGAGTGAAATTCATTCCTATAAGATCAGTATCTAGTAGCCCTAGACCACTTGGCCACTCTTCTTAATTTCAGTTATGTGCATCGGTGATATAGGTAACATTGGTTTCCTGACTTTAGTCTGGTCCTAGTGAAGGAAATTAACCCATATTCTGTCTGAATCTCTGTTGCTTGGATTGGTCTTAGATATGCTGCTTGCTGCCTTGTTCTTATCAATCTTCATTCTCCGGCCCCAAATTAAGATAATTATCTCTCCATATACACTTGAAGACTTTTATTTCAAGTTATGATTAAATGAAAATCAGTACCATTGATCTGGTCCTCCTGCCAACTGGCCCACTGATGAAGGGCCAACACTCCTTGCTACTATAGTTCATGGAAACCGAACTATAAATTCTTTATAAGATTAATCTGAACTCTCAAAGAGATAAATTACTTTTCTCAGTATCTACCATCATTTATGTTTTCTTCTTCTGACTAGAGCTAAATTAAATCAGAAGCTCTTAAAGCATAGAAGAATTGCTTGGGGTGTGTCAACCAGTAAAATACATGTAAGCTACCAGCTTCTTCCTCATGGCCCTCAGTCATAGAGGTAGAGACTTCCTTAATAATAAAACCACACAGGTTCCTGAATGCAACTTCCTGGGATTATGTGAAATAAGATATTCCTGGACCGACCTGGCCACTGCCTATCCTCCTTCCAGAAGACAAATCTCTCTTCTATTTTCACTTGCCAAGAAAAGGTCCTTCTATTTTTACTTGACAAAGACTTTGAGCTGCCATTGATCACACTCACATACACGTTAGCCCCCTCATCCGGTGTGCCCGGCAAGAGCGTTTGGACAAAAGTACTATCTTACTCAGTTCTAGTTACTGGAACAAAGTATCACAGGCTAAGTGGCTTATAAATAACAGAAATTTCTCATGGCTAGAATTCCTAGGTCAGGTGCCAGTGTGGTTGATTATGGTAAGGGCCCTCTTCTGGGCTGCAGATTGCTGACCTCTTGCTGTATCCTCACATGACGGAAGGAGAGGAAGGGCAGGCTCTCTCTGACCCTTCAAAGGCACTACTCCCATTGATGAGGTCTTTACGTTTATGAGCTCCCAAAGGCCCCACCTCCTAATACTGTCTCACTGAGGTGTGGTGTTTCAAGATCTGAATTTGAAAGGAACACAAACATTCAGTTCATAACATGCTATCCCTGGCTCCCTAAAATTTACGTCCTTCTCGCATGCAAAATATATTCATTCTAGCCTGCAAACTCCCCAAAGCCTTAACTCATTTCAGTATCAACTCTAAAGTCGAAAGTCTCATGTAAAGAACTAAACCAAATACGGATGAGACTCTCAAGATCAAAGGGCAAAATTCCTCTCCAGCTGTGAACCTGTGAAACAAGTTACGTGCTTTGAAAAGATAATAGTAGTGTTACTATAGACAATCAGTCACTCCGCAGGCAGCTGGTGGCAGGGTGAGCACAGACCAGCTGGCACTTCCATGGGTGGGATGCAGGGGTATCCATCTGCCTCCATCCGGCACTCTCAGGTGTGAGGACCCTGTGTCCAATGTCGGGAGGTGGGCTGAGGGCTGCAGCACCTCCAGGTCTCCTAATGGCAGGTCCTGTAGCCCTCCTCCCTACTGACCCTGATATCATAGACAGGAATGCAGGAGGAGATTCTTACATTGAGCTGTCAAAAGCTAGAAAGATGAATGGATAGGGCCCATGCCCTGCTAGAGAGATTAACTGGAAAGATAAAAGCCCCTTCCCCACTCCAATAGGCCCTACAGGTTTGAGCAGGAAGCGGGGAATGGTCTTTGAGTTGGAGCTCACCATTCTCTCAGGTTGGGGCTCCTGAAAAAACTTCTCTCCTTTTGCACCACCTGTCTCACATATTTGGCTTTTATGGCAGCAGGCAGCCAAACCTGCATTTCAATGACAATAGATCAAGCATAAGATAGACACTCATATACCCCAGAGAGAAACAAGGAAACAGAAAAGTGTGATGGGTTCCAAGCAAATCCAAAAGCTAGCAAGGCTCAGCTCATGAGATTTCAAGGCTCAGGAATACTCCTTTCTGACTTGGTACTCTACCTACAGGGGTAGATAAAGTCACTCCCCCAGTTTGGCAGACTAGCCTCATGCCAACTTGTTGCCAGGCCCCTGTAACTCTCTTGGGCAGCAGTTCCTGAGCCTATGGCTTTCTGGACCTGTGATGGGAGGGTGGCCCCAAGATCTCTGACTTGCCTTCACAGTCATTCTTCCATTGTCTTGAATAACTGTGCCTGGCTTCTGTTGAGATGGCTGATCCCTAGTAATCTCATGAAACAGTTGCTTAGTGACATCCTCAGTTTTCTCATTTTTTGAAATATGGATAGGGTGAGAATTTTCCAAACATTTAAGTTCTGCTTCCATTTTGCTTAACAGCTTTAACATTAAGCCATTGCTCTCTATTTGCATTTTACTACTAGCAGTCAGGAAGGAGCAAGCTTCACTTTCAACGCTTTGCTTAGAAATCTCATCAGCTAAATATCCAATTTCATTGCTCTAGGTCTTCCACACCACTAGAACACAAGCACAATTCACCTCAATTTTTTGCCACTCTATAACAAGGATTGCCTTCCCTCCAGTTTCCAATAACATGTTCCTCATTTCTGTCTGAAAGCTCTTGAGAACGGCCTTTATCCTCCATATTTCTACCAACATTTTGTTCATGATTATTTATGTAATCCCTAAAAAGATTGAAGCTTTCTTTACACTTTTTTTTTTCTTATCCTTCACCAGAATCATCCTTAGCGTTCATATTTCTAGCATGCACCTCAAAATTCTTCCAGTATGCCCATTACCTAGGGTCCAAAGCCACTTCCCTATTTTTATGTATTTATTACAGCCACACCACATTCTCACTGCTAATTTCTGTCTTACTCAATCTAGGCTGTGAGAACAAAGTGCCATAGACTGGGTGGCTTACAATAACAACATAAATTTATTTCTCAGTGTCAGAGGCTGGAATTCCAAAATCAGAGTGCCAGAATGTCAGGTTCTGGCAAGAACCCTCTTCTGAGATGCAGACTTTTCATTGTGTCCTCACACAATGGAAAACAGAGGGAGGAAAGAAACTCATTTATGACTCTTATAAAAGGTCCAGAAAGCCATAGGCTCAGGACTCCTGCCCAGGAGAGTTACAGGGGCCTGGCAACAAGTTGACAGGAGGCTAGTCTGCCGAACTGGGGGAGTGACTTTATCTACCCCTGTAGGTAGAGTATCAAGTCATCCCATTCATGATCTAACCTAATTCTAAATATCTCTCAAAGGTGCCACTTAATACTATCACAAAAAAAGGCTAATGTTTTAATATGTGGATTTTGAGGACAGAACAGGAGTTTCACCAGCCTTGAGCTTCAGCATCAAATACCTTCTAGGAATTGGGTGATGTATATTTTAGATCTGAGATGAAATCCAGATAAGTTGAAAAGATCTACCAGCTAAATTCTCTTTTTTTCATATAGCATATAATTAATGCTTCCCCTCAATAAACCACTATATTTTCAAAAGTTTTTACTTTAGCTAGATCACTCAAGCTCTTAGGAGTTGCCAAGTAACAGAGTTACATTAAATTTTTAAAACAGAATGATTCAGTACCTGTAGTGCAAAGGCAGAGTAATATAGGATCAGAGCAATGAAGGATTTGGTGAGGAAAAAGGAAAAATGTATTCCAGGTAGAAAATTTATATTTCTTTATACTGTTCCTGAAATTTTTATGAAACTCAATTTCTACAGTTTTCATTTAAGTTAAACCTATTCTGATTTCACTGTATCTTCTACAAAGGACAGACATGTCTTTAAAATATCACCAGATGGCTTACAGACAAAAAAGCACCATCAATTTTTGTGTACAGTTTAAAAATTACACAAAACATCTGTAGACCAGTAATGAGATTTACTATTTTTCCATTTTGTGCACAATATTGCTCAAAATGCATAATTAAATGTGCATTTTGTTAATGAACTCCTCTGACTCAGTCATTAAAATAAACTTTTTCATTTTCAAAACTATTGAACTTGCATTTGTAAATCTGTTGTTTAATTTATCTCAGTTTTCAAAATATAATGATTCTATTGATCTGCTTGACATGCAAAATGGACTCTTTTGAGAGCTATCATGACCTAGCTTGTATTAACTGCTTCCTACTGAACCCTCCTGTGAATTTAATTTTTAAAATAACAATCTTACAAATAAACATATACAAAAATATTTATTGAATAAGAAAAAATGTAGAGTAGTAACTCCAATAGGAAAAAATCCAAACACTTCCCCAAAATGTATGGCCATAAAAAATATACTATTTTATTGTGACAATTCCAAATGTCAACATTTATAACTGACTATACAAGTACAATTGATAAAATAATACTATTTCAAATATGCACAATGGTTAAGTAGAACATTACATTTTTTCTTATTTCCCATTTATAAAAGTATGAAACTAAACACTTTTTTTCAAGGTATGCAATCTTATTCAGGAGACATTTACCTGTTATCATTATGAAAGACACCTACTGTATAAAGAGAGGTACATGTGTCATTTAAGCTACTTACCCTTTTTTTTAGGAAAGTGTTTACATATTTAATGCACAAGAGATTTTAACCAGAAAAATGTTCTGAATGAACTTACTACCAAAAAATATTAGAAATATATTTTGATTAAATACAGAATGAAAACCAACAGATTTTTAAACTATAATACAAATGTAAAACTAGTAATCACATAAAATACACAGTTTAACCCACTCATCTACTGATGGGCACTTAGGCTATTTCCAGCACTTGGCTATTGTAAATAGTGCTGCTATGGACATTGGGGTGCATAAGTTCTTCCAAATTGGTGTTTCAGGATTCTTAAGATATAATCCCAGCAGTGGGATTGCTGGATCATTTCCATTTTTAGTTTTTTGAGAAAATTCCACACTGCTTTCCACAGTGGCTGTACCAGTCTTCATTCCCACCAACAGAGTACTAGGGTTCCCTTTCCTCCACATCCTCACCGGCACTTGTTTGTTGATTTGTTAATGATGGCCATTATGACAGATGTGAAGTGGTATCTCATTGTGATTTTAATTTACATCTCTCTGATGGCTAGTGATGTTGATCATCCTTTCATATGTCTACAGATCCTCTATATGTCCTCCCTGGAGACATGTCTGTTCAGGTCCTTTGCTTCCTGGTGTTGAGTCATAAAAGTTCTTTATATATTTTGGAGTTCAAACCCTTTTCTGAGGTATCATTGGCAAATATGTTTCCCATACAGTTGGTTCCCTTTTCATTTTGCTGATGTTTTCTTTAGCTGTGTAGAAGCTTTTTAATTTGATGTAGTCCAGTTTATTTATTCTTTTATTTCCCTTGCCCTAGGAAATATATCAGCAAAAATACTGCTGCATGGAGTATCTGAAATTTTACTTCCTATGTTTTCCTCTAGAACTTTTACAATGTCACAACTTAGACTTAAGTCTGCTATTTATCTTGAGTTTATTCTGGTGTATAGTGTAAGGTGGTGGTACATGGACACAATGGAATACTATGCAGCAGAAAGAAAGAAATTCCCTCCCTTTGCAACAACGTGAATGGAACTGGAAAGCATTATGCTAAGTAAAATAAGACAGGCGGCAAAAGACAAATACCAGATGAACCCACCTATAAGTGGAACCTAATGAACAAAATAGAACCAGTAACATGGAAATACAAACTGACAGTGACCAAAGGGAAGAGGGAAAGGGGATGACGGGAGGGGATCTTAGTCAAAAAACAACTATAAAGTACCCATGGACATGGAGAACAGGGTGGGGATTGACTGTGGGAGCACGGTTTAGGTGTGGCAGGGGAGAGCAGTAGGGGGAAACTGGGGCCAAAAGAATATAATTTATCAATTAAATTATACATACAACCCATATTTATTAGATATTTTGTGACACAATATAGGTAATAAAATTGGAAGAACTTTAAACAGCAATCAAAAGAAAGTCTTGCCTGAAGATGATTTTCACATAAATATTGGATTTTTCCTTGTTCTATCTGACATATAAAATTAATAATATAAAATAGAATACTTTTAAATTTGTGGCAATTGGAATTTATAAAAACAATTTTATGATTTTTGAGATTTGGATTTGTCTGATTTGACTAATCACATGGCATCATGACAGTCAAATATTTTGAATGTTTACTAAACTGTATTTTTTCCTTTACAATTACATAAAAAAATATTATATGATTTTTCTACACAAGTCATCGTTAATTTTATGTCACATGTAGTGGATTGTATTTAAAGATTGACTTTTTGTTTGAAAATATATTTACCTGAATTTTAATAAGAAATTATTTTTTCTGATAAATGGGAGAACTTGAACTATAAATAATTTTAGCACAGCAATTTATTTCTACTTTAGTGGTTTTCTTGAAAGAGAATCCTCTTGTGGTTTTAAAGGTACTTAAATTTGAAATAGCTTTTCTATTCTAAGTGGCATTCTGTTTTTACTTCTTTTTCTTGTTTGCCTCTTAAAATTTATAATGGCAATATGAATTAAAATTTCAATCCAACTCTACACGTTATAAATGATACCTAAAAACACGTTTTTTTTCAGACCAGAATTCATAACTTTTCAAAATTGTTTATATGTTTAAAGGTTTAGTTGTTTTCAAACTCCACATTTTTATTCAAATTACATCTTGATAAGTAAAATAAATGATTAAATATGTATTTAAATACTTCTAGGAAAAAATGGACTCAAAAATTAGTTTCTCCCCTGGCTGGTGTGGCTCAGTGCATTGGTACTGGCCTGGGAACCCAAAGGTCACTGGTTTGATTCCCAGTCAGAGCACATAACCAGGTTGCAAGCCAGGTCTCCAGCCAGGTCCTTAGCTGGAGGCAGGTGAAAAGCAACCATACATTAATGTTTCTCTCCCTTTCTTCCTCCCTCCCTACCCTTCTCTCCAAAAATAATGAAGAAAATCTTTTAAAATAAATAATTTTTTTAAAAATTATCAAAGAACCTGAATAGACATTTCCAAAGAAGAAATATAAATGGTCAATATGTATATTAAAAATGCTCAACATCTGGTGCGATTCCGTCCTGCGTGTCTGTTCTGAGCAGCAGCAGTCATTTGTCTCCGTCCGCCTTCTCTCCCACCTAAGTGCGTGCTACCACCCCAAGGAAGATTCGATGGACATGGACATGAGCCCTCTGAGGCCCCAGAACTATCTTTTCGGTTGTGAACTCAAAGCTGACAAAGATTATCACTTTAAGGTGGATAATGATGAAAATGAGCACCAATTATCTTTACGAACGGTCAGTTTGGGGGCTGGTGCAAAGGATGAATTGCACATTGTTGAAGCAGAGGCCATGAATTACGAAGGCAGTCCAATTAAAGTCACACTGGCAACTTTGAAAATGTCCGTACAGCCGACGGTTTCCCTTGGCGGCTTTGAAATAACACCACCTGTGGTCTTACGGTTGAAGTGTGGTTCCGGGCCTGTGCATATTAGTGGACAGCACTTAGTAGCTGTGGAGGAAGACGCAGAGTCGGAAGATGAGGAGGAGGAGGACGTGAAGCTCCTCAGCATGTCCGGGAAGCGCTCTGCCCCTGGAGGCGGTAGCAAGGTTCCACAGAAAAAAGTAAAACTTGCTGATGAAGATGATGAAGATGACGATGAGGACGATGATGATGACGAAGATGATGATGATGATTTTGAGGACGAGGAAGCTGAAGAAAAAGCTCCAGTAAAGAAATCTATATGAGATACTCCAGCCAAAAATGCACAAAAATCAAACCAGAATGGAAAAGACTCAAAACCATCAACACCAAGATCAAAAGGTCAAGAATCTTTCAAAAAACAGGAAAAAACTCCTAAAACACCAAAAGGACCTAGTTCTGTAGAAGACATAAAAGCAAAAATGCAAGCAAGTATAGAAAAAGGTGGTTCACTTCCCAAAGT
>PVIW01003028.1:0-186523 GCA_004026585.1 Noctilio leporinus | reverse complement strand
TGGGTGGTGGATGGTGGGTGGTGGATGATGGGTGGTGGATGGTGGGTGGTGGATGATGGGTGGTGGGTGGTGGATGGTGGGTGGTGGATGATGGGTGGAAGGATAAATGAACAAACAAATGGTCGAGCAAGCCCTCCCTCCGAAGTGGGACCATAGTCCAACAGTTGAGAACCTGCGCGCCTGAAGTTCAACCTCCCGCCGCCGGGGCCTCCCTCGAGACGGAGGAGTAATGGAGCTGTCTTCAGGCTGACCGGGCAGAGATTGGACGCCAGCAGGGAGGGGTGGAAGGTCGCGGAAGGGAAGATCGTCAAGTTAACACCGCCAGGCCGAGGGGAAACGGACCGAGCAGGGTACCAAACACGGCTTCCGAAGCGCCGGGGGTCTGTCCTGCCTGGGCAGAGTCGGTCAAGGCCGGGCCTGCGAGCTGTGGAGACCAGAGCTCTGGGGTCCCTCTGCCCCGACCCCACCCCCAGGCACCAACACCCAGCACATCCGGTCTCCCCAGCAGGCGGGCAGGGAGGGAGGCACCCTGCCCGCACTATTTGCGGGCAGCATCCTGGGGGTCAGGGACCCTGGGGCCGTGCCCAGCGTCCTGCAGCTTTAAGTGGCAGCCAGGTTTCGCCCCAGGCGTCCAGTTCCAAACCTGCATTCTTGACCCTGTCATAAACCGGCCCCTGCTCCTGGGGGCCCACATGATGAACCCCGTGTGACCCAGGGGCAGCCTGACCCTCAAGCAGATGCCAGAGGGAACATTTTCGGGGGGAGAACTTTGCCACCCACACCCCACCCCCTGTCTCATTTGGTGGCTTCTGAGATTCTCAGAGGCCCCCCCTTCGCCCCTCGGCTGTGCACACAGCCCTGTTCTGCCCAGCAGCAC
Organism: Noctilio leporinus; assembly: GCA_004026585.1. Classification (NCBI taxonomy): domain Eukaryota; kingdom Metazoa; phylum Chordata; class Mammalia; order Chiroptera; family Noctilionidae; genus Noctilio; species Noctilio leporinus. Next base: position 185,646 of record PVIW01003028.1, on the reverse strand, counting down.
CCTGCTGCCTGGCATACAATGGGCATCACTGGGGGTTAACACCCCCTTTTCCTCATACAGAGCCCCACCATCTATACAGAGCCCCTCCTGCCACTTCCCGCAGTGCAGTCATGGTCAGTACTGAATTTCATCTCCCTATTTCACAGCCTGGGAAGTGGGGAGCCCGGGAGACCAGGTGGGTGCCCGCCTGCTCTAGTCACAGTCACACCCGTGTTTGCAACCTGTCCCATCATAAGCAGCCTTTTTCGTGCACCCGAGTCTGCGTACCTACATAATACACACTTCTCATCAGAGATGCACAACCAGGATGGGGCGCCTGGTGTCCCCCCACCCGTGTCCCCTCGGCCTCCATCGCCCCTCCTGTGGTACGTGGACAACACTGCTGCGTGCTCCACGCTGTCTCCTGGGGTCCCCAAAGGAATGGGGCCCGAGGTGCCCACCACGGGGACCAGCCTGTCAGGGCTTGCTGCTGGCCGGGTCCCCAGCTGATCCCCTGGCTCCCCACCTCACAGTCCACTCCTAGGGGAACCGAACCAGATGGGGGAGGCGGGGCTGTGCGCAGGCCTCACGCGTGGTCCCCACGCAGGGCGCTGCATTCTTCCTCTCCACCCACCTGCCCCATGAGCACTGTCACTGTGAGCATTGCTGTCTGCTTTGTGTCCTTGTACATGTCCCCACGGGTGTTGGGACATGACCTCCCAGGGGCCCCTGTAAATGAGCCTCCTCTCCACTCTGAAAGTCGAGGTCCTGAAAGCCAGTCCGGACGACCGGAGAACACGGCTCATCCCGTGTCCCTGGATGGAACCGGGGCCCCACTCCGTGGCTCTGCTCCACCCCTGAACGGGCCGCTCGGGCCCAGGCCCCGCGCATGGGAAACACCAGCGTCCGAGGTGAGCAGAAATGATCACAGAGAAAGGCAGGTCTTGGAGAACCTGCGCCGTTGGGGAAGGTGGGCTAGAAAGCTCCAGAGCCTTTGGCAGGCTTCCCTGAGAACGAGTGTCTCCCTCCCCCAGGTGAACGAGCAGGCCCAGGCCCGCAGGGGCCGACCAGGAGCTCAGCCTTGTCCCTGCAGCTCCCACGCCTGGAAATCCCCAGCCCCCTCTCACGCTGGTGGGGGGCCGCACCTCCCCGGAACCCACCAAAAGCTTCCACCCCCGGGGAGCCTGCGTGCACACACCCGGGATTTACGGCTTGTCCCAGCCTGTTTCCTTCGTCTGCAGAACATAAATCTGACTGGATGCATTTACGGGGGAGAACTGGCGGGCTCCACCCCGTGTCTGCAGCTTACCGGGTAGCCATCCTTACTGTATCTCACTGATCCAAGACCTGCGGTTACCGGGTTCACACGTTAACGTCTTCAAAATCAGGGCGGGGTGACCGTGGATCTGCGCAGGCGCTGGCCGGTGCGGCTCAGGGGTGGTGCAGAGGCTGCCGGTTTGAGTCCCGGTCAGGGCACAGGCCCGGGTCCCCAGGCGGGGTTGCCTTCGAGAGGCAACGGTCACTTTCCTCTCTCACATCGGTGTTTCTCTCCCCCTCTTTCTCCCTCCCTTCCCCTCTCTCTAAAATCAGTGTGTGCGCCGGCAGGTGAGGATAAATAATAAAATAAAATGGACTTGCACTGAGACATGATGCCCCATGGTTAGTCAAAGGTAGCAAAGGTGAGGCTGGTAAACCCGGGCGCCCTCTGCATTTACACACACGCATGCACACGTTCACAGGCGCAGGGAGCATGCTAATCTCGTTGCCTGCATGTTGAATACCCCAGGGACCCCTGTTGCTCCTGGGAAAGGTCAAGCCTCCTTAGCAAATACCCAGAGCCCACCAGCCTTGGACCAGCCCCTGCACGCTCAGTCCCCCACCAGGACCCAGGGCTCCCTGGCCCCTGCACACACACGCTGTCTGGTCTCAGGCCCTTTGCACAGGCTGTTCTCCCCTCCCTTCTCCAGCTGGGAGCTCACATTCGCTCTTCAAGACCTCGGGCTACTTGCCCTGCCATCATCAGTTATTCAGCACCTACTGAGACCGAGCCCTGTCCCAGGCACTAGCGGAGGCCCAGCTAACACACAGGCACGGAGTCCTGCCTGGCGGAGGTGGCATTCTAGACTGGGAGCTGCACATGCACAGGGTGACTGAGTCAAGTAAATGTGTCTTAGCCACAAACAGGGCTCCGGAGCGGAACCACCAGGCAGAAGCATGAGAGGGGTGGGTATGGACACTTCAGGTAGTGTGGCCAGGGAGGCCTCCCCGTGAAGGCGACTCTGAGGTAGAAAAGTGAAGGAGGTGGGGCAGGTGGGATGTGGGCCACCTGGGGAGGGTGTTGAGACAGGAGGACAATGGAAAGGCCTGGGACCAGACGGTGCAAGGAGATTGGAGGAGCAGTACGGAGCGGTGGGGAGGGAGAAAACCAGAAATGAGACCAACGGAAAACAGACGGGACCCTGTAGGGTCGTGCGGCCCACTAGGACCACTGACTCTCTCTCTGAGAGAGCGTGAGCGCCAAACAGGGCTCAGAGGACAGACGTGGCATCCTGGAAGCAGAGGCTGATATGGTCACAGGACAGACCGGAGGGCTCAGGGCGGGGTAGGAGGCCAGGCAGGAGGCTGTGACAGGCCACCACCTCCAGGACAGGGCTTCCTCCCCCAATCTCATCCTGCTGTTGCCATAGAAATACCCTTTCCTTAGCAAGAACCGTGCTGCCCTGCGCGCACGCAGTGTCCGGCACAGGCACAGGTGAAGGAACAAACTGATGAACGATGCCCATCCCATCGTTGGGCACCGGAGGACATTGTCACTATCAACAGCCCTTCCATCCTCTCAGCGCTGGGGGCCGAGGCCCCTGCAGAGGGGCCTGGCTCCCCACCTCCGTGCGCCCCACTCCCCGGCGGCTGGCTCAGAAAATAAAGCCTTTTTCTCCTTGACGTCCTTCAGGTCCTGAAATGTCTTCCTACTGATTTTGCATGTGGTAAAACACTTCCCAAAAAGAACCCTAAATCTCTATTCTGGTCTCCATCCCTGGCAGCGGCTTTGAGGAGAAGGGCTGGATCAAGGAAGGATCTTTTTTTAGTGGAAAGGCATGTTTTAATTTTAGGTTAAGTGTTCTAAGCAACCACTTTCCTAGCAACAATTAGTCCCGAGGTGACGTCAAAAACATCCAACTGGCACAGAATGAGGGGGACCTGCGCGTGAGTGGGCAGCACCGCCAAGCTCTGGGTGGGGGGAGGGGAGGGACAGGGTCCCGCCCAGGAGGGGACAGAGGCCAGGCTGTAACCGTGCAGCATCACGTGGTGCGGACAGAGCGGCTGGCGCAGGTGACTTCCAGCTCCCCCGGGGGTGTGGACCCACCCGGCTCAGCTCATCCCGGGAGGCGAACGCGCCGGAGGGCTCCGCGCTCTGTTCCGGCGTGGGCGTGGGTGTACCGATGCCGACAGGAGCGTGTGGCAGGCCCCACGCAGGCCCCTCTGTGGCTGCCACCGGCAGGTAGTGTCCCTGAGCAGCACAGGTGTCTCTGCTTGAGATTAAGACACGGAAACCCCCATTAGATTAGTTTCTTAGGGCTGCCCCGCAAATTGCCACGAAGTGGGTGGTTTAGGACAACAAAAACGTGTTTTCCTCAGTTCCAGAGGCCAGAAGTCTGCCATTAGTGAATGTGCTCCGACCTGGGCTGCGACCAGGTGGGGCCAGGAGGGAGAACCCACCCAGGCCTCTCTGCTCCTGGGGCTCCCCAGAAACCCAGTCTCTGCCGCTGTCCCCCCACAGCCGGCCCTTCTCTGTCCCTGGCCTCAGACCTCCCGCCCCACCCCTCTGAGGACACTGGTCCTCCAATGTAAGCCACCTCAGGTCATCCAGGGGACCTCCCTCTGCAAAGACCCTATTTTCAAATCAACTCACACTCGCAGGCCCAGGGGAGCACCAGAACACATCTTTCTGGGGGCCACCAACCCACAGCACGTCTGCACTGTACCTGCGGGGGTCCCTGCAGCTCTCCGCAGCCACCCTCCCCCCACCCTCACAGTCCAGGCCCCCAAATCCTGCTTGGGCACTGGCTACCGGCCTGTCTCGCCTACTCAGGACCTTCGCTGTTTCGGAGAACGACAGTGCCACCCTCCAGGACACCGCCCGCACCCTGGTATCCTCAAGGCCTCACGTAGGCAGCCGGCATCAGCTCCGCCAGGCCAGCAGCCCCGGGGGTTCGCGAGGCCCCAAGAAGGCCTGGCAGAGGCAGTGGCCCCTAACGTTGATGCTGACTGAGTGGATCACCCAGTCCCAGCCCTGTGACCCAGATGTCTCCCTTCCAGGCCAGGGGCCAGCCTCCACCCTGTCATCTCTCTCCGTCCCTCTGCCTCTCTCACGCCGCCACCCTAAAATACCCAACTGGTGATCACCCCTCGCCCCTCTGCCCTTCAGCCTCTAACCCAGCAATCAGCCCCCACCCTGCTGCCGCAACCCTGCTGGGCCTCCTCTGGGCCCCTCCCTCACGCTGAAAAGCCCTGGGCTCACTCCCCTCTGTTCATGCTCGGAGACACCGTTCTGGCCTCACCTCCTCCTGGAAGGCTTCCCTGATCCCTCTCCTGGGCTGGGCTGGCACTTCCTTTGTGTTTTCTGCAGGTCCTCGGCCTCCTTCACTCGAGGACGGTCCCCACCCAACCCACTGGGGAGCCCTGAGGACACCCCCACCCCCACCCCCGCCGCTGGGCCTCACCAGCTGCACATCCTCCGGGACAAGCAGCAGGGATGGGCCTGACAGGGGCTCTGGGAGGTGCTGCTGTTTCTGCGGATGGTCCGCCCGATCCCCCTTGGACACCAACACCTCCTACTAGTTGGCCAACGTCACTTGACAGCTGGGCAATATGGGGGGGGGGGTGTTAATGACAGCATATGGTAACTATTTGAACAAATTATCGTCTCCTTCCAGAGACACTGCCGCCAGCCCCCCGTGTCCCCGACTAAGGGCGCGGCTGCAGGAAAGAACAGCGGGATCGGTGGGAACCCCGCCGGGGCACCCAGCTCCTTCCACGGGCGGGTCCAGTCCAGCCCTTCCAAGCGTCCCCCCAGGCCATGGGCCACCCCAGCGGGCCAGGCCGGCTCCCCCTCGGGCCAGGCCCATGACTTGGCTCATGGTTCAGGCTGCGTAACAACCAGGGTCTCTGCACGCAGCTGGCACCAGCGGGCCCTGACACCCCCACGCAAGTGGTCTGCATGGCTCCCGGGTACAAAGCTGATCCTTCATCCAGTCCCGCCGTATCTCCTTCATCCAGCACGTGCCAGCCTTGGCTGGGCCAACGGGGCCTCCAGGATGAGACCCCCACACACCTGTGGGAGCATCTTCTCCGGCAGCCCTGGACGGAAGTGGGGGAGGACCCCCTTCTTGAACTGGACCCTCGTAACTGAAAAATCAGTGAATAAATAAATGAATAGAAGGGCGGGAGATAGGCAGCAGCAGCATCTCCTGCCTCTCTGCAAAGAACGAGGAAGTGCTGTATAGTTTCAAAAGGAAGAGAGGGATGTCAGGAGAACTTCTTGGAGGAGGTGGCCGTGGCGATATCCCCTGAAGGCTGAGCACAGACTGGCTGGGCGGGGCCAGCGAGACGCGTCTGACCCTGCATTTCCACTGGCCCTTTAGGGTTTTCGTTGTCACCTTCCCACTGTACCCACACCACTCAACGTCACGCTTTCCCCACAGACACCCCCAATCCTGGGGCCTACGCCTTGCTCCAATCAGTTTTGTACGCATATGAAATATATGTATCAATATTGGTTTTTTCTGCTGGAATGAATGCAATTTGCATTTCACACAGAACAGAACGTTTCCAAGCCACACCAGTCAAACGAAAAGGGCTCACAGGGTCAGAACAGGGGACAGTCACGCCCCTGGGATCCTGGCCGGGCCACAGCCCCTGCCCCTGCTGTCACCAGCAGGGGACACTTCTGGAGAGGACAGTTCGATGGGTGTTTTCTTCCCCCTCAGCCCAGTGGCTGAGGAGCCTGATTCCTGGCCTGCTGTAATCGAATGACCCATTGCCCCGTCCTTCATAACTGCACTTAGTGAATGCAGAGTACGTACAGCTGATCATTCAAGGAACTAATTTGCAAGCCAGAGCTTTGGAGGGACTGCTGAAAGGAAAATCGGGTGTTTTGTAAATCTGGGATGTAGAGGAAGGGAGGAGCAACGGCCTGACGACAAAGTAAATCCTAACGGCGTGACCTACATCCTGTAAATATCACCTCCCGTCTCGGCCACGCCGCACGCACACCAGCGGCAGCTCCCGAGCGAGGCCGCTGGGCCAGCAGGCCAAGGTGGCCTTCAGGGCCCCCCCAGAGCCTGGCAAAGCTGCCTGGGGGGACAGGTCCTTGCTTTCGGGGAGCCCTGGCAGGCGCAGGCCTGCGCACCCCACATGGTTGCCTCCCTCTACGCTCCCACCTTGGTCCAGCCCCAGTCCCCACAGGAGACAGGAGGACACCTGTCTCCGGGCAGGCCACTGCTCTCACGGGGTCACCCAGGAACACCCGTCCGCCTCCTGAGCACCTCCCACGCTGGGAGTCTTTGTAGCCCATCCCCGAGCGAGTGTGGCCCGCGGACACCCCGGCGGGGCAGCCTCGGTGCGCATTTCCCAGGCGGCAGTGGCCACGTCCCCACAGCGGTGATCAGGGCGCTGGGCAAAGGCGTCATGGGGGGGACATGAGCTAACACGTCTGCATCAGCCCACCTCCGCAAGAAACCGCAGGCCCTGTCAAAGGGTTCACGAGGCAGGACTCGAAGCCAGGAGGACCATGGCGGGGGCGGGGGCGGGGAGCAGCGCCAAGGCCGACCGCTAGACAGCCAGAGCTGGAGGCTGGAAGCCGGGGGTGGGGGTGTCAGCCCACAGAGGACAGCAACCCCCACACTTTCCAGTGTGTCCACTTCCCCTACTGTCACCTCCTTCTGCAGGTGACAAACCTGAAACCCAGGGAGGTGGAGAGACCTGTCCAAGGGCACAGTCCCAGGTCGGCAAAGGGACAAGGTGCCAACCCAGGCCTCCCTGACCTGCAGGGCAGCTGCCCCCTGCCCCCCTTCCTGATACAGGCTCTTATCAGTGGGTCCGGACCAGTGAGTCCCACAAGTGACATCACAGCCACAGGTAAAGGAACCAGGAGACCCTCACAAGAAAACATCCCTTCTGTCCTCCAGCCGGCTGCCCGCCTCCAGGGTCAAAGGAACAGTGGCCAAGGACTTACACATTCTAATCATATCCTGCTGCCTCTCCTGCCCCGAAAGCCCTCAGATATGAAACTATCAAAATCTGCTCCATCTGAGGCCTGAGAAGTTCCCACTGAGCTTCTCCAATCACCAGCGAATGCCCTGGAGACACAAATTAATGACAGTGCCTGGGTGACAGGGCCAGCCTGTCTCCATGACGCTGGCCGGCGGAGAGGCAGCATCTCACAGCAACTCAGGCCCCTGCAGACCCAACCGCAGCCTCCAACACCAGATGGAGAGGGTTCAAAGCGCAGCTCGGCCACTTGCCAGCTGTGCAGCCTGGGCAAGTTACTCAACCTCTCTGGGCCACAGTTTCCCCATCTATACGGGTGCCCAGCACCTGCCCGTGGAGGAGGTGTGAGGGCAAGTCAGCGCCAGGGAAGCCCAGCACAGGGCACCAGCCCTCAGCAGGTCCCCACCGCCAAGGCCAGAGCCCACTGGAGCGGCTCTAGGACAGGAATCCTCACTACAGCGCGACAGACATCAGAAAGTGCAGTCACACATTTTTTTGAAAAGTAGGGATGGACACCCGGGGAGCCCTGCCGGCATCTGGCCAGATCGTGTGGTTCACGGTTCCAGCACCAGAGGGGAAATAAGGCCTCATCGCTTCTCACTGTGGAAACCAGTGGGGGTTGAGGTGGAGGAAGAAACTGCTGGTCTCTCAGCAGAGTCTGTTTGTTTAGAGGCCCCCACGGTCCTGGAACGTCCACAGACCCACCCACTACGGGAACCACAGCCAGGGCAGCAGCTAGAGAGGCACCAGTCCACATGGGAAGTGGGAGAAGTGCCTGGAAAAGGGGCGAGTGCTGAGCAAGCGGCACTGTTCCCCCTCAGACACCGCCCCCCACACACACACAGCTCCACAGTGTGATGAAAGGGGTCGCCCCCATACTGAGGAATGCCCAAGTCTCCGCCCCTTACAACATGACAGGTGCGGCAGCTCCACCTAAGACACAGAGGCAAACACAGGAGCCTGTCAAGTTGAGGAGACAGAGGAGTGTGGCCCCAAAAAGGAAACAGATCAAGGTTCCTGTGGTAGGGCTAAGTGATGAGGAGACAGCCAACCTGCCAGAGTTCAAAATGCTGGTGACAACGATGCCCATAGACTTGGCAGATGTGCTTGAGCACAGCAAACACAGAAGGAAGAAGGGAAGGCTTAGCTAAGTGAAATGATGAAAAATCCACATGAAACCAATGGTGAAGGGAAGGAAACGAGTTCAGATCAATGAGTTGGAACATAAGGAAGAAATAAAGAGTCAACCCGTACAGAATGAAGAAACAAGAACTGCAAACAAAAATGAGGAGAGGCCTAGAAACCTCTGGGACAACTTTAAACATGCCAACATCCGAATCATAGGGGCACCAGACGGAGCAGGGGAAGAACAAGAAATTGAAAACTTGTGTGAAAAAATAATGAAGGAAAACTTCCCTAATTTGGTGAAGGTAATAGATACACAAGTCCAGGAAGCACAGAGAGTCCCAAACAAGCTAGATCCAAACAGGACCACACCAAGACACATCATAATTAAAATACCAAAGGTTAAAGATAAAGAGAGAATCTTAAAAACAGCAAGAGAAAAAAGAAAATTACCTACAGAGGAGTTCCTATAAAACTATCAGCTGATTTCTCAAAAGAGACTTTGCAGGCAAGAAGTATCCGAAGTGATGAAAAGCAGGGACCTTGCAACCAACATGACTCTACCCAGCAGAGCTGTCATTCAGAATGGAAGAGCAGATAAAGTGCTTCCCAGACAAGGTTAAAGCTAAAGGAGTTCATCATCACCAGGCCATTATATGAAAGGATAAAGGGACTTAGTTAAGAAAAATAAGGTCAAAACTACGAACATTAAAATGACAACAAACTGGCAACTTTTCAACAACTGAATCTAAAATATAAAAACAAAAACTAAGCAAACAACCAGAACAGGCTCAAAATCATAGGCATGAAGATCACTGGGAGGGTAACCAGCTGAGAGGGGGAAGGGGGAGAAATGGGGAAATGGGACGGGGATTAGGAAGCAGAATTAATGGGTACAAGACAGACGGGAGACGTTAAGAATAATATAGGAAAGGGTGAACCCAGGGAACTTATATGCACAGCCCATGGACATGAACTAAGGTGGGGGGGACTATGGGAGAGAAGGGGGGTCCTGGGTGGAGGGGAGCAAAGGGAAGAGAAATTGGGACAACTGCAACAGCATAATCAATAAAATATACTGTAGAAAAAAAATAAAAGAAAACTGCACTACGTAAAACAGACATTAACAGGGTACAGCACCATCAAAGACGGTAGGGGGCCCAACACCCTCAGATTAAAGCGCCAGGTGCGGGGGATGTAGCAGGTTGGAAGAAAGGAGCCCCCACGGGCTGCCCAGCCTACAGGCGCCTGGGGGGCTGCCCAGGCCAGTGAAATCAGGTCCGTTGGCCTGACCTCTCACGGGGGACATAAAGCCCTTTCAGTCACAAGTGGGGAAAGGAGGCATTTCCGAGGCCCCTACAGACTGGAATTCCTGAACTGCAGGCTGGGACAGAAGATGGAAACCTAGGGATTGATCCAGTTAGGAAAACTGGATGTTTAATTAAACCAACAGCTCTGCATCGTCAAACCTAATGGCTGCACCCCCTTTACCTGATGGAACTGTGGAGCCGGACCTCGCGACTCTGTCTGTCCTGTCCCCCAGAGGGACAGACAGATCTCCGACCCTCTCGGGGCCCTGGAACCGTTTGATGGTGCCAGAGACAGTTTTATTCCCTCCAGCTAAAACCCGACATGCTATTCTAAAGGATCTAATCATTTTTATTATCAGAAATTGGGGCAAATTGAAAGCTAACATCAGAGCAGGACAGGAATCTTTTATTTGGAGGCCCTTCCCTATGTTCTGCCCAGAGGGAAAGAACAAATCAGAGACTATGTAGTTGGACAGGTAGTTCAACCCATGAAGACGCTGAAGTTTCACCCCTAGATCTGTGAGTCCGTGTCTTACATGCCTTTCTGAAACCGGAAACACCAGCCCACCTACTCTGACCCCCTCCCAATTCCCGAGACCGAAGGAAAGGGGGAAACAAGGTGTTTTTGAAAGCACCCACGGCTTCCATGGCTCCAAGCCTCCCTTACCAAGTACAAATACAGATCTTGACCGCTTTCTCTACAAATAATGAGTAAACAAAGAAATAGCCTTAGCTGCGGGAGCAGATCAGCCTAACCTGTCCCCACTGTCCTTTGTTAAACTGGTGGGTTTTGCTCCCCAGGTCGGCCTCATTCCGTGTGAATCTGCCCAGTGTGTTGTGCTACTTTCTACCTCCTGGTGGGTGTTAGCTTTTTTAAAAAATTAAGAGGCGCTCTATTAAACTGGCTTAAACAAACACGCGCTTCGATGAGATTTCTCAAAAATATACCAGAAACCAACCCTAATGCTTTTCAGAATCCCGTGACCGGGGAAAATTTGATGTTAGAGCTGGCTTGAGTTTGACTGGTTAGCTGGGCGTATCTTCACCCAGGTAGACTATCAGCACTGAATAACGCTGGTATTCTACCCGGGCCTACTAGTTTAATAAGTTCAAGTTATCTCTTACAGAGGGTCAGCAAGAAAAATAACTTGATGTGATCAAATTTTCACGTGGAATCTAAACTTGATTGTTAGGAGCAAGTGAATTAAATGATAGGAATGGGATTAAGGGTTTCTTTCAGGTTAACTGTTGAGCAATAATTCTATTGTCCTTAAATGGTTTTATAAACCTCCTTGGTAACGTGAAACTTTACAGTTTTTCCCAGCTAAATTAAATAATGCATCTCCATTAAGTGTCTAGACCATTTCTAAATAAAACAAAATCATAAAATACTTACTGAATGTAGGCTTATCTATTGTCTGCTTATTACAGAGAAACTAAAGATGTCGGGGTCCATTAGTAAGCAAATCTTACACTGCATTAAAAATATTGTGCTAGGAGGAAATATATTTTTATAAATTATTAAATGTGTTCATAAATGTACCAACCCAAAGAATACTAATTGCTTACTTTTTAATTGTCAGTCGAAATTGAGTTAAGATAGCTAATTAAGATGGAAAGAAGCTGTACACTTCTAGTAATTGAAGCTATAAAGTATGAAAATACAGTTTGAAGAAATTAGAAGATTGAAGTTTGTCCCAAAGTCACGTTGGTTATTTCTGAATGAGTAAGAAGAGACAAACTAAAAGGGCCTAAGAAAGTTGCAGAAGGTTTGTGAAAATTATACAGATGGTTAAACTGAATTGCGACTGAAATTTAGTTAAGGAAATGAATTTAAATATCAAAAGTAAGCTAATGCAGAATAAGAGTTTGGTTGTTTTCACTCTATTAAAAGAGAATAAAGACTTATTTTTTAAAATTCATTCTACTCCAGATAAGATACTGTAGAAAGTTTCCTACCCAGAAAGCAAAGGTTCTATGCTTTATTAAAAGTTTCCTACTATCTTGATTAGGCCCCTTGATTATTCAGGACACAATTTTCTGAATCCTAAGAACTAAAGTTTTGCTGACCTGCCTTTATATTAGAGTCCTTTTTCTTGTCACTTTAGGTAAATTATGTAGCATTGTTTCATAGTGACACATGATCTCCTTGGTCAAGCGTGTCTGATGCACATCCCAGGATTCCAGTTTTAGCAGAAGACCTTTCCCTTAGCCTGGAGCAGCTTCGGGTTGTTCGATGGTCCCTCAGAGGATCTGGGGCCCCTCCCAACAAGAGATGGGTTTCAAACTAATGCGACCTACGAATTGCATGGAAAGCTTTGTCCACTAAGGAAATGGTTGTGCTGTTTGTATGTATATGTTGCTGCTATTAAGGGGACATTACACAGCAGTGACGGTGTAGGCCTCCTGGAGTCCTACACAGTCCTGTGTACTTCTTACCTTAAAATGTGATGTCACACAAAAACGGGGTTCTTTGTCCCCATAGCCAAGTCTGTAGCTATGTCCCCTTAAGCTTTTCTTTTCTTTTTGTCACGTACATTGTTTTACTCTGATGCTTTTCTTTCATCTTCAGAAAGACCCGTGAAAAGGACTCTGACCAACTCATGTTCTAAAACGGAGTTCTCTGAAAATAAACCTTTGGATCATGGCTTTAGGCCGAGTGAAGATTTATAAAAAGGAGTAACTGGATTCATGAGCTGTTGGCCAAGGACCAAGACAGACAGGAATTAACTATATGGGACTGATGGGCTGAGGATGATTATATCGTTTTTGTGACTTTTTGTTGGAAATACTGCTAATTTGTAATCTTGTTGTTTTTCAGGTGTCAGGAAGTTTGTTCTATCTTAAACAACTAATGACTTGGAGCAAATTATATTTTTGTAGGCAGTAATGAAACATTTATGCTTTCCTCCCCACCAGATTCCTCTAGAAGTTTGGAAACTCTTTTAATGAGTGAATATTACTATTTTCATGGAAATATGTTTGCATCTATTCTATAAGAACCTGTTATTTTCATAACAGGACACCATTAGAAATTGGTTTATCATCAAAGCTTTGGTGGGATCTCATGTTTGAGGCAGATATGCATAGACTCAGATGCAACCACAAAGCTTTAAAGAATTAAGATGGAAGCCCTGGCTGGTAGCACAGTGGATAAGGTACCGGCCTGCGAACCCAAAGGTTGCAGGTTCGATTCCCCAGCCAGGGCACATAACCAGGTTGCAAGCCAGGTCTCCAGTCAGGTTTGTGGCTGAAGGCAGGTGAAAGGCAACCATACACTGATGTCTCTCTCCCTCTCTGCCTCTCTCCCTTCCCCTCTTTCTATAAATAATGAAATAAAATCTTAAAAAAAAAAAAGAAACCACATGCCTGATTGTGGATATTAAATTCTAGTTTGGCTCACTGTCTTTAAAACTTACTTTTCACCTATGGACTAGACTGCATCCTGAATTTTTCTAATGGAAAGTGATTTGGCTGTAGCCATCCTTTGCCTTGGAGTTATTGAGGATTAAAACTACTTTTTTCTGGGCCTTATATTCACAGGCCCCAGCCAGTCAAGATAATAGACTCCAGGGAAATCACCCGGCCGCTTGAACTGGGACGGCCTCTGACAGCTGTGGTGGAGGGCCGCGGAGTGCGTGCGCAAGCAGTGGGGACAGCTGGATTGTGGGCTGGAGGGGCGGGGGCCTGTCAGCTGTCCCCGTCTTCGTAAACCCCAGCAAGAATGAAGCTCTGAGCCCGTCCTCTGCAGGCCTTCTCAACGGGCAGTCTAGAGACTCACCCACAGTGTGCAAAGGTACAGGTAACCTGCCCCAAGAGGGCTCTTACGCTCACTCCTGCCCACACGTGCCCACCAGGGCCAGGCAGATGCTGTCCCACCCCACTCTAAGCTCTGGGACCCCACCATGGCGTCCAAGTCCCCTTGGGGATGCTCAGTCAGAATCTGCATGCTAACAAGCCCTCCCCCTCCCCCTCGCATGCCCTACAACTGGCCAAGGCAGAAAGTACTGCTGCCTCCCAACGACCCTCCGTGCTGTTAACATTGGTGTATGTTCCTTTTTAAAACAACCAAAGTGTTCACTCAATTCTCCAGGAAAATCTGATGGCGACTCCTCACAGAACAAATTCTTTCCCTGAAGAGAGCACAGGGACACAGCAGGAGAAAAGGACAGCACTCAGAAGACATGACTGGTGAGCCTGGATCGAGCCATGCCTGAAGCTGGTCTCTACCCCCATAACTTTCCATTATGCAAAGTCATGTACTCTTTTTATTTTTATTTTAATTCTAGTTTGCCCTGGGCTTTGTCATCCGCAAATGAAAGAATGTCACCCAAATGCACCTATTTTACAGATGAGGACATGGAGGCCCAATGTGCTTTCTTGCCCTGAGGCACTCAGCCTTTGGTGGTAGGGCAGCGCCAAGACTGCTGGGACTCCTGCTCCACGTCCCCACCAGTGTTCTGAGTGACCGGTGACCACTGGCCATTGTCCCCCTCCCGCCCTGGTGCCCTGATGGGTTACGAACCCTTCTACATTGAAAGGGCTGGTCTTTTCACCCATCTTTGGTGACAGCCTGGGAGCCTCTTACCAGCAGCAGAGCCAGAGGGAGCCCGCAGTTCTCAGCGGGCAGGTGTCAGTTTTAAAATCCCAGCTGCAGCCCCGACAGCCCCTCGAGCCTGGACATGTCCGCCCCCACGCTACAGCTCTTTGAAGGCGTGAAAGACCTCAGGCCGCCATGCCACCCAACCCGTATTTCACACAAATGCCCTCGACCTCCGCCTCTCGGCCGGGGAGGCCAGCAGAATACCAGGGAGGTTTGGAGGATAATTACTGCATGGGATCCAAAGATATGTCTCAGGGACAATAAATCTTAGGGAGTCTCTATGGAAACACACAAAATCGCACGCTGTTTTTATTAATACTTACAGCGACATGTCTCTAGGACAACCCACTGGCTCTAACCCACTCCAGCGAGCCGGCGTGGCTCCTGTTCACGGCAGGCTGTGGGGTTGGTGAAGTTATGGGTGGAGCAGCCTGCAGGGAAGACCCCTTCAAAGTCAGGGTGGCAGTGGTGCCCGTGACGCAGCCCCTCGGCTCCACATCGGCCTGGCCCCGCCAGCACCTGCCGGCTACGGCCTGCGCCGGGCCCTGTGGGACATGCACAGTGGGCCTCGGGGGCGAACCCAGGCCCGCAGCCCCCGGAGCACTCCTGCTTCACCCGCGCACATGGCTGCTGCGCCAGGGGGGAGACCCGGGTTCGAATCCTGCCTGGGAGGCCTCGAGCCTGCACCTGCTCATCTGGGAAGTGGGACTCCGCAGCCCTGTCTCCTGGGACACCTGGAGGCTTAAAGCCCTTTGAGGAACATCAGGTCCCGGGAAGCTTTCACACTCGGTGGCTACAGAAGACGAGAGGCGGCCACAAACTCCGACACCCTCCCATCAAGAGGTGAAAGCGAAGCCCCCATCCTGAACCTCGGCCGGCTCTGTGGCGTCTTTGTCACCGAGTACAGCTAAAGGGACCGGGTGCTTGGTACCTGGTTCCTGGTCTCCAACCCGGCGCTTCCTCCCTGGGTCTTATGGAACTACCCACTGTGACGGAGCCCAGGCCACGTGGAGAGGCCAGGTGGACAGACAGGGACACCAGGCCATTCCACGCCCCCAGCCCAGGGGGCTCTGGCCCCACCGGGTGACTGCGGCTGAGCGAAAACCATGAAGGGGGTCCGGTCAACCCACCTAACCAGGAACCACAGAGATACAACTACTTAAGCCACCGAAACGTAGGGATGTTTGCTGGGGCAGCATCACCGAGATACCCTGACTGGCGGCCAGCGCTGCCCGACCAGCTTACACTGCAACTAAGATGAGGGGGTCTGAGCTGTCTCAGAAGACAAGGCCTGAAGCCCTGCCCACCTAATCTGAGGACCCAGTCACCTCCCCTCCACCCCCAGGCATAGCTCTCAGGGTCCCCCCGACCCAGGTTACCTTCCCCCCTGGCCTGGCCCAGAGCCCAGCGCCCCCACTCACACCAGGAGTGGGATTCCTCCTCTTGGCCACATTCACTCTCCTAAAGCAAGGAGGCGTTTTGGCAAAGCTGATGGAAGCGTGGGGCTTCCAGTATAAACACCAGAGAAGGGTTTTACATCGGGAAAGACGGGGGGAAGTAAAGAAAGAACAGGAGCTTTTATAATTCCACCGCTCAGACCTGTCCCTTCCCATGCGAGGAAACCAAGAGCAAGCCCGGGGCCCATCCAAACTAGTACCCTGGTGATGGGACAATGGCCACCGTGCCAGGCACCGCAAGGAGCAGTCTATGATGCTAGGAGAACAAGAAACTGCAGAGGAAGGATCACAGGTGAGACACTGAAGGCCCGGAGAATGGGAGTGGCCTGCCCAAAGTCACACCCCGCCCAGCCCGCGGCCTGCGTGGTCACAGCATGGCCCTGCTTTGCAGGTGAGCTCCCAGGCCTTGGGGAGGCTCAGGCCCGGCAGCCCCGTTCATGGAGCCTGTGGCCTCAGGCTGGGCCTCCTCTCCAGGTCTCCTGACCCCCAGCCCAGCACCCCATTCCTCCGGAGTAAGGCGTTGGGCTCTTTAGGTGGCTGTACTGACGGAGCCTTCGGGGTCAAGATCGCACTCTCCTGGGGCTGGATTCTAGTTACGAGAATAAGCATCTGAAAGGGCTCCCAAAGCGCTTGCCTGCCTACGCTGCGTGACCCCGAAACGGTCCTCCAGGCAGCTCGCAGCACCAGCATCTGCACTTTTAAGATCAGGAGACTGCCCTGGCTGGTGGCTCAGGGGATGAGGTGCAGGCCTGTGAACCCAAAGGTTGCTGGTTCAATCCCCAGCCAGGGCACATAGCCAGGTTGCAAGCCAGGTCCTTAGCTGGCGGCAGGTGAAAGGCAACCATACATGGATGTCTCTCTCCCTCTCTGCCTCTCTCCCTTCCCCTCTCTCTGAAAATAATAAATAAAACCTTTAAAAAAGAAAGAAAGAAAGAAAGAAGGAAAGAAAGAAAGAAAGAAAGAAAAGGTCAGGAGACTGAGGCCAATGAAGGTGGACACCGAACCACCACCTGTCAGAGGCAGGAGGCACGGCCAGATCTCCCACAGCCTTGCAGGTCCCCAGACCCCACCCCCACCCCCACCCCCTCGCCCTGAGCACCCTCCAGCACCCCGGCCTTCGCTTTTCCACCAATAAAGAGAGAGGGTGGCCTGGCTGCCCCTCCAGCTCTTCTAACGCCCTCATGTTTGAATCTCAAATCCCCCAAAGAAAATAACTAAGAAACATCCCCACGTGACTCACAAATTTGCTTCTCCATTTGCTTTATGACGCCGTTCTGGGTTGGCCAAACCACCAAAACGCTGCAAGAGCTGAAGAAATGTTTTTCATTATATTTTAAAGGAATGTTTGGGTACAAATATTGCGTTGTTTATTCATTCCAATAGTATTCTGGTCTAAGTTTTCCACCGGAAAGATAATGGGTTTCATTACCCAGGAACATTAAAGCTTCCACTACATGCAACACACAACAGCCAGGGGTCCGGGCACAGTGCGGGTTCCTAGTCACACAGGCTCCCCCGGAGACCCCTGCAAAGACGTGTGCGTGCTCTGCAGGCCACACGGCACGTCCTCACTCGGACCTGCTGGCCCTGGGCCACCGCCAGGGACCCGTGTGCCCAGATACCTGCTGGGAACGTGCAGATGCTGCTTTGGCCCCAGGAGCACACCGCTCCCCTCCCCTGGCCTCTCAGCTCCCAGAGTGAGGAACCACTGCTGCTTGTGCATGTCCCCAGCATGTGCTGTGTGTCCCATGCAGAAGCCCAGAGAGGGGCAATCAGAGCAGGCTCCCTGGAAGAGGAAGCAAGGAGCAGAACCTGGAGGGACAGGAGGGTCCTGCCTGTGGAGACCGTGGGGGCAGGTGGACAGCCCTGCTGGCAGGAGGAAACAGCAGGGTCACAGGGAAGGAGTGCCGGATGGTCATCATCATGACTACGTAGACGGCCAATGTGCCACCGTCATGTGTCCAAGAAGGACTCAGTGACACCACATGCAGCATCTCCTGTAGGCAGAACAGCGCCCCCAGGGTCTCAGAACAGCCATCTCAGACTCTCCTGTCCCCAGCCAGCCCTGTCTGGCCTGTGGTGGCCGGAGTGTCTGCCATCACCCCTCACCCCGTGTGCACCGCAGGCCCCACACCTTGGCTCGCAGCCACGGGCCGGGTCTGGGGGTCTGTATTCCCACAGCATCTGGAGGGACCCACAGGTACGTGGTCAGAGCAGGAAAGAGCCAGCGGGCAGGGTGGTGTCACCTGACCTTTCACCTCTGAACCCTGGAATCTACAAGTCAGACACAAGCATGCAGGTTCCAGTGAGGAAGAGAGGACAAGGGGCGTGTGGGGCAGTCTGCAGGGAGGGGCGACCGTGGTCCCCCATTGCAGAGAAAGAGGGACGAGGGACGGGGAGAAGCCGGCCGAGTGTGTGTGTGTATGTGCGTGGGTGTGCAAGCATGTGCGTGCATGTGTGTATGCGTGTGCGTGTGTATGTGTGTGTGCGTGTGTGTAGAGACCCGCGGTGAACCACGTCTCTCTGGGTCTCGACCGGAGCTCTGTCGAGGGAAATGGAGTGAAGCAGGGCCGACCCCTCGGCCCTACACCAGAAAGCCTGAGCCAGTGCCGAGACCACCCACCCCCAGGGGAGAAGAGCAAGGACAGGTGCCGAGCCCCCGGTCCAGCCCACCACCCCGCGGGGAGGCGCTGCGAGGACTCTTCCCTTGTTCTTACGCGGGAGGCCCGTCCGTGCAGGCCACAGCCGCTTCGGGGTGACAGCTGGGGCCCCGGGGACTTGCTTCCACGCTCCGGCCACACCCCAGAGCGGTGGGGAGAAGCAGGGTGGCAGCCCCACCCCCCAACCCCACTGTCCTCCTACCCGCAGCTTCCCCAGGGCACAGGGCCACCGTCCAGCCTGCACCTGCAGGAGCCGAGCCGGGCGCCCAGGCGGGAGGCCGCCCCCCAACAGCTGCCTCCGTGCAACCCCCACTATTCGTGTCCCCTGTGGCCTTTGACTCGGAGCCCTGGCAGCTGCCCCACCCTGTCCGCCCCTGCTGGGCGGTGAGACCTAAGCGCGGCTCCACGGCTGTCCCGTTGGTAACCCACGCTTCGTTGTGAGTGCGCCATTAATGTTTTACCCTGTGAAGCAAAACAACTTGGCCAGGCAGGGGCCCGGGCCTGGCCGGCGTCCCCCCCTTACTGATGGGCACGGGAGGGCCCCGGCGCTCCCTCCCCAGCATTCTGGAACCTTCATGCTCAGCAGGGCAGCCAGGTCGCAGGCGCCTGGTTCTGCGGCAACTGCTATTTCCGAGCTGAGACAAGGTTCTCCCCTAATTGTATGAACCAGAGTCTGGGGTGGCAGCTGGGGCAGGGAGGGCACAGGTCGGGGTGCAGGGGCAGCAGCCCAGAGGCAGGGCCCACGGGCATCCTGAGGGGGCCAATGGGGTCCTGGGTGCTCAGAACCGGGGTGCGGCACCAAGGCCCAGCCCGCCTGTGCCTGCTGCCTGCTCCTCGTCACCTGAGAACACAGGGCCCTGCAAAGCGCTGGCAGACCGGCCTCACCCCACACTCACCAGCAGGGGCACGTGGCCCAGGGGCCAGGGAAGGACTGTCCTCACTCCCGGAGGAGTGTCACGTTACACCCGCAGGCAGTGGGAAGCCGCCCACTGGACTGTGGAGAACAACCTGGAGATAAGTCACCAGGGGGGTCCATGCAGGCCCGGGCGGGTGTTCCCTCAGCCCCCAAACTTGCTCCAAGTGGAAGTGTCCCCACAGCGCTGCTGGGGGTACAGCCAAGCTGGGCCCCGGGACTGAGGCTTGGCGGAGACGGGAAGGGACCCCCACCCGGCCACCCCTTCCCAAGTGCTTCCAAAACGGGAATCTCCTTCCCTTCCCTGCGGGAGTGGCAGGGCATCCCTGAGGACAGGGTGACTCAGCAGGACAGGCAGGTGATGAGTCCGCACACACGCTGCTCTGCGGAATCCCCTCAGGCAGGCAGGCCCAGAGCCCAAGGGGGTCCACCTGAAGCAGGGGGCAGGTGTGAGGCCGGGCTCTGCTGCTGGGGGGTGGCCAGCCCTGGGCGGGAGGCCTGCAGGGACAGTGGGCTGAGGTCTGGGCAGTCACTGCATCGCATCCTCCTGGGGACGTGGAGCGGTGGAAAGGGCCGGGCAGAGGGCGCCTGTGTGGCCAGCCCTGGTGGACAACTCTTCACACCCGCACAGGATGGGGACCCCGGGAAGCCCCGGGCACCTGCTCCCTTTGCCCTGGGGTCCCTGGCAGGTGGCCACAGTTCCTCGCCAGGGGTGGGACCGTGGGACCTCTCCTGAGCACGCAGGAGGGATACGGGGGTGACAAGGCAAGGGATGCAGACACAGTCACATCCCTAGCTGGTCTAGGACAAGGTCAACCGAGTGTTGGCCCCGGTTCTAGGGAAATGACGGGCTCATGAAGGGCCAGGCTGGGCAGAGGCAGCTAGAGATGCAGCCTCCCCGCAGCGATGGAGGGGGGCCGGCGCCTGCCCAGCAACCGACTCCCCCAGACATGGCAGCCCCACCACCCAGGGCCTGATTGAAATGTCGCAGCAGAGCAGGAATCTAAAGGTCACGGACCACAAGTCTTGGCCTGAGAGCAAATTAAGAGCTTGGGACCAGAGCCCTCGGGGACTGCAGAGATAATGACAGGGATTGACACAGCCTCCCGGGCTGCTGCGGGGAGTGACATAATGGGGTCACACTGCAGCTCGCCCCTGGCTGGTGCTGTCCGCTGTGGGCCACGAGGCCCCAGGCTCTGGGCGGCACCCAGAGGAGCCCGCTTGGGAACAGGGCTGCGCTGACACCTGAGCTGCTGACAGACTGGAGCCGACAGGAGACCTGCTGGCCAGTGTCCTGTGCACGGGCAGGTGGGTCCCACATGATGCCACCACTGTCCACCAAGTACCTGGCTCTCAGCTCTAGCTTCACAAGAGTCAGGACACACGACAGCAAAGGGCGCGCCATTTAGTGAGGACACGTGTGATCTCCGCCGTAAGGAGACCCAGAAGCCAGGAAATGAGACCAGGAAAAGCCCTGGCGCTTCCTGGGGTCCCTAAGATGAGGGACAGGCGGCCATCGGGCTAAGTGGTCAAGGGGAAGAACACAGCTCTTCTTCATGGCGCCGCACCCAGGTGTCAGCACGCCGGCAGCCTGCAGAGGCCCAGCCGCTGTCCTCCTGCAAGGGGCCAACACAGTACATTTCCCCGCTGGGCCTGGGCCTGGGCCGTCACAGACACAGGGTCTTCACCCTCCAGCACACAGGCCGGCGCCACCACCAGCCATGGGGCACATGTGCATGCAGCACAGCTTTCGTCACCTCCTACCCTGGACCCCTCTGCGGGAGGGACACATGGGGCCCGAGCAAGGCCAGGCTTGGGGTCAGGTGGACCCGGGTTCGAATCCAGACTCTGCTCCGCGGGTCTGGTGACCTGGGACCCTACGGGGGTGAACTACGGCCACTCCCAGGGCTGGGGCCTGGAGACAGGCACAGGGCATGGCACCGTGACAGGGCACGTCCCATGCACAGAGGGGCCACTGCAGGACAGCCACACCCTGGGCTGTGCAAGTCGCTTTAGGGGTGACCAGCCACAGCCACATGTATCACATGGTGGTGTTAAAAGCAGCCCCCAATTCTTTGACTTTGCTGCACTGAGAGACCAGGTCTACGTTCCCTCCCCTGCACCTGGACGGGCTGCTGACAGGTGGGCGGTGGCAGGCCACGCTGTGGGCCAGGACCCTCATGTAAGCACCCCTGTGCTCACAGGCCACCGTGTGGGGGCAGAGGGAAGGCACAGGCTACAAAGAAGAGAGGCTGAAGGCCCTGGCTGGTAGCACAGTGGATAAGGCGCCGGCCTGCGAACCGAAAGATTGCAGGTTCGATTCCCCAGCCAGGGCACAGAACCAGGTTGCAAACCAGGTCTGCAGTCAGGTCTGTGGCTGGAGGCAGGTGAAACGCAACTGTACATTGATGTCTCTCTCCCTCTCTGCCTCTCTCCCTTCCCCTCTTTCTGAAAATAATGAAATAAAATCTTAAAAAAAAAAAAAAAAAAAAGAAGCTGAGAGCTCAGGTGTCCTGTGTGGCTCCAGGTGGCCCCGCCCCGCCCCCACCTGGCCGCCACCACACTCTGCGCTTCCCGGACCACAGAGGGTGCCAGGACACCCCGTTCTGCTCCTCCCCTGGACTGGACCCAGCACACACAGGGTCCCACCCCAACAACCCCCCGGCAGCCCACTGGGAGAAGAGGCCAAAGGACAGGTTCAGGGAGAGGACACGGCGGGCCTCCGTGCTCCGTGAGCTGGTGCAGGACCCCCGTCCTGCAACTCTGCCCAGGGCAATCAGGAAAGGCCTCCTGGAAGAGGCAGTGCCTCATGAGGGCTCTGAAGGGTAAACAGGAGTCTGCCAACATACTTTGTGTGACTGGATCCCAGTTTCCCTCTCTCTGCTCCTTGAAGCACCTCTTGGAGCAGAGAGCCTGCATCGCTCGCCCAGGAGGAGGGAAGACTGGGCTGTTGGCCACCATTTAGAGGAGACCCGCCTTCCCAGCCGCTGTGCCTGGCCCCTGGGGCTCAGCCCGGAGCTGCCCCCCTGACCTGGTGCCCCCAGCAGGTGGGTAGCCTCGCACCTGCCAGGGCCGCTAGCCTGGGCAGAAGCCGCAGGTCACCTCTCTGCCGACCTGCTGACTCCACTAAGGAGACCCAACAGCCCCTGTCCCCTGCTCGGTGCCCCTTAGGGACTGGTGCTCTCACCAGAGGAGCCTGGCCCACGTCCCAGGGTGTGACTACAGGGTGGTCCCGTGCCTTGTGCGGTGACACAGCTGCCCCACGGGACCGTTGTGAGCGCAGAGAGAGTTGGTTCAGGTAAAGCCCCAGATAAGCGTGGGCTGGGCTGGGGAGAGGAGGAACCCCCAGCTCCGCCGGGCAACCCGTCACCCCGGGAGCCCCGCGCCCCCTGGGAAAGGGTGAGCTGCCCCCACTCCAGCTGCACGTGTCACAGGCACGAGGACAGGGGCTCCCTGTTCACACCAACAACAGGGAGGTCCCTGACCTTTTTGCCACGGCGACTCCCTCTCAGTGACCTCGTCCTAGGAAATCACTGGGAACCTGGGTTAACAGGTGCACCAGGGGCGTGGATGTGGCGGAGGGGCGTCCACACAGCCGTTTGTCATTTTTAAGTGAGGATCTTCCCAAGGACACGGCAGGAGACTGGCATGTAAATGAAGGGCTGGTACTGAAGCCCGGAGTCTTCCCCAGAGGAAAGTGCTTGCGACAGCGCGCCAGGCGCCCAGCGCGGACTCCCCGACCGCCTGCCGGCTCTAGGCTTCGCGCGGAAGGAAAATGGGGCGCAGAACGTGGGCCGCTGTGGCCCAGCAGCGTGGGGCGGGCGGGGCTTTCAGGTCTCTTCTTCTCCCTTTCTCCTCACAAGATCTAAAACGCGCCCGGCCGACGTCCTGCAGGGGAACACGGGAACACGAGTCTGTGTTTCCCGCTGAATGTTGGTCAATTCGAGGCTCGCGGGCCTGGGTTTGGGCAACTCTGCATCGGGCACGGGAGCCTCCCCGCTGCCCCGACGGGAGCCTGGGCAGAGGAGAGGCCAGGGCAGCTGGGAACGGGCTGCGGCAGCTGGGCAGTGAGAGAGGGTGGACGGTTTTCCAACCTCCTTCTGCTTCCTCTGCGGAAACTCTTTCCAGGTCCACCCCATGAGCACCCCTGGGGGGCCCCACACCTGTTGTACCCGCCCCACCCAGCGGGGCAGGTCCTCACCCCACTCTGCCATCCGAGCCGGACCCTTCTCGGAGGCTCCAGCTCTGCCCAGCCAGTGCTGGGGGCCTTTCCGTGCCGCCCTGGCCCCTCCATGGACCCAGCCCCGGCCTCCTCCCCACCCTCTGCTGCGCCCTCCCTTCCACCAGCTTTTCAGAGAGAAAACTCATGCTCCAACCACACGTCTCCCGAGAAGTGCACGGCTCCCAGAGCTGTGCGGACAGCCCTGAACCTCTGAGAACACCTGCCGCACTGCCCATCCGTCACCCGCGCCCCCGGAGGCCAGGGACCCACTGCCGCTCTCACGGACTAGCCTGTCCTGCACACGTCACAGGGTCACCTGCAGGGCACCACGTTTTCCATGTTCACAAGGCCTGGAGAGACCACCCCGAGTTCCTCGCTCGCCCGCTGGGGCCCTTGGGCTGCGGGAAGTCGCGCTGCCGTGAACACCCACGAACGCAGGCTCGTGGGCAGTGCGCCCACAAGTTTCCTCTTCCCTCCGGGGTCCGCACTCACGCAGAGCAAGGGCTGGGGCTGCGGGGCCGTGTGGCACTGCCCTCTATCCCCCAAGCACGCCACGCGCATCCCCAGCCCGGCCCTCGGTGCCCAGGCCCCGCAGGGCAGGCAGGTTCTTGTCAGTCCCTGACACGGGTCCCCTGCAGGTCACCGTCTGTTTGAAATCCTCCACAGCACTCGCCACCATCTAACCAATGTCACTGCTTTTACACTCCGCGTCCCTCTGCCCTGCTGAAATGCGAAGTCCACCAGGCAGGGCATGGCTGGCGTGGCCATCACTGAACCACCACCTAGCGCGGCGGGACACTCGGTACCTACCTAGGTGCTTCACTCAATGCAATTTCACTTAATCCTCGTGGCAGGGAAGCGCCTCCTCCTCCAGGAAGCCTGCCGTGGTCCTGGCGTGGAACAAGCTGCCCCCTCTGCTCCAGCAGCCCTGGCAGGGGTTAACTAACCCGCTGCTCACCGCACTGGGGCTTCTGAAGGCAGGGCCTGGGTGCCGCTCTGCATCCCGCACGCCTGGGGCCAGCAGGTGAGAGTGAGACCAACAGTCCTGAGGTCACTCCACCTATTCTGCTCAGTGGCAGGTGACTAGGGGTAATTCTCACCTGCACCCCAATTCGGTCCACGCTGTCAAACACCATGAAATAGAAGGGCATGGGGGGTGCGGCCACACAAGGCACCCGGGGCTGCTCTGGTCACGTGGCCTGAGAAAGAGTTCTGCAGGGAGGTGGGCCTTCACCTGGAAGCTCATCCCAGGTGCACACACCAGCTAAGGACGCGGGAAGCAGGTCCGGCCTCTGTCCGAAACCAGCGGCCTCCAGAGACTCTGACACGCACAACATCTGGGGGACACGCCTCAAAGGCATCAGTCAGCAGCTCAGGGAGAAGCCAGAAACAAAAGCTGGGGTGTTCAGCCAGGGGTTTGACCCCTCGGGTCGACTGGAGGGGGCGGGCACCAGTCCTGGTGACACTGCGCCAGGGCGAAGGGGTGGTTAATTGGGTGCTTCCCCTGAGCTGACGCATGTGCCCGACAGGTAATTATGATTTATTACACGGCACTCTGCTTATTAGCACTTTCTTTCCCCTCTCTGACAAATCCCCGGGGCTCACGGTGTTTTGAAAACCCATCCCTTTTTTTATAAAGAAAAAACTGTGTGGGTGTCACTTAATTAATCATCTACTTTCTTTAGCAACTTGGAAACACAGCAGAGCGTTAAGTGTGCAGTGCGCTAAAACCGTGTGTTGGAAATTTCACCCAAACGCTCCCCTAAATCACCTCCCGCAGCAAACCTGGCCTCTTCGGGCGCAGAGACCAGGGGCGCAGTGACCAGGGGCGCAGCGAGCCGGCACGGAGGACCAGGACTGCGCCTGCCGCCCGCCCCACCGCCCTGCGCGAACCCCTGAACTCAGCCAAGTGCTGGCCCCGCCACGGCGGCTCTCAAGCATGGCTGGGCTGGCGCGGGCCGGTGCCAGGCCTCCGCGCAGGCTGGGTCCGCCAGACTCCCTGCCTCTTGCCCTGGCCCTGGAGGACAGAGATGCTAAAACCAAGTCAGGGCACCCGGGTCTGTGGAACTTCGGTCCCCTGTGACACCTCAAACTCAGGGGTCCTGCTGCCTGGCACTGTCCCTGCCTTCAGAGGGATAGTATTTCTCATAGAGACAGAGGAACCCCACAAGAAGATAAATCAAATACAAGTTGCATGATATAATCAACGATACAATCGGAGGCACCGTGGCGCACAGAAGGCCCCATTTAAGGAGGGTGACCGGAAGTCCCCAAAGTGAGAAGGAGTCAGGGGACACAGGCGCTGAGGTGGGGAGGCCTGGGCTCCTGGCAGCTGAGCGGCCCTGCTGAGTGACAGCAGCAAGGCGCTGGCACAAGGCGGAATGGACGTCAAAGAGTCTGCCCTTCACCCCCGGCCGCTGTCCCGGGGACACGGATGTGCGCAGGCCGGAGGGTCTGGGTTGGAGACCAGCGACGCGTGCCCCTCAGCAGTGATCTTCACAACACTGCGGGCTGCCTGCCTCCCAGACCTTCGCCATCACACGTCCATGGGCTCACAGACTTGCAAGTGCACACCCAGGATGGAACCAATCTTTGGGTCAACCCAGAAAAGGAATCACAGCATTTCAAGTTCCCAGTCTCAGGTTTCCATCCCACGCCCTGCGCAGAAACCAAGAGAAAGAATGTGCGTTCTGTTTCACAAAGCACAGCGTTTTCAAAGCCTAATCCCTTGAGAGAGGGATTATCTCAGTGGGTGAGGCTAATATCTATAATTAATATCTATGAAAACTCGAACCCCCCGCCTCCAGTCCTTTTTCAGGGTAGGAATCCTCAAGCGATTTCTAAGTCATGAATGGTTTGCTCTCCACCACAGAAAAAATCGGCGGCGGGTGGGGCTCAGGCTGGATCCCACCAGCAAGCACTGGCCTCCGTTTCTCATGAGGCCACGACCCCGGAAGGCCGCAGGAGAAAGAAACGGAGCCCAGGCAGGGGCTCAGGAAACACGCTGGTGCCAGCCAGACCTGAGGCCACCCTGGACTCACTGGGTCCGAGATCCGGGGACCCCACTTTCCCACTCAAGCTGGTTGGAGTTGGATAACCAAGAGCCCTGCTGAACCGCCCACTCTGTGCACAGCATTATGGGACCATGGGGAAAATAGGAAGGGGGTCACCCACCCCGCCCTCAAGTTACCCTGAACCTAACAGGCAAGATCTGACCCACCGGCTAGAACAGAGCCAGGCGGACACGAGGTGGATGATCCTTCCCAGCAGGGGCTGGAAAGACAGGAGGAAAGACCTGGGGGTCGGGGAGTGGGGACAGGAGTCAGCTCCCAGGAAGCAAGGACCCCCAAAAGATATCTCTCGGGAGCCCCCACACTCTGCCCCCTTCTCTTCTCTCCACAAGAAATTCCTCCCCCTCACCGAGCGGGCAGGGCACCCACAGAGACCCAGGCCACCGCAGGGGACTTATCCGAACCAGGGACTGGGAACGTTCTTGACGGAATTATCCAGAAACCGACACCAGGGAGCAATTGTGACCCTCGTGACTACATGACCTACGTGCACCGCCCGACAAAACCTGCCCTCAGCTTCCCCCGGGGGGCAGCCGGAGTACAGGGACCGGGGTGATCCAGCCCCTTCCCTCGCCCCTCGGCCCACCACACCTGCTTCCCTCTCACCACCCAGCCAACGCGTCAGGCCTGGTGGCATCTCCGGGGAAGGTGCGAGTCACGGAGGAGGCACCGCAACAGACAGGGAAGGGGCCGTGCTGCTCTGGCTCCCCGGGCCCCACCCTTCTAGGGTCCTGCTGTTCCCAAACACCAGGCTCCGCCTCGGGTGGGTGCCCTCCCTCCTCTCCTTCCACCACCTGCCTGGGAGGCGTTCCCCAATTTCTCCCTCCGGGTGGGGGGCTCAGGGGGCAGCTTCGCTCCTGCAGGAGGACCAGGGCCGGAATTCACTGACTTCAGGAAAAAGCTGAGACCTGATGTTTCTGGCACAACAAGTCCGCAGCCCTGAGGCCGCGGCGGTCACCCTCCTGGTGGCAGCCAGGAAGCACCTGTGGGCCCCACGGGGTGGGCAGGTGGCGGACCCCGACCCGGTTGCCTCCCCGGAGAGCCCCTCTCTCCTTGAGGCTGCGGGGGGACCCTTCCTGGGATAAGGGGAGATGACACAGGCTGATATCATGTTTGGTGACCACGTTGAATGCACTGTGTCACCTCATAGCCGGGGCCAGGGGGGCACTTGACTGGGAGGACAGTAACCATGAGCGGCGGAGCCACCATCCTGGGCCTCCTTCTAGGGCAGGAGTGGGACAGGGGTCCCTAGCGGATGGAGAACATGAGCGAGTAAGCACTGAGGGTAACGGGGCAGCCGGGGCGCCCCTGCTGGGCCCTGCCCAGTACCTCCACCCCCAGGCCCAGCAACACGCCGCCCCATCCTCCAGGACCCCCTCCCTGACCACCAGCTCGCGAGGGCCCTGGCTGCCCCCACCCCATGCTCTGTTTGGACCCCGGCACCCCTCCAGCTGGAGTGCCCAGCACCCTCTCCAACCCGCCCCCGGGGCCCCCAAGCCTGAGCCAGGCCCCGGGGGGTGTCGGCAGAAACTCACGGATTCGTGGATGGGCGGGGTCTTGCGGTCAACACCCGACTGGGAGGGTCCAGCTCACGGACCTGCGCCCGCCCGCCTGTCAGCCAGGGGTGGGGCCCAGTCACCACACGTAGGGAGCTCTGCCCCCACTCCTCAAACCCAGCGGGTCGGGGTGAGCCAGCAGGTCCCGGGAGGGGGTGTGTCCCAGCACACTGCCCCCTCAGGCGCCTGGCAGCTGCTTCCAGCAGGGGAACCCCGAGGCCCCCACAGAGGGGTGCCTGGCCGGTGCTGCACACAGACTCCCTGTCCTCCCACCCAGAGGGCACCCAGGGTGGACCGGCCGAGCCAGAGGAGGGGCCGTGGCAGAGGGAAGCAGGGCAGGAGCTGGCTGCCCGCACGTGGCCAGGCCCCGCACACACGCCAGCCTTGGCCACAGCAGGAGAGACAGCGACCTGGGAGGTCAGCAGGCGACCGGGCCACTGTGGCCAGGAGGCAGCAGAGCCGAGGGCTGCCTGTGGAAGGCTGTGGGCAAGAGCGGGTCGGGGGGAAGGGGGGGCTGGGCTCTCACTGTCGCAGGAGGAGTGGGGAGGTAGATGGGGGCACCCCGTCATGCTCTGCCCTCCCCGCACCAGGCAGGCTCCCACCCAGGCAGCCTCACGAGACCCCAGAGCAGAGCATGGCCATGGCCGTCTACGGGGCTAGAGAACTGGCGCTGACGGGCAGAGAAGAGGCGGCTCATCCCCCAAAACACCCGGGGAGACGGCAAGGGAGGCCCAACACCCCGTCAGCCCCAGACGGGGGTCACACACCGCCCTGCACTCAACAGGTCAAGCACCCAGCCAGTCCACAGACAGGGGCCTGACCCACAGGGTGGGCGCGGGGCTGGGCTTCCTGCAGAGCAGGGTGGGTGCCCAGAGACCCCCTGCAGCAGCCGAGGCCTGGAGGGCAGTGGGCCCAGCTGAGGCTGAAGCGGGCAGGGTGGACGGAGGGGGGCAGGCTCAGGCTAGAAGCGGGAACACCTCCCAAGCTGAGAATTCTGAGTTCTGAGACGCAAATGAGCCCTCCCCCTTCACCCCTCTCCCATCACCTCCCCCTTCACCTCCCCCATCACCCTTCCCCCTTCACCCCTCCCCCATCACCTCCCCGTTCACCTCCCCCTCCACCTTCCCCTTCACCTCCCCCATCACTGCTGTCCTAGCCCCACCCCCACCCCGCTGAGACAGTGTGGGTTGGGTGGTCTTTTGCTTGGGGCGCGGGGCTCACCCCAGCCTCCACAGCTGAGTCTGGCTCACAGGGAGGAGCTCAGGAAACGTGCCCCCGGAAGAGGGAAGAGGGACAGCGGGCAGAAGACAGCCTCCAGCCCCGTTCTGCCCCAACCGCACCCCGAGGTTCTCGGCCGACACGAAGGCCTCGGTGGCACTCCGGACAGCAGGGCTCTGAGTGGCCTGGCTGACCGGACGCCTCCCACCCTGCCCTCTCCCGGCTCCAAGGTGGCCAGGTCGCCCTTCTGCCCCATCGCAGGGTGAGGTGGCCGGGCCAGTCGGGGGGCCGTGGTAGCAGCTGGGGGCAGGGGGCAGGCTGACTCCCCTCCCCAGGCCCAGGCTGCGGGAGGGAGGTGGGGTCTCAGAGAAGCCAACCCTAAAGACCCCAAAGCTCCTTCCCTGCCAGACCTGCCCAGGGGCCGGGATTTCAGTTTCCCGCCCACCTCCCTGCCTCCCTCCCGGGACAGAAAGCAAGTCCCACGTGATCCTAAGAGGGGAGTGTTCCTGGCAACTGTTCCGTCAGGGAGCTGGTGAAAAGCCAGCCGCCCACGAGAGAGGCTTGAACCCGGGAGCCCCGGCTTCAGAAGCCCTGCTGGGCTTTGCTCTGCGTCTGCAAACTACTCAGGAGATGAGGGAAATGAACCCCACCGCACCCCTTCCTTTCAGGCTGGCAGGACCGCTGTCCTCTGGGGACACTGGGAGCTGGCCCTTGAGATGGGCCCCTCAGGGTCCCCACCTTCCCTCTCTTCACCCTCACTTGAATGGGGAGAGGCAGGGCCTGCCGGACCCTCCAGGCTGAGGAAACTGAGGCCCAAAGGGCTGTGAGCTGTGAGCTCAAGCAGCTGGGAGGCCCCCGCCAGGGTGGACCCAGCACCCGGCTCGGGAGCACTGGGTGGGCTCCAGGCACCCACTCAGCCCAGGCTCTGGGAGGCAGTGTGGGGGTCCCGGGGTAGGGGAGGCTGCAAGCCCCCAGCCACAGCCCCAAAACATGACTCCTTTTAAATCTTTTTTTTTTTTTTTTTTAAGATTTTATCTATTTACTTTTAGAAAGAGAGGGGAAGGCAGAGAGAAAGAGAGAGAGAGAAACATCCATGCGTGGCTGCCTCTCGCCCACCCCCAACTGGGGACCCAGCGCTCAACCGGGCCTGTGCCCTGACTGGGAATCGAACCTGTGACCCTTTGGTTCACAGGCGGGCGCTCAGTCCATTCAGCCCACCAGCCAGGGCTCCTGTTAAAGGCGACAGAGACAAAGGCGGATTTCGGGGCCTCCCCCCACCCCCGGGGCGATGCCAGCCCCTGTGACCCTCTGCAGAGCTGCAGAGGGTGCGAGCTAAGGAAGGAGTGAATGAACGAGGGACGCCAGCCCCCCAGGCCCCCCAGAACAGCTCTTGCTCCCCACAGGTTCCAGCCCCTCCGCGCCATTCATCTTTGTTCAAAAGCTGAGCGATACCATGCCTGGCGTGTTTTGTCTTGTTTTTGTAACTGAAATGAGGCTGAAACCAGGGATGCGTTTGAAAAGCCCAGCGTCATGTTGGAACTGGGATTTCTCACAGCTGAGCACCAGGTTCCCAACGGAGCCATCCAGCCATCCGGCGCAGGGGCCAGGCCGGCGGGACTGGGGGCCCCACGCCCGCTTGCAGGACCCCTCCCCCCGGCTGGGCAGGAAGCAGACCCGCATCTCCCTGGCCGGCGTCCTCTGCAGGGAAGGTGTCACAAGCCTTTCTGCACAGTGGCCAGACTCGCGAGGGCTTCAGACAGGGAGCCCCCACTCGGCCACAACCTGGCGGCTGACCTACTGCGCCCCACTTTGGCCTTTTCAAGATTCTAAGCAGGAAAGGACCTGGGCTGGGCCCCTGGCTTGGACAGCCCCGGAAGTAACTGTCACCTCCGCTCTACTCTCTGCTAAGTTTACTGGGCATCTGCTAAGCATCAGGCCCTGGGGACAGCAGAGACCAAACAGACAAATGCCCTGCTCTCCCGGGGACCCCACACTTAGGGACTTGTGGGGCCCAAGGAGGTGCTGGGGAGACAGGACAGAGCGAGCAGGGGCTGGGGGTGGGTCGTTGGCCAGAAAGAGAAATTCCCATGGAGTCAGTGTCCCTTCTCCTGTCCCACAGCCATGAACATCCCACCTTGCATGACTGTTATTTCTACACACGTGTGACTCTCACTGCCCTGAGGTGTTAGTAATGAAATTCATTTTAATATATTTTTAAAAGATTTTATTTCATTATTTTTAGAAAGAGGGGAAGGGAGAGAGGCAGAGAGGGAGAGAGACATCCATGTATGGTTGCTTTTCACCTGCCTCCAGCCACAGACCTGCCTGGAGACCTGGTTTGCAACCTGGTTATGTGCCCTGGCTGGGAATCGAACCTGTGACCTTTGGGTTCACAGGCCAGCGCCTTATTCACTGTGCCACCAGCCAGGGCCTCATTTTAATATTTTAATAACATTATTCCTTTTAATCCCATATATTTTATTTTATACTCATTATAGAAACTACGTTCTATAAAGGCTTCTCCAGCCTTGGGGTGGGGAGCATTCCAAGGTGCAGAAAGAGCTCAGAACCCCCCTGCCAGATCGAGGGGACCCTGCAGCCAGGCCACCGCTCAGCCCGGACAAAGAAACGACCAATGCAGGAACCAGTTAGACACTCAGGAGCCCAGCCCAAAGGTCAGGTGAGGAGTCAGAAAATAGGCTTGGATGGGGCTGAGCGGTACCGATGCGAATGAACTGAAAAAATAGAGGATTTTTATAAAACGCTTTATTTTCACGGAGTGACCCGCGAACGGCTTCCCTGGGCGCTGAGGCGGCCCATGGGGAGAAGCGCCCCAAAGTCAGAGGAGGCGCAACACCTGGAACTTGAAGTGCAAACTGCCAACCTTTAGGAAAGGCAGGAGCTCCGCGACCTCCTCCTCCACCCAGGGGACAGACCTGACAGCCCCCTGCTGACGTCCCGGGTCCTGGGCCCGGGGCACCTGGCGCTCCCTGGCATCACACAGGGCAGAATCCAGGGGTCAGAAGGAAACAGAAACACAAGCGACAGACTCCCACCTATAGCTCCAGGCTATCTGCTTTCTAGGTGCAAAATCAGCGGCTTCAACGCCAGGCTCTTCCTCCCCCAGGTTTGCTGGGGGGACCGCAACCCTGCCAACGACTGACAAGCAGGCAAAACTCAAGGCCCCAGTGGCTTGTGCTGCAGTAAAACCTCAGGCTCAATCAAGCGACTAACGTGGAATTAGCTTAATCCAGCGACGCTGCTTCCGGGTACCGGCCAGAGGCCTGAAGGCAGGGACCAGGACAAACACTCCTGCACCAGGGTCACGTGGCGGCATTTGTGACCATGCCCAGGCGGGAGCAGCCCGTGCATCCGCCGAGGGGTGGGCAGGTAAACAGCGGGTCCACCCTCACGACAGGACAGGATGCCATCCGGCAAAGGAAGCAGGTCCTGACACCCGCTGGACAGGGACGGCCCTTGAGGACCCCACAGGACGCGGAATGAGCCATCACCACGGACAAACAGCATACCATTCCCCTGACGGGGGTCCCCAGAGCAGCCAGATTCAGACACAGAAATCAGATAGTGGGCACCAGGGGCTGAGGGGGGTGGGAAGGTACCTTTCATGGGGACAGTGTCAGTTTGGGAAGGTCCTGGGGCTGACGGTGGTGACGGCAGCCCAGCCGTGCACCTAATGCCGCCAAAGTGGACACTTCGCCGTGGAAATTGGTCAGCTGTATTTTTTCACAATTAAAAACTAATCATAAAGAATAAAAAATAGTTCTTGCACTGAACGAACAAGAGGGAAGGAGGTCCCCGGCCCCGCTTGGCTGGGGGACTTGGGAACCGGCTCCTCCGCTCGTGAAGGGGACTGTCCTCATCCGGGAATCGAGAAGAACCCGGCACACGTTGGGGACTGTTCCCAGCACTGATGAAGGTGGCGCGAGTGACAGGCGTGATGGGCTTGACGCAGCCATGGGCTAGGAACAGCCCTGTGCTCCGTAACCTGGTGGGAGTCGGGGGTCGTGGAAGAGAAAGTGCGTCAGAAGCAGCCTGGGCGGAGGTCCAGCCTGGGCGGAGGTCCAGCCTGGGGGACGGCATCCCCGCTCCTGACACTGCAGAGGAACCGTGCGCCTGGAGGCAACCTCGTGCGCCTCCCTCTCTGAGTTACAGCCGGTCTGAGTAGCAGCGCCGGCATGAAGCTGCGCTTCTCACTTCCACTCGAACCTTCTCTATGCAGAGAGGCGACAGCGCCTTGGGCCCCACTGGCGTCCTGCAAGCTCTGTGTGGCAAGAAATCATCTGCGTCTGCCAGGGAATGACGAAGGGAGGAGCGTGCTGTTATTTTAAGACCGTCAAGCTAGTGTGAGAGGGAACGAATTAAGTGATTGTAATTCTCTGTTGCAAATACAGTAACTGGCTGCTGCAGACATGCAAAATAGAGGGAGCTTCTCCACCTCAAAAGAACATCGGAATTTAAAAAATGTTTTTCAGTGCTTTTTCCGTTCTCTGGCGAAAGCTCCCACCCAAGCATCCTCGTTAAATGTGTGTCAGTCGGGATAAAGCGGATGGGCGAGACCTGCGTTCTGGAAAGTGTCCCAGCCAGACCGCGGGGGCTCAGGC
Source organism: Noctilio leporinus (assembly GCA_004026585.1). NCBI lineage: Eukaryota > Metazoa > Chordata > Mammalia > Chiroptera > Noctilionidae > Noctilio > Noctilio leporinus. The sequence continues at coordinate 151,641 of PVIW01003028.1, read as the reverse complement.
AGGGAAGGCGCCCCCACTCCCCCGGTGGGCTACCCACCCATCGCCTGTCACCATGAGCTTGACAACAGTGTCAGGGTCTGCGGTTCACAAGCCGAGCCCCCGAGCCAGTCAGGGGCTGCACCTGTGGGGACCGGCATGGACAGGCAGCGGTCCCCACAGGCCAGCGGAGGACCCGGAACAGCCCTGGGTCTGAAAAGTGTCAGCGTCCCTGAGGTCTCACGTTTCAGGGACAGCTGCCCTATGAGGGGCTCACGTTCATACCGTACCTCGTTCCGGTCAGAATCCCAGTTCACACCCAGGGGAGACTTTGGGAGGGTCACCTCGGCGGAGGGGACGGATGCACATGCCTCTGCCTCCCGATTGCTGTGGGTGGAGCCCTTGCTGTCCCCGGAAAAGCCAGAGGTCCCCAGCTCCCTGGGCCCCGAGTCTGGGGGGCCTTCAGCCCCCATCCGCACTCCACAGAACACCCAGGCAACTGGGGACCAGCAGGGGGAGGAGAAACCGGCCACGGGGTAGGGATCTATAAATAACTTGATCTCGGGAGGCTAAGAAAAAGCAGCTACAACCAGGAGGCCCCCAAACAGAAGGAGTTTCCAAGCTCCCCTCCGTTTTCCCCACCGGAAAGGCCGGGGATGCTCGGCCCTGTCCCAGCTCACTCCCCAGTCTCTGCGACTCTACTCTCCCTGACGTCATCCTAGGGGGCCTTCCATAGCCTGCCTCTGACAAGTCACAATAAAATACAAATTAAAACTAACGGCCGCTGTTAAGAAGGCCTGCGCAAGCCCTCGGGGGCATTCTAATCTGAAGGGTGTGCGGAAGAATGAGGCTCATTTATGACCTCTTTGAAAATCCTCGCAGGAGCCCTCACGCAACCGCAAATTAAATAGCCACTTTATTAAAGTAAAAGGAGGTTTCTGCAACATGGTCAGGAACTTTATTAACGAGATGCCTTGACGCCTCTGAGCCAGGCCCCCTGATTGATGGCCGTGTCTTTTCTCTGCCTGTGCTGCTGCAGATCCTCTCTCTCCCTTGGCAGTCATCCTCTTCCCCTTCTCACCTCCTGCTCAGCTCAGGTGACATGGACTCTACTTGTCCTTCCGGGTTGCCAGATCATCACCTCCTCCAGGAAGCCCTCCCTGACTTCCCCGGCGCAGAGTTGAGAACTCCAGGATCATCTATGACGACTACCAGTCCAGCCCACACGTCTCACCAGGACAGGGACTGTGATTGATTTTGCTCATCACTGAGTCCCCAGCGCCTAACAGACTCACAGAAAGCAGCTGGCTGAGGGCTACCTGGAGGCCTCTTCTCGCCTGGAGCTCCCAAGCCTCATGTGGTCTCTCCTGGCACAGGAAGAATACAGAAGACCCTGGGTCCCCCTGGCAGGCGTCCTCCTAAGTATGACACTACCAATTTCCACACCAGGACTCTCCCAGACTCATCTACCCAGACCACATCTCCATTTACCACCACCTGATCCACAACAAGGCGTTCTTTGCTCTCCTGTCATTCTTTTTTTTTTTTAATTATTATTTTTAGAGAGAGGAGATGGGAAAGAGTCAGAGAGGGAGAACTAGGGACCTGACTGGAGACCTGGCTTGCAACCTGGTTACATGCCCTGGCTGGGAATAGAACCAGCCACCTCTGGGTTCGCAGGCTGGCGCCTTTTCCACTGTGCCACCAGCCAGGGCTTCTCCTGTCATTCTTGACCCAGCCACCAGGCCCAGGGTCTCCAAGTTGACTTCCTGACAGCAAATGGGATAGGTCCTCACCCCTGGTCATCATGTCGGGTGACCTCTGCCTGCCTCCGACTCCTCCCAGGTGGCCACTAGTCACCCCTGGGGAAGGGCTGCCATGCCTCCAGGCAGATGGCCACCACGTACACATGGACCCACCACCAGCCACAACACAGCCCCAGTTAACACGCCCCACCCCAGAATGCCCTGGGGCCTGCCCTGTGTGAATCTATCACTGCCTTCAACATAAGGCCTGGTGCCCTGGAGCCACCAAGGTCACCTGCAAGAGTGGCACGGAGCAGTCACCATGCAACCACAGCCATCAGATGCAAGGCTACAGAACACTTCGTGGCTGGGTTCAGGCCTGCGTGTTCAAGACCCTAAGTGCTTTACAGGAAGGCCTTTACGGTGTCTGTCCGTTGAGGCTGGCCGTGAGCCACAGGCTGGTGCCACATCCCTCCCAGCCCCACCCGGAGACCCCTCGGACCCTCTCTCCTACCCCAACCTGCTCCCGGCGCTGGCCCAGGCCACCACCATCCCGTCTCTGAACCTGCACCCTGCGGTCTCACCCCACCACCTGCTTCTTCCCGGCTGGGAACCCTGGCCAATGGACCCCTAAGCTCTCTGGGCCTCAGCATCCACTCCCAGGCCCGCAGGGTCTGACACTTAATTAAGCATCGATAACCACCATCCTCCGCCGCCACCTGGGGCTCGCCAGCAGCCTCACGTCCAGGACCCATCGGGAGCTGACTTCAGCTCCAATCCCAGCTGTCCCCGTCCCACCCCCTCTCCCCACTGGACCACTCAGCTCCACTGTGCTAGGTCCTGGGGATGCAGGGGTAACTGGGACCACTTCCCTGCTGTTCCGGGCTGAACTGTGCCTCCCAAAATAACCACACATTCACAGCCTGACCCCCAGAACTGCAGAAGGTGGCTATTTAGAGACAGGATCTTTAAAGAGGGAATTGAAGGAAAATAACATCACTGGGTGGGCCCTGATCCAGTCAGACTGGCGTCCTTCCTTATAAGAGGAGATTAGGACACAGATACACCCAGAAATCGACCCCGAGAGGACGGAAGAAGGAGACAGGCATCTGCCCAACAAGGAGAGGGGCCTCAGGAGGGACTGCCCTGCCCGCACCGTGACCTTGGACTTCGGCCTCCAGACTGTGCGAGGATGCACTTCTGTGGTTCGAGCCGAGGTCTCTGGCGGCCCTAGGAAGCCAGCACCTGCCCAAGGGGACTTGACACCGGGCAGGCATCGTGACCCAATTCCCCCCTCCGTATGCTCGCACTGCTGACTGGGGCCCCAGCGCTCTGGGTCCCCAAGACCCCGGAGAAGAACATGGGTAACGAGCCCAGAATCACCTCTGCATCAGCTCCTCTGGACCCCCAGCCCCACACACAGTACAGAGCAGATGTGGAGAAGGGCGGGCGCGGGAAAGGGTGCCCATCGACTGGTGAACAGTGACAAAGCCGGACAGACAGGGCCTGGCCACACGGTGGCCCGACTTGCCCTCCAACCCATCCCCAATGAAGCTCAGGTGCCTCGGGGAGGCGCCCAGGCCAGCTGCCTTTGAGGTCAGTGCGGCAAGCCCGCGGTTTCCCAGGGACGGGGCGCGGCAGTCCCGTCGGGGTACCGTGGGGCCGAGACCCCCACCTTCCAACCGCCCTCCAATCCCATCAGCCCCCACCCCGTCTGCGAGGGCAGCTCAGGCGACAAAACCCGGCCCGTCCGCCCAGCCGTTCAGATCCAGCAGACGTAGCGCCGGCTGCTCCCGATGAAACATTAATTTCACACTTCACACTCTGTTTCTGCAGCTCGAGTGGGACAGAAAGGCGGTATTCGCCCGCCAAGCAAGCCCCCCGCCACAGCTCCACGGGAGATGCCGCGGCCCGGGCAGGTCCTGGGGTCCTGGCTGCTGCGGCTGCTCTGAGACCTTTCAGGGGGGCACCCCTCCCCTCTTCCACTGGGAGCCACGGCTGACGCAGCCATGCACCCCTCCCTGGCTCACACGGACCGTCTGCAGAGCCCACCCCCAGGCCTCCCCCCTGGGCGGATGGGGTGGAACCGAACTGTCGGAGGGGTCCGCTCGGCCCCGGGCCTCCAGTTGGTTTCTGTCCGACTGCAGCTGCCAGGGACCGGCCTGCAATCGGCAGAGACGCCCAGCGCAGCATCCTGGCGAAATGCGGCCGCGGCTGCGGCAGAGGGCGGAGAAGCAACGGGAGGCCCCTCGTGGGCCAGGGCAACACGGCCAGAAACAACCGTGGGAAAGCGGTTTGACTGGGCACTTGGCTCGGGGCCGCCCTCACACCTGTTCCGCGTTCCGCCCGGGCGAGGGGAGGCTCACAGCAGCGCTGCTCCCCGAAGGCCAGGCCTGTGCGGGAGAACCCCAGCCCCGGGCTTGCCCTTCCGGGGGAGGGGGGGAGGCCCGGGGAGCGGGAAGGCGAGGATTTCCTCGCTGGCTGCCTCCCGTGACCACAGGCACGGAAACTGCTAGTAGCGCCGTGAAGGGCCAGCCGATGGCTGCTCTCCACCCGTCACCCATGAGCCACCCCTGCCCTGTCGCGTCCAGGCGGCCAGAGGATGGACGCATCCCCCATTCTGGATGTCCTACCCCCCAACAGGAAGCCAGCACCCCACTCCCAAGCCCTCCTCTCCTCGCAGTCCCCTGCCAGCAGCCTGGGCGCCCAGCCCAGCCACAGTCCCCAGGCGGCAAAGCCAGGTGGGCTCCTTTGACAGGACCCCCACTCCATCCGACACCCAGCCCCTCCTCCGTCTTTCTGAGGAGGCCACCGCATCCTCGGGCCCTGTGCTCAGAATGTCTAGGTGCCCGTGAGTCCTGCGGCACTGGGCCACTTTGGGGGCTGTTCTGCATCCTCAGTCTCTCTCTTCACTCCTCTCCCCTCTAAGAAGCTAGAATGACAAGGGACCCAAGCACACTGCTGTCCAGCAGCCCCGCAGCTGGGGTGAGCTGGTTCGCTGTCTGGCTCCGCCGGGTTCCCTTTCACACCGTAAATTCCAGTTGACCACCTGGGACACGGGAATATCGGGGTGTAGTGAAGGGCTGGGCCCTGTCACACATCTGGGGTCTGATCCCCTTCCCAAGAGGCAGAGGGGGAGGGCGCCCTGGGGCTCTTCTAGGAAAGGAGCACCTGCTGCCCTCCGTGAAGCAGCCCCCCAGCCCCAGGATTGCCCCCTGCCAGCCAGGGGGCCCAGCAGGTCAGCTCCCCACCCCCTTCCCCAGGGTTTACAGTCTGGCGGGAAAATCTCCGAAACATACTCATCAGGTGCTGCCCCCCAACATATTCACACCCACCCTCTCCCTCCTCCAGCAGAGCCCCCATCAAGGAGGAGCCCAGCGGGCCGTACCGGGGAGGGGGTGAAGGTGACACCAAGCCTGGGGTTACACCCCTTTCCTGGCGAGAAGCGCAGCCTGACCCCCACTCCCAAAGCATGCCAGGCTGCTGGCCCAGCGCTGCCTCCTCAGAACTTCGGGGAGCATGGGTCAAGGATGAGAGTCGGGGCCCAGCCTTTGGGGAAGACCCCCATGAACAGCGATGTAAATAAATGAGCAGAGATCACCTTCTCTCCTCCCCGTACAACCAGCCCCCCCATACACACACAGCTGCTACCCCTCCTCAAACCGGCTAACCCACCAGGGTGGCCTGCAGGCCACTCCATCTCACCATCAGTCACGGGGAGGGGTGGGGGCAGAGCAAGGCAGGAGGCAAGGGTGGGGACATGAGGGTGTCCCCAAACCCTGAGACGCACCACCAAAAAGCAACGGGCAGGATCCGGGATAGGCAGGAGCCTCGGGGCTGGCGGAAGGGGACACAGGGGACCCTAAGAGAAGTGGCCTTGCGGGGGCGGGGGGTCATGTTAAACTTCCAGCTGGAGCAAAGCCAAAGTGGCAGGGGCAGCGGGATTGGGGAGGTCAGGAGTTGCAGCCTCCTGTAGGGAATTGGGGGTGCCCCCAACTCAGCAGGTACAACACAAATCCCAGGGCACCAGGTGGCAGGACCCCGAGGCAGCATCGGTTCTCACAAGAGTAATCGGGAAGAGGGGTGGCCCTGGAATCCGACACCACGCTAACCAGGGAGCCCTGGTGCCCATGGAGCTGCCATGCACCCTCCCGGATACACGGAGGTGGAGGGTCCTAGAGCCAAAAATCCCAAAGGCGCCACTGCCATGCACCCTCCCGGATACACGGAGGTGGAGGGTCCTAGAGCCAAAAATCCCAAAGGCGCCACTGCGCCGACAGGGTGGAAGCTGAAGGTAGTGGAGGCGCAGCCCCGAGTTGAGGGAGAATCCTAGGGGGCCTGGGGGCGCCCTGACGCGGCCAGGGTCCCGAAGCCTCCGTAGACAACCGCAGCCCCGGAACCGGGATCCAGAAGCCAATGGGGGCGTCCCCGGGTGGCTCAGGGTCCGGGAAGTGTGGCAATGTCCCCGCGGTGAAGCAGCGTGCTCACGTATCTCTCCCCAGGTAACCCGAGCGGAGGCCGGCAGGGGGGCCTAGGAGGCGACTCGCGTCCCCAAGGAGCCGGGAAAGCCCGCGGTGGCCGCCCGACGGCCCGGAAGTGGGGACTCCCAGGTGTCCGGGCAGGGGTCCCGGGACGCGCGGAGGTCACTTACGCTGCTGTTCTCGCCGGTCCAGTGCACCATCGCCTGGTTGTGCGTCGCGTCTCCCTTGAGCACGAACGACGAGCTGGTGAGCGCCGGCGACGCTGCTCCGGCCACGGGAGCCGCCCGCGGCCAGCGCCCCTGGCCCACGGCGGGGGCTCCGTCCTCACCCGGACTCGGAGCAGGACCCCGGGCGCCCGGCTCCGCGCCGCGCTGCTGTCCGTCCTCGCCGCCCCGGCGCAGCGCTCGCCCCGAGAGCGAGCTCGGCGGCGACCGGGTCACCTGGGCAAGGGGTCCCAGGCGCCCGGGCTCGGGGAAGCGCCCCGCCGCCTCGCAGGCGACCAGCAGCAGCAGCAGCAGCGGCGGCAGCAGGAGCGGCCGCGAGCGCGGCGGCAGCGGCGGCGGCGCTTGGGTGCCCGGAGCTCGCGCGGCGGGGCCGGGGCCCTTCGGGGCGCGCGGGGGCCCCCGGGGCGCCATGGTCGCTGAGGGGCGGCGGCGCGGGCGCGGGGAGGGAGACCGCGGCCGGGAGAGCCGGAGGGCGCGGGGAGCGCGAGCGGGAGCGCAGAAAGGAGCGGGCGAGGGGAGGGCGCGCGCGGGAGGAGGGGACTCGCCGCCCGGCCGCCGCGCGCAGCCGAGCGCGCACCGCCACCTGCCGGCCGCCCCGCGCGCCCGCCCGAGCCAGTGCCAGCGACTCGAGGCCGGGCCCGGGATCCTGGGGCGCGGCCCCCGCCCCGCCTGGCCACGGAGCGCTTTCCCCTTCCTCCGGCCTCCCCCTCCTCCCGTCCTCTCTCCACTCTCTCTGCTTCCTCCTCCCTCCTCCTGCGTTTCCTGAGCCCCAACTTCTGGGCCAGCCTCGGTCCAGCAACCAGGTATAGGGGGGACCCAGGCAGTTGCCAGGCCTCCCCCGAGCGGACGCATTTATAAACAAAATGACTCCAAAGAACCCAGACTGAGACAGTGTGCGTGTGTGTGCGTGTGTGTGCGTGTGTGAGTGTGTGTGCGCGCGCGTGCATGTGTGTTGGGGCAGGGGGTCAGGAGATTCTCCTACCCAGGCCTCTCAAGAGCTGAGCGTTGGGGGCAGAACTTAGCCCCACGAAGATCCTGGAAGGGACCTTCCAGGTGGCGGGGGGGGGGGGGGGGGGGGGGGGGGGGGGGGGGGGGGGGGGGGGGGGGGGGGGGGGGGGGGGCACCGCCAAGGCCCGGGACTGCGGGACAGAACCCACTCCCGGGCAGCCAGTCCTGGGCCCTGGCTTCAGGAGGTGCGGACGGTGGCGGTGTGTCCACCAGGGGCGGCCCCTGAGCATAAGGACAGACGCCTGGGTAGAGGGAGTGTGCAGAGGGGGAGCGTGGGGACGGGGCTGATCCAGGGCAGAGTCTGGCAGGCCAAAGGGAAGAGTGCAGGGAGCCCCTCCCCAAGCCATGGACTATTTAGACAGTAAAATGCTGCGGGGCGCCTACCACGTGCACCCTGTTGGCCTCAGAGAAAAAGACAGGAGCTGCCTCCCGCCCCGCCGAGCCGGCCGGAGGGGCACCCCGGCCCCACACAGCAGCAGGGGCAGAACGGGGCCAGCGCAAGGCTGAGGGGAGGAGACAGCAAAGTGGGGCGCAGCCTGGGCTGGCGGGAGAGGCCGGGTCTGCCCCAACCCCACTGCCCCAACGCCCGGTTGCGGAGGCCTCTCCTGGGGTGTTTTGTTTTACTTAATAACGGAAGGCCTCTAACTACTGTTAGATGACGGTGACAAATGACTGAGCACCTACTCTGTGCGGAGCCCTTTCCTAGGAGCTGGGCACGTCCTGGAAAAGAAGGCAGGCCTCTGCTCGTGAGGGGGAAGGTGGCAGGTCATCCCGTTTAGTCCCCACACCGGGCTGTGGGGTGGGGATGACTGTCCCACTTTCCAGACAAGGAAACAGACTCAGAGAGGTGCGTGCCCAGGTCACCGGCCAGGCAGGTCAGCGGAGCAGGTGCAGGGGCCCTGAGGAGCCAGGGGTGTGGGGGGGGCTGGGCGGGTGGGGACGCTCAGAGGGGGACACCTTCAAGGGATCCTGTCAGGTGACAGTGGCAGGAATGGCAGAGGTTAGCACTCGTGGGGGCACCTACGCTGGGCCCGGCTCTGCCTGAAGAAGGGGCTCCTTGACCCTCAGGACAGCTATCGAGGGTGACCATTGCCACCCTCAAGTTTGAGGTCAAGATGGGGAAGTCACAAGTCCAGTGTACCAGCTGGTTGTCCTGCGTGCCCTTCACCTCCCCTTTTCCTAGGTGCCCCACCTGCAGATGGGGGGCACCCTGCCCTGACGGTGGCCCTCACCGTGCAGCCCCGGGCCAGCCGCAGCACTGCTGAGAGCCGGAGCCACCCAGCAGGGTGACACATTCACGCTAGAAGCACGCGGGGCTTTGGGAGAACACCTGCGCCCCGGCCCCAGGCCCCTGTCCTGCCCTTTGGCACTTGCTGGAGCTCCGGTCACTGTCCGTCACTGTCCGTCTCTGTCCGTCTCTGGACTCCCGGGCTCCAGGCTTGCAGCCAGCCTCAGGCCCTGCCCCACAGCCCGGCATTTTATAAGGATTCCTGAGAGCACGGGTGCCCAGCGCCTGGCACAGGCTGGGCCCCGATCAGGGGTGCCCTTTCCAGAAAAAGAAGGGGGCCCCTTGAACCCCAGTCCAAACCTTTTAGCTTCCAAATCCAGGCTTACCTCCCACCCCCCAGCAAGACTCCTGATGCAAAAAGAAGACGCCTCAGTCTCTCCCACTTTAACCAGACCACGGGCTTTTCAAATGACTGGAGTTCCCTCTGCCCCTGTCGGGGCAGCTCAGTTGGTTGGGTCACCGGTTAGATCCGTGCCTGGGCCAGGCCTGGGCTGCAGGTCCGGCCCCCCGTCGGGCATGTACAGAAGGCAGCCAACCAAGGTTTCTCCCACATCGATGCTTCCCTCCCTCCCTTTCTCCCTCCCTTCCGCTCTCTCTAAAATCAAAAATAAAGTTCTAAAATAAAATGATTGAAGGTCGTTAGTGATAACATCTTTATTTATCCTCATGAACGTGACGGTGCTCCCCTGGGTGGCTCCCGGAGCAGCCCTCCTCCGAGAGGAGTCCCTGAGCAGTCTCCTCCGGAAGCTGGGGACCCAGCAGGAGGGACGCCAAGGGCCCAGGCTGCCGGGGTGCCGATTCCACACAGGGGAGCCCCGTCCTGGTCTCCAGTGAGACGCAGACGCTGTTCGAGGACAGGAGGGCTGCAGGGACACGCAGACGGTGCCCCTGGCGCTCAGCAGGGCCAGGCCGGAGCTAGAGGGGTGGCGGAGTCGGCCACCCTGTCGGCTGTCGGGACAGCTGGGCCGGACACCAAGGGCCATTGCAAAGGTCCTGAAGGGAACCGCACCCGGACGGAGGAGGAAGGAAAGCCCGGGGCCGACCTGGGGACAGCCGGGCAGGACACCAGGGCCATTGCAAAGGTCCTGAAGGGAACCGCACCCGGACGGAGGAGGAAGGAAAGCCCGGGGCCGACGGGAGGGCAGGGCCAGGCAAGAGCTGTTGGCCTCCCGCGGCTGCTGCTCTGTGTCGAGACAGGGACTCCGGCCCCCGGAGACCACGGCTGGGCCCAACCCCTGGCATGTGAGAGGCCAGCCAAGGAGGAGGCCCGACCTGGACAGCGACCAGGACGACACTCAGCCACGTTGCTGCCATCTGGGCTGCGCTTGGTCATAAACACCGCACCATGAATGCGGCGACCAGACAAGCCCCAAGCACCTGCTACGGGTCCCGCATGGTTCCAGGCCCCAGGCAGGTGCCATCCGCATCCCCTCGCTGGAAGGAAACTGAGGCCCAGCACAGAAAGGCAGAGGGTGACAGCAAGCTCCTACGTCCGTGGGCCTGGGCACCAGAGGGTGCCGCGCGGGAGAGTGGCTGGAATGCGCTGGCTGTGGTGTGTGTGGACACAAGGGGCAAGGACAGGGACCCACGCTGAGTCCCCTCTCGCACACGCCCAGCCTTGCGATGAGGCGACGGGCCCTGACAGTCCCTGCTGAAGTCTTCCGTTCAGTCCCCAGATGCCCCGGGTGAGTGTAGGGCGTCTTCACCCAGGGGCTGAGCAGTGAGCCCCTGATGCAGGGGGTGGAGTGGGATGGTGGCCCTACCGGGAGGTGCCACCCCTGCCAGCCGGGCAGCCGCCCCAGCGAGCCCACAGCATCCCAGCAGCGCTGCTCTGCCCTCTCTCGCCTAACCACTCGCTAGCTGTGTGCGCTGGGCCTCGGTTTCCCGTCTGTCAAAGGAGAGGATGACTACACCGGGCTGCACAGAACACGAGCCCTTCGGGGGAGGGGTTAAAGAGTGCCACCGACTCTGTCACACCCCTCGGAGGGTCACGGGCGTTTGCATATTCAGGACTGAAAAGGTCTGCAATTTAAAACTCTTCCTCTGATCCATGCCGTTTTCCCCCCAATTTTCTGGCCTTGTGGCTCTTCACGGCTGTCAGCATGGATGCCCCAGAGGGAACGGGTGATGGCGCACGGGTGTGTCCTGCCGGAGGCACCGAGTGGGAGAAAAGCCCCTGAGCAGGCCTGAACGACAGGCTGGGACACAGTGGAAGTGTCACCTGACAGAGGGTGAAGCCCACTGTCCTCGGAGGTGGCCTTTAGCCCTGTGCAGGACAGAGCGGTGAGGGGGCCCGGCAGCCCCACTCTGCGCTCCCGAGCTCACGAGAGGCTGCAGGGTCTCCAGAAAGGGAACAAGATGGTGGGATCAGAGCGAGGGGTGCCGGGGAGGACCAGGGGCCCAGAACTTCTGCTTGCCTGCTGGAAAAGAGGTAGGTCCAGAGAGACTGGAGAATCTGGAGGGACAGTGAAGCCACTTCCCTCGTTGGGATCAAATGTAAAAGAGAAGGTGGCAGTCCAGCTCCTCCGGACAGGGGGCCTCGCAGGTGTCTGGGCACCGGGGAGACATGGGGCAGGCCGGTGGCAGCAGAGACAGGCCAGCCCCAAACCGGGGAAGGTGTGTCCCAAAGTCTGCTGCAGGGCCCTGCTCCGCCCTTGAGCTCTGCTGTGGGGACCTGCGGCCTCCAGTCACTGTGGCAGCAGGAAGGTGCCGGAGGTGACCCAGGAGGTAACGCGGGGGTGGGACTGGGAGCTACCCTCTGCCCACCTCCCGCTGGTGGAGCCCTGGTTCCTGGCCTCAGCCTACCGGCCAGGGAGGACCTCACACAGGGAGCACATAAACTTTGGGCAGCCCTACTGGTCCCTGTCACCCTGGCGGCAGCTCCACAAGCCTTGGAATTGGTGACAGGACAGTGTCAGCGCTTGAGACAGAGTCCTGGGTTGAAGGAGGTCACTCAGGGAAAAAAGCAGGAGGGGGAGGGAACACCCAAAACCATAAACCCCCTGAGGAATTCCCAGACGGTGACTCAAAGGCTAGTCCAAATCTCTTGATTTCAAATATCCAGCTATTTATTGTCATGCAGACAAGGCATCCAGATCGTTGCTGATTTTTCAGTTTCCGTATGGTTCCTCGGCTTCCCACAGGCAGCCAGAGGCTGGCAGGCATCTGAGCACCTGCTGCCCCCCATCCCCGCCCCACCCGCCCCCCAGGGCCCGAGCCCGTGGCCTGGGGCTCCAAGTCTCCCTGTGGTAAGCGCTGTGAAAGAACTCCAGTATTCCGGCCTCTATGCTTCCTTTCGGAAGTCAACCTAACAACTGACTATGGAACAGATTTTCTACATCAATGCTTTGTACATTTACTTTTTTTTTCATGGTGTATGATATTTTTAAAATTTTATTGTTGTTGTATTATATCCATCCCCTTTTTGCTCCCCTCTGTCCCCCTCCCCACCCTACATTTTTTTCTTAAGTAAAACTTGGGGTGAAAATCATGGCTCTCGGGACTTCAGCTTGGAGGTTGGTTAAAGCTCACTGCTCTCCGTGATCAGGGCTCAGTCAGCCCCGCAGGGCAGCTCAGCTGGTCCCTCCAGATGGGCGCTGCAGGGCCCTGGCCTGAGGCTCCTGTCCAAATCTGAAACTATGAGGGTTGTGACACTGGGACAGTGGCGCTCTTTGTGCTTCCCTTAATCTCAGAGCCCAGCACAGGGCGGGGCACACAGCAGGCACTGGACAACTGAGTGGGTGGATGGATGGATGGGAAGGTGGGTGGGTGGGTGGACAGATGGATGAATGGACAGATGGGTGGGTGGAAATATCCCAGAAGTTAGATTGCAAAGCTACAACTGTTGACAAAAACAGCAAGTCAGTGGAACGGAAGGAGCCCCAGCCCAGGAGTCAGGGGCTCAGGTTCCAGGTTCCACGCTGGACTGACGGAGCTTTGAGAAACTGGGTAAACCTCTTCCTGGGGGGTCGCTGCCAGGTTCCCCCTCCGTTGAGTGAGCTCTCACTGGCCAGCTGGCCTCCCCAGCCCCGTTCCCACCGCTTCCCCGCCCTGAGCCCGGCCCACAGCGCCGCCAGGTGGACAAGCCCCTCTGGGAGGCAGAACGTCCATCAACGGCCACAGGGAGAGGCTGGCAGGTCCTCTCTCCAAAAATCAATGCTGAAACTGCACAAAGGACAGCAACAACCATTCCACGCCCTCGAAACTATCCCAAGAGCCTGCAACAACCTGAGAAGTGTTCACACGGGCACACTGCGGGAGCCTGCATCGCTCTGCCGGGGGGCTGCTTTGCCAGTGCCCCCCGTCAGGCACGGAGACTGCAGGGCGGGGTCCCCCAGCCGCTGCAGCACCGCAGGGAAGGGCCGCACACAGCCTGGAACAGCAGCGCCGCCCGTGGCCAGCAGCCCTGCCCAGGGATGAGATCATCCATCCCGGAGCTTGCGAAGGACACTCTGTGCCACTGGAAAGGACCCGAGCCAGTCAGAATCCTGGCTGACCCTGAGGTCATGTGCATGGAGAGAGAGAAAACAGCAAAATGGCCAGTGTAAGAAAATGCGCACGGTACATTCAACATGAATAGTCCAAACACCCCAATCAAAGGGCTGACGTTGTCAGACTGGATTAAAAATCAAGCTACAAATACAGATGTACTACATACAAGAGACATAACTGACATTCAGAGGCACAAATAGGTTGAGAGTAAGGAATGGGAGAAAGATACACCAAAAAACAATAACCATAAGAGATCAGGGGGTGATTATTTTAATACCAGACAGAATAAACACTAAGACAAGAACTAACACAAGAGACGCTTTTCCCCTTGAAGATCAGGGACAAGGATGACAGCTCCTGCCACATTCATTCAGCACTTTACTGGAGGGTCTGACCGGGACGATAGTCAATGTAAATAACTGAAACCATCCCGATTCGGAATGAAGACATTAAACTATCTGTATTCACAGATACCCCGACCCTTCATGTGGAAGGTCCCCAGAGACTCATAAAAGCACTGGTAGAACTCACAAAGACGGTTAGCAAGGCTGCACAACACAAGATCAATAAACATAAATCGCTGTCTGCGTGGTAGCAACAAACAATCAAAAAATAAAAGTAGCCCTGGCTGGTGGCACGGTGGATAGATGCCGGCCTGAGAACCCAAAGGTCGCTGGTTCGATTCCCAGCCAGGGCACATAACCAGGTTGCAAGCCAGGTCTCCAGTCAGGTCTGTAGCTGGAGGCAGGTGAAAGGCAACCATACATGGATATCTCTCTCCCTCTCTGCCTCCTTCCCTGCCCTTCTCTCTGAAAATAATGAATAAAATCTTAAAAAAAAAACAAAATACTGAATAACTATAAAATGTATAAAAATAAATTAATCATATTGATAAACACAAGACAAGCCCTGGCTGGTGGCTCAGTGGATAAGGAGCCAGCCTGCAAACCCAAAGGCCTCTGGTTCGATTCCCAGCCAGGGCACATAACCAGGTTGCAAGCCAGGTCTCCAGCCAGGTCTGTGGCTGGAGGCAGGTGAAAGGCAACCGTACATGGATGTCTCTCTCCCTCTCCGCCTCTCTCCCTTCCCTTCTCTCTGGAAATAATACATAAAATCTTTTAAAATGACATAAAAGAAAATAAAGAAAATAATTCCAGTCACAAGAGCAGCAAAAAAGACTGAGAGGCTTAGGAATAGTTAACAACAGAAGGGCAAGACCCACACCGAAGCCCACCAAACGTCACTGAGGAAAATAAGTGGAGAAGAGCTCTGTGTTCGTGGGTTGGAAGCCCCAGGATCGTCAGGCTGGCACGGCCCCACCAACTGATCTATAAATCCGACGCCATCCCTATCGAAACCTCACGGACATTTTCGTAGAAATTCCTAAGCTGACCCTAATTGTTATATGTCAATGCAAAAGCCCTGGAATTGCCAAAACAGTTTTGAAGAAGAACAAAGCTGGGGGACTTATACTTCCCAATTTCAAACTTAGTTTTCAGCTTCAGAGTTCAGGGCAGCAGCTCATGCTCGGAAGGGTGGACGTAGGTAGACGAAGAAACGGAACTACGAGTCCCGAAGGAAACTCTTGCATGTATGGGTAAGTGATGTTTGACGAAGGTACCAAGACAGTCCGGTCGGGGAAAGGAGGGACTTGCACCCGGATACATGAAAAACTCTTAAAACGTAAGACCCAAATAATAAAGCCGGCAATTTAAACGGGGACAAACGATTCAATGGTCATTGCACTGAACGTAGGCAAACGGCTACTAAGCAAAGAAGAAGACGTCCTACATCATGAGCCATCGGTGAAAGGCACGTTAAGACCACGGCGCATCCACGACAGAGACAATAATGCAAAAGGTGGGTGTGGAAAAGATGGGGAAGCCAGACCCGTGCCCGGAGCTGGCATGGGCGTGAACACTGGCACCGCCACTTTGGAAAAAAGTTGACGTGAACTTTGCAGACCATCTTCAACATCTAGGCACCTTCCTGTCCTCCTCTGTAACATGGGGGTGGCCAGAGTGTCACCTCCCAGGACGTGGGAGCAAGTCCACTCTGAGAACCCCCCACTCCAGGAGGAGTAAGCGACCCCACACGCAAAGGCACAAGAGGCTGGCTGTTCATGGCAGTTTCAGTCCTTACAGCACGAACCAGAAACAGCTCAACTGTCCCTGAACTGTGAGGACAAGCCAGCCAGCGTGGCAGCCGCCTTCAAGGGTGCGTTTATACACCACGGGAGAACCTCCAAACACCCTGCCGAGAGGCAGGCCACCCCACGGCTGTCGGCCTGGTTCCGCGGATGTCATGTGGGCAGCAAAGGCAAACCTGCGGACCAGAAGGCCGGCCCAGGGCTGCCGGGGTGGGGAGAGGGGCTGGCCCCACACATCCACAGCTGTGCCTTGAACGACGCACTGAAATGGGCAGTTTGCGGAGTACGGGTCGTGCCTTAGTAGAGTTGTGTTCAAAACCCGGGGAGTGCGCCCCCCGCCTTCTCTTGCCCCTGTCTCTGGGGGGCCTGCCCTGTGCGCCTGCCGGCTGCTGAGCGACCAGGAAACGACAGTGCCAGCAGCTGGTCACACCACCGTGTCAGCTGCTTTTCTTACCCTCAGCCCTCACCACGCCCCTGCAGGGTGGGGCCCTGTTTTGGTCTCCCCCTTTCACAGATGGAAAAGCAAGGCTCCGTGCCGGCAAGGAGGGGAGGCTCGGGTTCCACACAGCTTGGGTATCCATCCTGGTTTAAGGCCTGGGCCTCCCGGGGTTTTTATCTCTGATTGGAGCATCGTGAGTTGCGCTGAGAGGTGGAGTTTCCAGCCACTAGGGGAGGGGGACTGAGGAGGACAAGGGAGCTTTCCCCGAGCCCCCACTTGACCTGCGGGCACCGGTGGGTCCCCGTTCCTCACTGGGCCACTGCGTCTGCCAGGAAGCTGCCACCACCCGGCAGGACAGCGGCTCTCCCGCTGCTCAGACCAGGGCCACCCGCAGGTCTGAGGGCCCGACCAGCCGGCTCACGCAGACCACAGCGCTAAGAGGTGACTGACCGTGCAATTGAGATTCATTCGTAGTAAAAATATTTTAAAAGCCCTTCTCTTGATCGATACCCAAAAGAAAACATCACCCAGGAGAATGAGTTTCCAACTCAAGTAGCACTCATGCCTGATCCGACCGAACGAGCGCTTTGGAACGGGTGACTGCGTGCTGCCGCCTGTGATAAAAATGACGGTGTTGTCCACTGAGCAGGCGGTTCATCCTCTGCAAAGCGCAGGTCGGCGCGGGTGCTGGGGCGCAGCGGGGAGGCAGGCCGGGGCGGGCTGAGGGCAGGCGGCCACAGCTGACCGCGTGGGGCAGAACCAGTCAAACCCAGGAGAGAGCCGACTTCCTGAGACCTGGGCACCAGCGGGCTGCAAGGCGGGCCTCCCCCGTTGCTGTGGACGGAGTTACACGCCCAAAGTCATACGCTGCAGCCCCAACTCCCGCTGGGCCCGTATTTGAAGGTGGGGCCTTTGGGAGGGATTGGGTTACCGGAGGTTCTGAGAGTGGCCCGGACAGGGAGGTGCCCCTAGGAGGGACGAAGAAACCCCACGTGAGGCCACAGCAGGAGGACGGCCACCTGCGAAGCTGGGAAGAGACCCTCTCCAGGCCCCTCACCTTGGCCGTCCAGCCACCCCCCGGTGGGCAGGGTTTTGTTAGGAGACACCCGCTTTTCTCTGAGGTCCACGTGCGGGGCCTTGCCAGCCTGGTGTAAGGCCGTCCGGGGTCGAGGCTGCTGGTCCCCAGCCTGAGCTGCTTGTGGGTGGCCCTGGGCCGTCCCATCTCCAAGGAAGGACATCTCCCTCCCTCCAGGTGGCCCACCCAGGCGTCAGAAGTCATGTGAGTGAAGAACAGGACATGCCGACCTGTCCTCCCCGTTCCCGCCGTCCCCATGTCCTGCCCCAGCCGGCAGGTGAGGCTTCACTGATGAGACTCACGCCAACCTGTCCTGGCCCTTTGGGGGCAACAGGGGTCTCCCCAGGGCCTCGCCCACAGGGAGAAATGGCAAAAAGATAACCCAAGGAATTTGAGTTGGGGACATGGGTTCCATTGTCCAGCCCGATTTCCAGTGAGCCTGGGCCCAAGACTTGAATGCAAGGCTATAATTTTCCCCTAACTTTCCCATTCTGCAGTGTTTTCCAGTTTCCTGGGGCCCCCGGCACAGGTGTGGCTAACTGCGGGGTTATGTCACAGAAGTCCTCACCCTACAGTGCCGGGACCACAAGCCCGGGGGACGGGGCAGCTGGCTGGCATGGCGTCCTCTCCCTGGGGGTCTCTGCCTTCCATTCCCCTGGCGTTCAGCCCCTGCAGGCCTGTCCCTGTGTCCAAAATTCCCCCTCTCACAAGGTTACCGTCCAGCTGGGTCAGGACCCACCCCACTGACCTCACTCGTTTGATCATCTGTAAAGGCCCGGTCTCCAAATCACATCAATTTCAAGATCCTGGGGCGAGGACACCAGTGTGTGAGTGTGGGGGACACAGTGACCCGCAACACTGTAACACACACACACACACACAACAGAACGTGAAACAGAAATGTCAGCCTCTCTGTGACTGTGACCCAGCAACCAACCCCAGGCCACACGCAGGGCACAACATGGTGGACCCGAGTCCCTGGTGCTTCCAGCTGGCGCCCCGGGGGTACCGGGGAGCCTGTGATGTTGCCCTAGCGTAGCCTGCTATTCCAGCCCCACGTATGCAGCCACACCCAGAGCCCTGCGGTCACCCGGGTTCACACAACTGCAGCCACACACGGAGTCCAGCTCCCTCAGGACTCGCAAGGCTCCTGCCACGGGGCCCAGCTTCCCAACACCGTGGGCCCCCGAGATACCTCGTGCCCTGTGCCCCCATGTACCCAGCTTGGGCCGTGGTAGGCCAGCCGCTGGGCACAGCCTGTGGCCCTGGGCTCACCGGGTAGCCTCAGGGTGGGCTGCAGGGTCAGAGGGGACACACGTCTTTCACTCTCCAACAGGACGGCCACCATTTTCCCAAGTGGTGGCACCGCCTGAGACTGGAACCCAGGCTGTGGCCCTCTGCACCCTGGGCAGGTGTACTTGTGAGGCAGGGACAGAGGCTGTTCCGTGTCACGCCCTTGTTCCAGGAGCAAGACGAGGGGGACACACGGGCAGCAGTGCAGGATGGCCCGGTTCCCAAGGGCGGGATGGGGCTCCATCCTCCGGCCACCAAAGCCCTCCCAGGGTCAGCCCCCCGACACCCGGGGCTCGTGTTCCAACCCCAACAGGCTGCTACAGATGTGCTGAACCGTCAGGGCGATTGAGATGCGTTTGGTGACTCAGGATTTGTAGGCCAGCGAGGCCCCTGGGGGGACAGCAAGCAGGTCAACACAGCGGCACTTACGGGGTTACTTCCGGTCCGCTGAGCGAGTGGCCCGCGCGTCCCCCTCCAGGGGTCTGTGCTCCAAATGGACCGCAGAGGACGCGTTCCCGGAGAGTCGGGCGCCGCCCCCTGCCTCCCCCACCGCTCCCCCCACAGCAACCTTCAGGGCAGCTCAGAGAGGCGGACGCGCCACCATTACTCAGAACAGGGAGACGGGCCCTCGGCCGCCTTCGGCACCCCGGGCGAGGCTCGTGCTTGTCCCCTCGGCCTCCTTTCCCTGCGCCCAGGCCCCCTCTCCCGCCCCACGGCTCCGGGCCCAGCCCAGCATTTCACAGGACACACGCCCATTCCCTGTGAGCAGACCCGCAGGGCCACCCTGGGGAGAAACCCGTGCTGGGCCCTCCCCCTCACTCGGGCCCCAGGACCCCGGGCAATCCTGGTTTCCAGCCGGCTGGGGGGCACTGGCGTGGTGGGCGGCACCGCCATCAGGGCTGTCTCTCCTCCCCCTGCCCACCCCTGGACCCACCCCGTGTGGGAAGGCCACGCAGGGATGCTGGGGAGGACTCGCTGCTGAGCCCACCGGGACCAAGAGGGCCACTAGGACCAACAGTCCATTGTGGTCACGTGGACCCTGAGCGCCCAGGGTGGCCCTGCTCCCTACAGGGCTGCTGGGGGCGGTGGGGGCCGGAGGCGGCCTGGGCCTTGGGTCTGGGGTAGGGACGGTGCAGCAGCAAAGATCCCGAGAGACGGACCAGCTGCGCGGCCCGCAGCCCAGGAGCCGAGCTCTGGTTGCTTGTCATGCCCACAGTCGGAGGCCACCAAGGCTGGCAGCGACAGCGACTCGTCTTTTACCCTGGTACTCAAATGTGGTCCCTGAGGGGAAAGAGGAAGGCGCTGGGAGGAGAGGGCCAGGAAGGAAGGAAGGAAGGGAGGAAGGAAGCAAGGGAGGAAGGAAGGAAGGGAGGGAGAAGAGGTGGAAAAAGAGGGAGGGAAGAGGGATCGGAAAGGCTACCTGGCTGAGAAGGAGGTGACCTTCGGGTGTCCCTCTCCCCCTCCATGCTCCCACTTCCCCCTGAGCCTCTGCTGCTTGCTCCCCATTTGCGCCCAGCCCCCCTTCTGCCGTGCCCTGTGGGGGGCTGGGCTCCAGAGACTGGGAGGCCCCAATGGAGACTCGGCTGGCCCTCCGTTCTCGCAACTGCAGGGTGGGAGTGAGGGCCCCTCCTGGGATGCAGCAAGGCTGGTGGCTGCCCTCAGGGGGCTCATGGGGGCTCTGCAGCCCAGGGCTCCCTGCTGTGGAAGCACAGACCAGCCAACCAGCTGACGCTGTGGGCCCCCTGCCAAAGCAAGGGGGACGGGTGCAGGGGGTGGGACACACCACTTCTCCGGGACCTGGGTGCCCATGCCAGGAAGCTGGGGGTCTCCCATGAGCAGCCATGGCCCAGGGCTCCCCTGAGATGGGCCAGCATCAGCCCAGCAGGGGCAGGAACCGAAGGGCGGGGCCTGGAGATGAGGGACCTGCCGGATGGCACTGCCGCAGGGAAGTGGAGGAAGTCCTGCGGGCAGGCAGACCCTGGCCTGGCAGCGAGTGGAGGCCAGTGACAGACAGGTGGGCAGGAGGGGCTGGCCTCCGGCTGGGGGCTCGCTCCCTGTCACTGGCTCAGGCCCCGGCTCTGCCTCTTACTATGTGGGTGACCTTGGGCCAATCATGGACCTCCCCTGGGCTGCGGTGTCCTGTCTGTAAATGGAGACAGTAGCAGCACTTTTCTGTAGGGGTGTCCCACGGTTCAAACGCCACCAATACATGTGACCCACTTAGAACGCACCTGGCAGGAGGCAAGGTGCCCCCTCCCCGTTATCAGCACCCCCCCACCCCCCGGCATAGCTTTTCTTTGCTCAAATTAGATCTAAAATATTACGCTTTGGGAACTTTCTGAATGAGGCGGTGACTTACCACGGGAGACGTCCCACACGCTATTCTGTAACGTTCCATTTCTTCTGGAAGTTTTCATTCACACCTTCCCACACGTGTATCATACTAAGTGAATAATTTTTCCTTTTTTTCACTTAAAGTGTAACCATATGGATAAGGTACTAGCCTGCGAACCCAAAGGTCGCTGGTTTGATCCCCAGCCAGGGCACATAACCAGGTTGCAAGCCAGGGCTCCAGCCAGGTCCGTAGCTGGAGGCAGGTGAAAGGCAACCATACATGGATGTTTCTCTCCCTCTCTGCCTCTCTCCCTTCCCCCATCTCTGAAAATAATAAATAAAATATTTTTCAAAATAATGAATAAAAAATGTAACCATAAGCATTTTCTGTATTAAAATTTATCATTACTGCCATTTTGTCAAAAGGATGCAATATTTTCGAGCATGTAAATACTGAACTCATCTGTTATCCTTTGCAGTATCCTGATGTTTACTATTATAAACGATTCTGATAAGTATCTCCTCACTTATTCATTTCTCTGTTTAAGTTATTTTTCAACGTGGAACCCTTAAAC
Organism: Noctilio leporinus; assembly: GCA_004026585.1. Lineage (NCBI taxonomy): Eukaryota > Metazoa > Chordata > Mammalia > Chiroptera > Noctilionidae > Noctilio > Noctilio leporinus. Next base: position 130,563 of record PVIW01003028.1, on the reverse strand, counting down.
CAAATAGAAACACCGACAAGTCACTTCCCCAAAGTTTTCCCGAATCCGGCGGCCTGAAAGCTGGGCAGCAGCACAGGCCCTGCAGTGGCCGCGCCGAGGGGCTGTCCCAGGCCCTGGCCCTGGTCCCCTCCCGCCACCTCCCCTACACCCTTCCCTACGCTTGGGCAGCTGAAGTCTCAACGAAGGCAGCTTCAGGGAAACGACCCGGACCTTCATGAACAGCACCTACTCATGTGCCCGGCTCTGCTGGGCATGGGGTCCTGCTTCGTGGAGCCCGCACGGTGCCGACAAATGCTGCCTCCACGTGCACCCGAGGGACCTCAGAATAGTAATGAGGATGCTCGTGCCGGCCATGTGGTGGGACAGGCTGGGTGACAGTTCTCAGAGCCACCTCGGGCTCTCCACACTGTGCCCAGGGTGCAGGCAATGGGGAGGGAGCATGCCCACCGCTTCTGGCCCAAATGTCGCTCCCCCCAGCACTCTGGGGGCTGTGGGAGGCTCAGGAAACCCCCTCCCTCAGTGGATGCCCCCTGAAGACAGGAGGGGGCAGGGCTGGGCCAGGCTGGAGGGGCGCGCAGAGACTCACCCACCACACGTGGAGGAACCTCCAACCCAGCCCCAAACACCCCCAAGCCCAGCTTGGCCCAGGCTCTGTGCTCAGAAGCCACCACCGGAGAGACAGGCGGACTAGAGCACTGGTGGTTGTCCCGGGGCTGGGACCCCCACTTGGGGTTGGGACACCCCCCCCCCGCCCCAGGGAGAGAGAGCCCCTGAGCAGGTGCGGGAAGGATGTGGCAGGCTCACCCAGGCCATGAGCAGGGGGCCCCGTGTCCCAGATGAAGGGACGGCGGGTGCGGAGCAGGGGCTGGAGGCCTGGCCCGTCCAGAGTGTGAGGGGCAGCGGGAGAGGGGCCACGGTCAGGCCCCCCACTGACATCTGCTCACCTGACCCTCAAACACTCCCATGGCTGAGCCTCTTGCCTCCGTTTTCTCATTTTGCCTTCAGGGGGTGCTGGCCCCAGCACTTGAGGCTTTTGTGTTATGGTCCACCGGCAGGTGACCCTCAGCCTGGAGAGCGCAGGGTCCTGCGAGAGGGGGACCCGGAGACGGGTGGGGGACACTGGCAACGGGTGGGGGACACTGGCAGTGAGGCAGACACAGCAGGTCTGTGAGGACAGCAAAGTGCGCAACTGAAATTAACCTCCTGTTTATCCGAATCCGAATTTCAGATCAAGCCCCCATTGGAAGCAGACTGACAGCATTCTGCCTCCCCAGGCCGGTCACTCAACGCCTGGGACCCCCACAGTCCCTGCAGCACCCAAGGGGCCTTCCCAGGGAAGCCCAGCGCACCAGGGCGGGTGCGAGGGGTCTGCACCCAGACCGGCAGGGGCGCCCCAGGCTCCGCCTCCCTGGGCCGGCTCCACACCTCTCCTGGGTTCCCACACCAGCCCTCTCCCCGCGGAATCTCACGGATGAGGGCTTCTCTCGGCTCCATTGAGGTGTAAGGGACAAAACTGAAACTGTCTGAAGTGGCCCTGTGGGGACATGTCGTACATGTGAACTGTGACGGGTTCTTGCCCATCTGGTTCATTACCGCACCCATCGCCTCGCAAACTTGTTCTTGGTGAAATCGTTTAAATGTAAGTCTCCTGGCGAATTTCAGTTGTGTAACAGTGCTACGGACCACCGTCTGGTTGCTGCCTGTCGGATGCTCCGCCGCATTCCCCTGACAGCCGAGAGCTGGGCCCTTACCACCTCTCCCCTCCCCGCCCCGCCCCCGTCGCCTTGCTGCTGTTTCTGTGTTTGACTTTTTGGACCCCACAGGGGAGGGCTATCCTGCATTATTTGTCTTCCTGTGTCGGCCTCTCTCTCCAGCGTAACGCCCTCTAGGTCCACCACGTTTGTTGCCAACGGCAGAACGTCCTTCCTTCTCGTATTTCTCACCGCTGAATATATTTTGATGTGGCTTTTTCCCATTTACGTTGCGGCCTACCACCCTCGGTCCCTGGACCAACGGAGGTAAGACCCAGCCATTCACTCCCCTTCTCCTGGGGCCCCGCCTGGCATCGGAGTTCCGAATGCTCTCCCTCCCGACACCAGAGACACCTACCTACAGTGTGACCTGTCCCTGGCGCATCCTTCCCGCACGTACCTTGGGCAGCCCCCTCCTCTCCTGAGTCTCATTTTTTGTGCCTGTGAAGTGGGCTGACCTGGCCACTGTGGGCCCCTGGCTCACACCAGCCTGTCATCAAAGAAGCGTCGGATACGCTCAGTGACACTCAGACGGTATTTACACAACGCCTTGCATGGGCCGGGCGCTGTCCTTGCGGGATGCAGGATAGCAGGGGTGGACACCACGTGCTCAAAGCCAGCTCCCTGACCCCAGAGTTGACGGCACGGTCCCCGCACAGACACTTGGAGATGTCTGAAGTTGATTTGGTTTTCATAACCCTATAGGCGGAGGGCTGCTGGCATTGAGTGGGCTGAGGGCAGGTGGCTCTGGACGGAAGTCAGGGCACAGGGTGGAGTAAGGACCCAGCTCCGCCCTCCCCGCACCACTGCGCTGGGACCCACAGAGAGGCTGCCTGCCCAGCCTCAAACCAGCCAGAGACGGTCCTCGGCAGCTGCCCAGGGGACCCAGAGCTGACGTTCCCCATGTGGACAAGGTCAGAAGGAAGAGAGACAAGGGGACCTGCTGGGTGGGTGTCATTGGGGTGCTGAGCATGAGAGAGGACACTGAGCAGGGGAGGGTGGGCAGGGCCACCTCTCCTACAGGCAGCTCGGCAGCCCCAGGACCCCTAAACCCACAGGCAGGCCCGTCCCCCCTATGGCAGGCAGCACAGAAGCCACATCATCCCAAGACCCCAGAACCTCCACTGCCCAGACGGCATCCTGTGAGCCCCTCTGCTCCGCTGAACCTGCCCCGTGCTGTTCTGGAGACACAGCTGGAAGCATGGACCTGCTGACCCTCCACCGGCGCCGGCCTGCCCGCACGCCAGGGCTCCAGGCCCCCCAGGGGTGCGCAGCTGGGGTGCGCAGCTGGGGTGCAGGAAGGGAGGCCTCCCAGCAGAGGGGCCCCAGGCCAGGAGCCTCTCCCAGCTGAGAAGCCGTGAGGGTCCGAGAGGGCAGAGCCACCAAGGAGGGTGGTGAGCACGGAGCCTGGCCACACAGAGGAGGGGAGCCGGAGGCCACCCGAGGCTGCCAGCTGCACCCCGTCACCCCCCTTCCAGGCCTCCCCATACCATGACCAGCTCCACTTACAGACTTGGAAATGCATGCCCCGCATCCAACCAAGGGCGCCGCCTGGATCGGGCTGCCCCGCGCCCTTGCTGACCTTCACTGACGGGCTCGGGTCACCAGCACGCTTGCTAACAGGTCGTTCTTGTTTTAGATTTGCGAGAAGTAAATGCGCTTCGCACTGGGTGATCCTGTCAACACACCTGCTCTCAGCGCCACACAGAGGCTCCCGTTGGGGCCTCTGGTGCGTTGCCCTTCCATGCACGGACCCTGGGTGCCCACCCACCCCCGGGGCCCTGCGAGGGGGCATCTGCTGGCTCCAGGTGCCCACGGCCCTGTGAGCCCCCCAGAGGGCTGGCACCCAGCTGCAGGCCCACCTGCTCTAGACCAGCCGATGGGCCCACATCCCTGCCAGTGGGTCTCCAGTGCCAAGGCAGGTGAGGCCCATCTGGCCAATGGGAATGAAGAGCGGACTGCCCAGGGCATGCTGGGAAATTCCAGGGATGACCACACCTGCCCCTGCCGCCCCTCTGCGTCGGGACATGATGGTCCAGCCACCTTGTGAGCCCCCGGGCCTCCTGGTGGGGGCTGCCCTGCCCAGACTGCAGCCTGTCCCAGGGCCGGTGCGCTTCCTGGCGGTTTCGTCCTTCCCTGGGGCCAGTCAGGGGCCGGGCCCCCCCACCCCCAGCTAAGCCGCACGGCTGTCCCCTAAGAGAGGACACTCCTCCCTGCTGAGAGGCCTGGGGCCCCCGCTGCCGACAGCAGGAGGGACTCCCCACGGCCCCCACGCCAGGGGCACAGCAGGGGACCAGACACCAGACCCTGGCTTTTCCACCATCCTCAGCTTTTCCACCATCTCTCGGGTGTCAGGGTTGCTGCGCCGGGGCCGCTCCTGCCCAAGTCACGGGCACTTGGGTCAGCAAAGGCGTCCAGTTCTCAGAACCTGGGAGCAGGCCGCCAGCTTTAATACCGGCCGTGTGGGGCCTGCCGAGGCCGAGGCTGACGGTGCGGCGTTTCCTGCCACGTTAACGTACACGAAGCCTTCGTCAGGGCGAGTGCTGTCCGTGTGTCACAAGCGAGCGGAAGGAGTTTCGGGGTGCGTGGGAGCTGTGAGGCAGAGAGGGTGCGCTGTGTTACAGGGTTCAGGGTCAGGGACCTAAGGGTCCTGGCCCGGGAGCCCACCCAGTACAGCCTGGCGGGTGGCCGCAGAGAGGGGCCAGCAGGGAAGCCTCCCCCGGCCTGAGCCGCTGGCACAGGGGTAGGGGTGGGGGTGGTGGGCGTCAGTCTTTCGCAGCAACCCCGGGACAGTGAAGCAGCAACAGTTCCCGCCAGCGGCGAGGGCCAGGCACTCGGGAGCGGATGTTGTTCGAGTCTCTCAGTCAGCCCCTCGGTGTCTGAGCGCTGCCCCCACCACCCGGGGCTGCGGGCAGGCAGAGGGAGGCCCCCGGTGCTTGCTGCTGCCCCCACCCCCACCGCTGGCAGGGCCGGGCTTGAGCCTGAGTGTGACTTCACTGCCCAGCCCTGCACCACGCGAGGGCAAGTGCAAGGACAGGCAGAGGTGACCCGGGAGACTTCACGGAGGAGGAGGCATTTTCGCTGAGTGCAGGCGGGGTTTAGAGCAGGAAAAGGCCTCCTCCAAAAAGAGGAGGAAACAAACTAAGGCATGGAGGTGAGCAGGCAGGAGGCACCTCCCCGAGTCCCCCTGACCCTGCGGAGGAGGGAGGAAGGGGAGAAGCTGAGGAAGAAAGAGCTGGCATTCCGTCTCCTTGGAACAAAGCTCTTAGGCCAGGCTTTAGAATCTCTCTCCCCTCTAGAAAAACATCCTGGTTTCCAGCCTGCGTTTTTGGCAGCTGAGGCCCGAGGCCCCGGGCATTCAGGAGAGATGATGTGAAAGGAAGGCGCAAGGTTCCCAGGGGGGAAAGGGGCCCCGTCAGGGGCTGGGGTGGGGGCCGCAGGGTGGGGCAGAGAAGGAAGAGGGAGAACCCCTTTCTCCAGGCGGGGTGCCACCAACAGAGGGAAGGACAGGAAACCCCCGAGTGCCCTTCGGTGGCTGCTCAAGTGAGGTGATGCCTGGAATCCCGGGCCACCCTTCCAGCTGACACCGATGACGCACCTGCCAGGTGCATGAGCCACCACGTGTCCCAAGGGAATGAGGTTTGACCCCCAAGACCCACCTCTGTCCACCCCCGAGAGTGAACGTGCTTCCAGCTGGAAAGGTGGGCAGCTGCGGGGGACTGAGCAGTCCTTCGGACGATGGGGAAGAGGGGACATCACTCAAGAGCCCCTGGTGGAAGGAGGCCTGTGGACAGGGCCAGCTGCAGGCGTGGGCGGTCACTGGCAAGCAGGCGGCCCCAAGGAGCTGGTCCTGTTTTTCTGACTTCGCTGGCACGGGGGCCACACGTCACTCGGACACAGGCGGGACATGTGGAGACTTGAAACCACGCAAGGCCTGCAGCCCAACCTCCTGCCACAGTCTTAGCCAGACTTGCTGCAGCCCCGGGGGGAAACCACTACTTCCTGTAATGAGCCACCCAGCCTGGCTGGACTGTTGCAGCCGTAACTGACCCATACGTAATCACAACATGGCACCCAGTGGCCAAGAAGCACTCCGACCTCCTGTGGCCCTCTGCTACCTCCCCGTCACTTCCTGGAGCCACCAGCAGCCTATTCCACCCCACATTAGCCCTTGTGGGACAGCACCCATGTGCGCCCAGGGTCTGGCAGGGACGAGTTTACCCTGGTACCCACGTTCTCTCCCTCACCTACTGTGGGGAGCAGCTGGCCAGCTCTGTAGCAAGTGCCACGGGCACCTTCCTGGGTGGTTCTGCATTGGGAGGGTGGTCTGGGAGGCTGGGAGGGTGGGATGTCCTCAGACACCTTGGGGTTGGGCCCGGCTGGCTCCAGGCCCTGCAATGTCCTGGCAGCTCTGTGCAGGCCCTGGAGACACAGGGTTTTCTGTGAAGATGCTCCCACAGCTCAGCAAGCGCGAGGCAGAAAGCAGAGAGAGAGGGGTAGTCCTGAAGGCCCCGTTGCATCCGAGTCACCCCTCACAGCCTTGGGGACGAGGACGAGCCTGGGGGTGGGGACTGCTGGCATTTTTCTAGGTTAACAACTTGAGAGCCGCTGGACAAGCCAGGCTTCCACCCCAAGCAAGCTCGCAGGCCGAGCTTTCCCTGCATCAAACTTTCCTGGCTGGGTTTCTGGCGTCTGCTTTCTGGTCCCCTCCTCCCCACCACCCCCGAGGATAGAGGTCTTCCCTGCGCCCACAGAGCCTGGCCAGGGCCGCCTGCCCTGGTTGGGGGAGGCCAGCTCCCCTCGATGCAGGTGTGTCAGCCAGGCTGCCACGGGCAGAGCTGGGTCCAGGGGCCTCCAGCACCCATGCAGCTGTGGCTGCCTGAATGATGTTCCAGGGGGGCCCTCTGTGCTAGGCCACCTGCTGGGAGAATGCGGTCAGGCGTGGACCCCACGCTCCCACACCGTGCCTTACACGGTTCTGACTTTTCTGGCCTATGACTGATTCAACAACATGCAGGAGGGTTCAGACCACAGTGGGTTTGTGGTGTCCAATTAAACTATTATTAGATTCAAATCCTCTCGTGTCCATGGGCTTTTTAAGAGGCTCTCCTTGGGCTGCCTCCCCCTCTCCCTTCCCCATCCTCAGCCAGCCAAGGTGGCCCTCACACCACTGCTATGGGAGGATGTGACCGTGACTGTGCCCATGGCGGGCACCAGGGTGACCCCTGAGCCCCAGCCTCCTTCCGAGGTTCTCAGGGAGACAGCCAGGGGCTGGCACAGCTGCGGGCAACACCCATTTCAGTTTGGAGCCCATGTCCAGGGAGGAGCAGCAGTGAGATCTGCTGCGGGGCAATCAGGTCCCTCTTCCCGGAGCCTCGGTTTCCTTGGGGTGGGGGTGGGGGCTCAGGGGTGTCCCCTGTAGCGGTGAAACAAAGGCGGCCAAGAATGAGACACGGTGACCAGGAATGGGCACTGGGTAGTGATGTATCCAGGTGTCCCGAGGCCCAGAATAGAAAAAGTAAAATGGAGCACCCAGGCAATGCCCACCTCCCGGGATTGCTACACACGGGGCCCCACAGAATGCAGAGACCAGCAGGTTGAGCTCTTATCTGGGGGCTTTTCAGTTGCTGGCCCGAGGTCCTCGTTTCCTTGCTGGGGTCCCCCAGCGCCTTCCCCTGCAAACCAGTAGCCGTGACCAGAGTGTTTCTTCAGCTTTGAAGCTCTCTGACTGCACCAGCTGGAGGAAATCCTCTGCTCTTACGGGGCCTGCCCAGGTCAAGCCCACCAGAGAACCTCCAGTCCAGGCAAGTGGCATGGGGCTGTCCCTACAGCCACAAAGCCCTTCGCAGCAGCACCTGGATTCGTGTTTGGCTGAACCACCAGAGGGTGGGGACCCCCAGCTTTGGCGTTCTGTCCCCCACCCATCACACTCACATTTGTTTCTTTAACTTGCTTATTTCAGAGTCTGATAAAGGATAAAAAGCCATGCCCTGTCAAGGGATATTAATAATAATAGTGAAGCTTGTAGCAGCAGATGGACCCGGACTCTAGCTTCAGTCCTGACAGTCACACAGAAACTAAGATTAGTTGGGAAAAACACACAAAAGCTCTCCCTTTACCCACCTGTATGACCTTGAGCAGGTCACCTAACCTGGCGACTGACAGTGGCACAGTGGGTGGGTCCTCAGGGGACATCGGCACAGAACCGGCACCTGCTACTGGGCTCCTACGAGCGTCGCACCCACGGGCGCCCTGCCTTCACTCGGCCTGCACAGCCAGCTGCTGTGGGCACCCTGCCATTTAAACACCACACCCTCCTTGTGGGGTCTTCACGCACCCCCCGGCCAGGCCACGCACCCCTTGCTGGAAGTGAGTTCTGCAGGCTGGTCCGTATATGGAATCACCTGTGGATTATGTTCAGGCCACCCCCACACTGGCGGCTGCATCTCTGTGCTGGGAGGACTTGCACTGCGGTGATCTGGTCCAGTTCCAGGCTCCCGGGCAGAGGCCGTTCCACACCCCTTCAGAGCAGTTCCCGGGGTGGCCACCAAATGGCAGCACGACACCCGCAGGCCTCTGTCCCAGGGAAATGGCAGTTCTGGATAGGGATCCAATGACCTCTTGACCACCCTGGACTGACGGAGGCCTGATGTGCCCAGCGCAGCGCGGACCCCCAGTGGCTGTCCGTCCCAGGACACAGGCTGTGACTCTGCCGACTGCCCACACTGCTCCATGCGAGCCCCAAGGAGTTAGGATGTACTTGTATCTCTTCTGATCCTCACGATGACTAACCTGACCCCACTTTGCAAGTAGCATTTCAAGGCTAGAAGCAAGTAAGGGACCTGCACAACCAAGGCCACAAGGAACAAGACATCTTGTTTTAAGTTTTGTTACAGAAAACTGCAAATACATGACTCCCACAGTACCCATCATCCAGCCTGAACCATGGCCAACCTCTTGCCCCTTGTGCTCCTCTTATTCTCCTTTTTGCTTTTTACTGGAGTATTTATAAAACACATCCCAGACGCTATGGCGACTCACCGTAAACACTTCCATTTGCATCTCTCAACGACTCTGACATGTTTTCCCTAGTCACCAGGTAATTATCTCTTCCAAAAAAAAAAGGGCATCAATAGCTCATCATTATGTCTACATTCACATTTCTCCTACCCGATCACAATGGTCCTTTCGGTTGGTTTGTGCTCTCCTGATCCAAATAAGTCCACGCATCCCGTTTTATTGTCTTTAAGCTCTTTCATACCCCAACATCCCTAACTTCTCTTTTTTTCCCCCACCTTAGGTAATTAACAGTCTTTTCACACAGAACATCTGGCTGCGTATCTCCGGCAGGCAGGCGGGCGGCATCGGGCCTGCTGGGCCCACAGCAGGTGCTCACGCAACATTACGAAAGCTTCCAGCGGAGCGAAGACAAGTAACAGTGGCCCGGGCCTCACCGATGGGACCAGCAGGCAGCACTGCGCTCGGGTGGCCGAGGGTTCCAGCGCTGGAATCTCCGCAGAGGCCCCCGCACCTGGGGCAGGCAATGCTGCAGCAGGAGCCCGGCAGCGCTCCGGGGCACCCCCGGAGGAACGGCAGCCAGGCGGTGTCCCAGGCAGCGGCAGCCCGGGCGCGGGGGCTCCGTGGACTGAGCGCAGCCTGCAAACCAAAGGGTCGCCAGTTCCGTCCCCAGTCGCGGCTCAGGCCGGAGTGACGGGCCAGGTCTCCAGCGGGGGGCGCGCGCGAGGCAGCCACACCGTGACGTTCCTCCCGCTTTCTCCCTCCTTTCCCTCTCTAAAAATAGATAAATAAAATGTTTTTTAAAACCACAACACCGGCGCTGCCTCTTCCAGCACCTCGGCGTCTGCGCGGCACGTGCCCAGGGCACTGACGTTTGTCAGATTCACGGGTTTGTAAGTTTGGCTGCTGCTTCAACGTTTCCCTGTCCTCTTGTTCTGCTTTGCGTTTTATTCTGAGAAAACCGAAGGTGACCGAAAAGAAAAGGAACCCGACACTCGCCCGGCACCCAACCTCAGCACCGGTCACCACGGTCCCACTTGCTCCCTGTCCGTAGCCTGCCCCGCCCCCTCCTTCCCGCCCGACCCCCGCGCGAGGGGCGGTCCCACCGCGCGTTCCGCCGACCCAGCGCCGGCACTCGCGGCTGCTCGCAGATCGCGCCGCAGGCCCGCCCCGCCCCCAGGCTGCCGCCCGAGCCCCGGGCCGCCCGAAACGCGAGACCGGACGTTAGAATGGAAAAGCCGAACTGCGCACTTCCGGCGCCCCTGCCCGTCCCCCCCCCTCACCCGAGGCTTCCTCCCCATTGGTTCTTCCATTGGCCACGCCCCACTCACGGAGAGACTCCTCCCACTGTTTCCTTCAACTCTCACCTCCTTACCTCCAGAGGCTGCGAGTAACCTCAGAGCCCGACCACCCAGCTTGGCCCGCGATTATTGGCGATGATTGCCTGTCCATCAGGGAGAGCCCGGTCTCGGATTGGCTGAAAGGAAACAGCAGGCACAGAGTCTCCGCTAGTGGCCGGGCTCCAGGGGGCGGGCCAGCGGCAACCGCGCATGCTTGGGACGTGCGCAGTGCCGGCGCGGGGGGCAGTCATGGCGGCTCGGTGCGTGAGGTTGGTGCGGCGCAGCCTCCCGGCTCTGGCGCTGTCTCTTAGGTAAGGGGCGCCTGGCCGCCCTGGGCTGGAGGCCGCGGCCCTGACTGCCATCCTGCCCTGGCCTGGCCTGGGAGCGGGCTGTGGGGCCCGGAGTGGACGGGGTGGTGCGCCCCGCGTGCCCACGGCCCGTGCTGGCCGGCACGCGGGTCTCGGGGCGGGTGTGCAGCCCCGCGCGTGCGCCCGGGCAGCGCAGGGCTGGGTCTGCGTCGGCGCTGGCCCGGAAAGTGCGGCACCAAGGTTCGCGTCCGCGGTTCTGGGCGGGAGCTCCTCCATCTCCACCTCCCCGGAGTCCGAGGTCGGAAGTGCAGCGGAGCTCGGTCCGCCGAGGGGAGCGGAGGTCCTTAGACCGACGCCGTGGCCACAGCGGGGGTCCCAGCGGCCGCGGAGGGGACCGGGTCGTGTGCCCCGCGGAGCTCACCCGCGCGCGGGCGGCCCCGGCAGGCCCTCTGGCCTATAAGTTACCTAAACAAAACGCGGGACCCACCCGAGATGGCTGCGTAGAAAGGTATTTTGCTCAAGAAGTTGGTGGCTTTGTATCTGGAATAATAACTGCAGGAGGGAGGTGAGCCGCCAGCGTTAATTTTTCGGCTGGGAAGAAGCTGAAGGCGGTGAGTGCAGAGCCGAGCTGCAGTCCCCAGTCTCAGGGTCACTGACTCAGTTTCCCTCCCTGCATCCACGACCAGGGCTCTGGTGCCATCCTCAGAGGGCAGAACACCCAGGCATAAAATAGGTTCCCTTTTTTAAAGTCACAGAGGTATTGGGCACCAGGCAAGTGGCACCTCCATTCCTCCGCTGTCGCCGTGTCTGCAGACACAGGGTCTGTTTTGGGCTGCGGTTTCTGCCCCGTTGATCCCACGGTGCCCTCATTGGGGAGTAAGGCCGATTGTCACACTGGGCTGCGCAGACATCCTTGCCCGTCCTGGGTGCTGGTGGTTTTCCGGGGTGGGGGTTGAGGCAGCTTCCTCTAATCTGGGAAGAAAACTGAATGTAGCCTGAGTGCAGACGGCACTGGAACATAAGAGAAAGCTGTGCTGCTCCTGGTGAAGTTCTGTCATTTATTCATGGCTTTGTGACCTTGGGCTTATCACTTGACCTTTTGGGTGTAGGGGGCAGGTTGGATAACATGGGAGGTCACTTCCAGTGACCTCCAGTTTTAGAGGTCTTTTTAATTTTTAACTTTTTATTATTTTTTAGAGAGGGGGAGGGCAAGAGGCAGAGAGGGAGGGAAGCATCAATGTATGGTTGCTTTTCACCTGCCTCCAGCTACGGACCTGGCTGGAGACCTGGCTTGCAACCTGGCTATGTGCCCTGGCTGGGAATCGAACCAGCGACCTTTGGGTTTGCAGGACGGTGCCAATCTATTGAACCACACCAGCCAGGGCCAGTTTTAGAGGTCTTGTAATCTCCACTGTACACACCCTATACCCTCTGACCTCTGTGCCTCGTGCAAGCCCTTCCCTCCTCCTGGAGTGGGCCCGTCACACCCACCCCACCTCTGCAGGCCGCACTGCCGTGCTTCAGAGCCCCCTGTGAGCCTTCCATGGTTTCCATTCCCCACCTGTGCTGAGCCTCCCAAGGCACATGGTTCCTATTTTATCACTTTTAAACCCCAAATTATAGTTCTTTGATATCATTTCTGGATGACAGTGGCAGGGCCTCTGCCCTGTTCGTCTTTGGCCAGCATCATCTCTGACGTTAGATTCTCTCAGTGCACAGTGAGGCCTGGAGCACCACAGCGCAGGATGGGAAGGTAGACCCAAGGGAAATCCTCTCTCCTCCCCACCCCTCAACAAGTCAATAGCAAACAGGCTTTAATTATCTCAGATTTCAAAAAACGTACCCCTGATCTGTGTGGACTGTGACTCAGGCCCACTCCCCGGCTGCTGTGCACGGCTACAAAGCAGAAGAACAATGGCCAGAACCTGGAGGAGGACGTGGGGCAGAGTGAACAGAAGACAGAGCCTCCCCCTGCAGAGAAGACACTCTTGGAGGAGAAGGTCAAGTTGGAAGAGCAGCTGAAGGAGGCTATGGTAAGTCCTGCGGGCTCCGTGGGGACACGGCTGAGGGACTGGAATGCCAGGCTTATTCAGCTGTTGGCACAGGAACTGCGGTTGGATCCTGAAGCCAGTTTCTGTTAAAGAAGGAGCTGGAGCCCAAGTCCTCTGTGGATTTGGTTCTGTCATGAGACACACCTTGATGAACTACCTAGACTGTGTTTGAATTAAGACAGCGGCCCTAAGGAAGGTTCAGCTTGGCTGGTTGGGGGCTGGGAAGGGAGGGTAATGGGGAGGATGGGGGAGGTCAGGGCTGTGTGAGTTGGTCAATAATGAGGATGGGCACTCCCTGTGAAAAAGCACAGGTGGCAGCAAGCAGACGCTTGTTACGTGCAGAGACTGTTCCAGCATCTTTACGTGTATGAGTCCTCACCCTGTGGGTTTACTCTTCCTCATGAGGAAACTGAGGCATAGAAAGGCCAAGTAAACTTCCCCAGGTCTCCTAGCTGCTGAGCACTAGGGCCCGGGTCTGCCCCAGGACCTTGTTCTTAACCACAGTACAGGAGCTGCCTGAATGAAGCCTGGAAACAGACAAACGGATGTGGGGTGTTGGCGGCTCCCTCCAAGAGTAACATAGTACACGTCGCATGTTGAAGTGCTCAGGAGATGAGTGAGAAAGGAGGCGTGCCCACAGTTCAGATGGTTACCGACGTGGCACTGAGTCACGTCTGGGCATCGATAAAACTGCCCAAGTTTCATTGATGGGCCTTTTGCCTAAACTGTCCACCCAAGCTCGCGGTTCTCTTAAACCTCAAGGTATAGGAACCACAGTGGGCCGTCCCTCACCAGGGCGCTAGGGTTCCCTGAAGCTGAACCCCAAGCAAGTCTTTTCTTGGTCTTTCCATAGCCATCCATTGAGTGGGGCCACGTAAATATCTGTCACCTTGACTTCCTCCTCCTCGTTGTTGGGAACAGTGACACAGGTGTAACTTGTTTCTGCATTAAGCTGCACTGTAATCCAAAATCTCAAACAACAGATGTTTGTATTTTGAGTTCGAGTTTGTTACATCACATTCACTCTCCTTTGAATTTATTCTGTGCTTTATTCATGTCAGTTTTCTCTCTTTTTAGGAAAAATATAAGCGAGCTTTGGCAGATACCGAGAACTTGCGGCAGAGGACCCAAAAATTGGTGGAGGAGGCCAAGTTATACGGTAACTTGAGATGTTACGTGGTCCTGGTCTGGAGGGTGGGCACAGAGGGCCAGCTGGGGTGCAAACATGAGCGGCAGGCGGGGGCGCCTGGGGAGTCTGTTGCTTGTGCAACCCTCTCCCTCCGTCTTGGGTTTTGCTTATTATTTTATCATAACTGGAGGCATGTTTGTTGCTATTAGAAACGGGGCAGGGAAATGCTGACTGGCTGCCCGGGGCACAGGCCCCACAGGGTCCACACCCAACACCCAGGCAGGTGCCTTGACCAGGAACCGAACCAGCGACCTTTGGGTTTTCAGGACAACACTCCCACCAACAGAGCCACACCAGCCAGGGCACCCCTCCCCCTTTTTAAGATGGGTCAGCAGTAACGTCTGAAAAGTTGGTGTTGTGACTGGCATGTAGGACCACACACACACACACACGACTTCTTCCGAACCGAGGGTACTTACTGCCTTTCCCCGTGGAGCCCTCGCTGCGAGCCTGTGGGTGGTGGTGTCCGTCTCCTTAGCGTTACCAGCAGTGACGCTGATCCTGCTTAAGCTGTCCTAAAGTACCGTCTGCACGGTCACCTTCGACATTTGTCACTGTCCATCCCCTTTTACAGTTGGGACCGTTGAGGCGTGCGCCCATCACAAAGGTAGTGAGCAGTGGCCTGGTGCCGCTGCATCCGAGGCCACCGTGGGAGGGTTGGAGGGAGGGACCGCAGCGCATGGAGCCTGGTGTGGTGCCGGGAGCCGTGAGGGGGACAGGTGCCAGCTGGCTGCTCTGCCGTCCGTCCGGCATCAGAGCTCGTTTAGAAACCACAGAAACTGTGTAATACGCTGCCTTGAATTTTGAGTTCTGTCTTCTGTTAGCTTAAGGTGAGGGCGTGGGGTGTTCTAGGTAACTTGCACCCCACAGCGCCTGAGAGTTACCTGCATTTATGGAGCCCTCGCAGTGTCCCAGGCACTCGGCCTGTAGGACTCTGGCCCCTCGTAACTACCCAGGGGCAGGTACTGTTACCCCTGCTTTATAGCTGGAGGAGCTGAGGCCCAGGTTGACCAAGGTCACCACAGCTCGGGGACCGCTGGGCACGGGGCCCTGGGCTCTGCTGTGCGCGGGGCAGGGCTGCCCTGGGTGGAGCAAGGCTGGCGGTGAGGTGGTTCTGCAGATTTTCTGCTGCTACCTTTCCTACCCAAATAGCTCATTTCAGCTCATAAGGTCTTTGTGTTTTGTGTGTTTTTCAATCAAAAGCCATTGAAGTGACAGTTTTGAGTTGCCTGCTCAGTTGGTATGGATGGAATGCAAACGTTCTTTACCTCTGTTTAGGCATTCAGGCCTTCTGCAAGGACTTGGTAGAGGTGGCAGACGTTTTGGAGAAGGCCATGCAGTCTGTCCCCAAAGAAGAGCTTTCGGAGGCCAACCCTCACCTGAAGAACCTCTACGAGGGGCTCGTGATGACGGAGGTGCAGATCCAGAAGGTGTTCTCGAAGCACGGCCTCCTCAGGCTGGACCCTGTGGGGGCCAAGTTCGACCCCTACGAGCACGAGGCCTTGTTCCACGCGCCGGTGGAGGGGAAGGAGCCGGGCACGGTGGCGCTGGTGAACAAAGTGGGCTACAAGCTGCACGGGCGCACCCTGCGGCCGGCCCTGGTCGGGGTGGTGAAGGGCGCCTAGCCTGCTGCAGGGCCGGGGGCGTGGGCAGCACCTGCAGCACTAGCGGAAGGCTGGTCCGCCTCGTCCCCTACGGGACTGCGTTTGACCCGTCCCCACGCCACATGGGAGAGCTTTAGCGACCGGCTCTGAACGGGCACCCGGGCTGATGAGGGTAGGCCGCTGGACTTGGACTTGGGAGCCTGTTGGTTGGTTTCACCACGTTTCATAGTTCCTGAGCTTGCGGAGCAGGCCGATGGCGCACCGCTGGGCCCTGGAGTATCATGAGTACCGCTGTGTCCCCTCTGGTGGCTTCAGAGTATTTTAAATGAATAAAAGGTCTTGGGGAATCACGCTGTTTAGCTTGCAGGGCACGCCACCCGCCCGTGCGTCGTCTTCTCACAGTAGTGACACTACACCTCGCTCGGGAAGGGGCGGCAGGAGTCGTCTTGGTGGGAAGCAGAGGTGGCGAGTTCGTTGACCCTGACCATCTAGCTGCTAGGAAGGCCCGCACTCCAGCTTTCCTTTGGGGCTGTGACGGGAGCGTGTGGACCTTTCCCAGCTCTTACCGCCCTCTTCTGCCAGTAGCCGAACTGGACACTTTGTTACTCGTGTGCGTGTAGCAGTGCTCCCATCTTACGTTCATCTGCAGGCACTCACCACCCGGAGGTGCCTTCCCTAGTGTGGTGGGCTTGCCGGAATCCGAAGACTGCATGCTGGGTACATTTTAACGTTTAAAGGTTTAAGAGGATTAAAGGCCTAACGTTTATTTTCCTACTTGCTCATAACTTTTGTGTAACTTGGTGTGGACTCAGTCCCTAAGGACAGTCCAGCTTACCTTTCCCATCTCTGCTCATGGGGTAGCTGTGTATTTGGTGCAGACACGCATCAGCTCCCATCTAGGACATGCGGGCCGGTGGGACCAGTCGCTCAGGGTGGACACGTCTGCCCAAGGGACTGCAAGCAGGAGCTGCAGCCCAAACTGTCCACAAAGGCCGCGTGGCTCACCACAGGGCCCTCCATGTCCCTCCATGTCCCTGTAAACAGACAGACCCTCCCTCCCACTGCCTCTGCTTCAGAGGGGGGCACGTCTTGGGTGAAGGGCAATGCTGATCATTACTGCATAAAAAACGGGGGGCAGTCACTTTACTTCGCTTTACAAATTTAAAAATGTAATGTCCACAGTTAAAATTAGTTATGCAATTCCAAAACATTTTTCTCCTTTCCTTGTAAATTGTCTGGTCAAAGACAGGTCCCAGAACTAAAGGCAGCCCTGCCCCGCACGCTGAGGAGAGGACATCCCTGCGGACGTGTGCAGTGTCAGCCCCCAACCCCCTTAGCCGATGAAAGACCCTCAGGAGACAGCAGCGCACACGTGGGAAGTTGGCTCTGCACCCCAAGGCTGTCATTGGTCACCATCCTCAGGACAACACGGAACTAGTCACAGTGTACCCTCACCATTCATAGGCTCTGCGACTTGAAGAGAAACCACAGGTTGTGAAAACCAACTGACAGAAACCAGAGTTGGGTTCCTACAGCCCCTCAACCGTTGCAACACGTCATCATCCAAGGACATGCCGCACCTGTGCTGGAAGGTCAAGTTGTTCGGCGCCTGTGCTTCCAGGTTTGATGCAAGTGCAGCCTGGACACGGCGGACCACAGGCCGGCAACTGGCCTGGCGAGGGCCCTTCGCAGCCTGGCCGACTTTGGGGGCAGGAGGCTGGCTGCACTGCCCTTGGAAGTGGACACGGAAAGCTCAGGCCCGTGGAGCAGGCACTAAGAAGTAGCCAGTGACACTATTTTGTTCTCAACTTGTTTAATAAGTAAAAGCAGTAAAAATGATAGCTTTTTGGTTTTAATACATTCTTGGGATGCTGCCATCCAGAGAGGATTTAGAATAGCTAAGTTTTGCAACTTGACTCAAAAGTGGAACTTTTGGAAAGACCTAATTCTGTGGGGTTACGGCTAACCTGTCATGGAAAGTGGATGTGGGAATGGGGGGTCTTGGAGCAACAGCAGGGCTAAGGACTCACCTGGCAGTCACAGCGAGAATGGATGGGACAGAGGCAGCCAACCCAAGAACCCTTTCCCCAGAAAGAGTGTCAGTACTTCAGCGTAAACGACACGTTCATGTGGTGGTTTACAACAGTCCAGCATGAATAAATACTTCACACCATGGAAAGGTGGGCATCCCGAAAGCCTGAGGCAGGTCCTGGCTGACAGCACGGCCTGGGCCGCCGTTCCAGGAACAGGCCGCCTCTCGGGCGCAGTGCAACTCTGCCATTGTCTCGTAGAAAAACAAGTTTAAAACCTCACCAGCTACGTCTGGCATGGAAAGGCCATGGATGATGACACCAGGGAAGCCAGAGGCGGCCAGGTGACCTGGAGGCTGCACCAGCAGCTCCACGGGTTCCATGCTGTCCCGGGGCTGGGGGGCCAAGTGCTGCATTTTTGCAGGACCCTGGGGGGGCGGGTGCTGCTGGTCTGGGAGCCCTGGCCGAGAAGCCTGTGGAACCTGGGCACTGTCTCACTACTCGGTGCCAGCCACTCCGCAGGGGTGGCAGAGGTGGCCCTATGGACAGGACCACAGCCCAGCACTTCTCCGCCCGCACGCCATGTACTTGCCAACTGAAGCCGTGCACCACACATTGAAATGTTTTATTTGATGCTGAAAACTTACCCTAGGGGACAGAAAGATGTAAAAAGAAAGGAAAAGGCACCATAATTAAATTGTCCTTGGAAATGATAGGGGTCTTTTTCTTTCAAATGACTTCACTTTAATTAACTTCAAGCCCAAACTTCAGGAGGTAAACAGTCTCTGCGTAACTGACCCGAGAGGCAGGCCACGTGCCGGGAGCAGCGGCCTGGCGGGTCTGCGGTCACACCCCCGACCCTTAGGGCAGGGTCTTGGGCAAGAGAGCCCTGAGCAGCCTGGAAGACAAATGGCCAACCCAAGTTCTACAGGAAGGTACCGTGTGAGAACGCCCCTGAAAAACAACTAGGTGGGGCTGGGCAGAGCCATGCCCGAGTCTGGTTCATGACACTGACCCCGAGAGCAGCACCCAGGCCTTGGGCCTGGACTGGCCACGTGAGCCGCCCCGCTGCACCTGGCTGGTCTGCAGAACGCCTGTGGCCCCCCAAAGTTAAGATGCTTCGCCAGGCTCCCTTGGTCAGGGCTGCAGTGAACAGGGTTCCTGCAGCGGACGAACGGCCCGAGGGTGCTACACCAGGACTCGGCTCTCAGCCGTGACCTTTCTAAGGCGAGGCCTTGTGAGGGCACGAGCAGCGGCAGCTGCCCCAGGAAGCGGCTGAGTCCTGGCAGGGGCGCTGGCCCTCCCGCTGCCAGGCTCCCCCACAGCTCGCTCTCTACGCCGGGGGTCGCCGAGCCCAGGGCCCCCCAGCGAGTACTGCACTGCGCGGGGGCGCTCGGGGGGTCTGGGGACGAGGCTCCAGCTCTGCAGCTGCTGGCAGTGAGGGGAAGCTCATTTGGTCACTGTGTTCACCAGCCTCTTCCCGGAGTTCCAAGGACACCTCATCCCACCCTCTTCTGCCTCACAGCCTAGCTGCTCTGCCCGGCCCCATCTAAAGTGCCGTGTGCCCCGCCGTGCCGGGGCCTGGTGTTGGGGTGAGGCCCCGCCGGCCTGTCCCAGAGGGAAGGGCTGTCAGAAGGCAACGGTGGGTCCCGTCCGGCCTCCACACCCAACACACAGTGGCTGACGGTCCTCGTGGCGCGAGGTACAGGTCCGTGGCCCGGTTCCCCCAAGATCCGATCCAAGGCTGCTGCTATTGCTTCCTTCAGAGGACGTGAAGAGTTCGAATCCTAAAGAGAAACGTGGCTTTGAAAAGCACACGGCGGGCCCAGCGCTCCGGCCCCTCGCGGCCACTTGGCCCCCGGGCCTCAGGAGGCGTCGCGGGAGATCCAGCCGCTCTCCGTGAGGAAGCTCAGGATCCGCTTCTTGAGGACCTTGTCCAAGTAGCCGGGCAGGCGGCTTTTGGAGGGGATGCCCTGCCGCTTCTGCAGGTGGTCCTTGATGATGATGGTCTTGGCCGTCACGTAGCGCGCGGGGCTGAGGCTGAGGGAGCTGCACAGCGCCTTCTCGCGGTCCGACAGCAGCTCGAAGCCCGGCAGGTGCTCGATGGCGGCGAACTCGCCGTCCTTGGCGTCCTCGCGCCCGCGCTTGGCGCCGGCCGCGCCGCGGTTCTCCTTGCGCTTCTCGCGCTTGTGCCGCGCCGCCTCGTACTCGGCCGACTCCTCCATCTTGGTGATGCCGTTCCGCCGGTAGCGCTGCAGCTCCCGGATCTTGGCCCGCAGCAGCTTCTCCTTGTGCATGTTCTCGAACAGGTCGTCGAACTCCTTGCAGGACATGAACTGGTAGAGCGGCCGCAGCTTGAGCCGCAGCTCCCGCTCCTCCTTGGTGACCTTGCGCTTGGCCGCCTTCTCGCGGTCCTTCTTGTCCTTGCCCAGGAAGGCGGGCACCAGGTTGTAGTCGCGCGCGATGTTCTTGCGCCGCTGGCGCTCGCGCAGCTTGCGCACGTACATGTCCACGTGGGCGCGCTTGAGCTCGATCTCCACGTCGTCGTCGTCGTAGTTGACCGAGAGCCCGCTGACCAGCGTCTCGGCGTCCTGGTCGTACTCGATCTCGTAGTCGTCGCGCAGCGGCATGTAGCCCAGCTGCTGCTGCTCGGCCACCGAGATGTCTAGGGGAGGCAAGGGGGCGGTGAGGCTGGGAGAGAGGGGGCCTCCGCTGGGGCAGGTGTGGTCGGTCACCCGGTTGGGGATGGTGTCGGGGATGCAGGCCTTCCCCAGGTTGCCGTGGATGTACATGCTTACGTAATGCTCCATCACTTCCTGCGGCGTCCGGGAAGCTCCGACATGAGCCGCCATGTCTTCCTACAAGGACAAAGGGCAGAGTCACTTCCAAGGCCGCGGGTCAGACTCAGGGCTCGCGCACATTCCCTCCACCTTTTCAGAAAGGATGCCCGGCCTCCTTCCTTCTGCCGGCCTCTCCCCCAAGGACAGCCACTGCCCCGTCTCGGGGCTGATCAGTGATGTCAGTGCTAGAAGGCACCCCCAGGCGTCTGTAGACCAGCTGCAGACCCCAGCGGCTGCGCACTCCCCCAGGGGAGCAGGTAAGCTGGCATCAGAGCTGAGGCCACAGCCCACATCTGAGGGCTGGACTGACCTCCTGCTTCCTGAACCAGCAGCAGCACAGGCCCAGCTGGCACTGGCATTCAGTCCCCACACTAACCCTGCGCAGGGGCGGGGACTGTCTGTCTGTGGAGAGGTCACAGGGGTCAGGGCCACAGAGCACCTGGGTGCTCCCCTCCTCCAGCCCCACCTATTCATTCCCAGGTTGGAGAACAGACTGAAGTTCATGGCCCAGGTGCCACTTACAGAAGGGACCCCATCCTGGGACAGGAAGGCTGCCCTGTCCGTCTCGGTGGTGGTGCAGGGAAGAGGTAAGCTATGGCCTCTGGGGGCCTCCCTAGGGCAGCAGCCGCCACCCTCTGCCCTGCCTGGCGCCGCAGGCACTCCCTCCAACAGTAAGGGAGGGGGAGCCCAGCGTTATTAATGGGAGGAAATTGTACAGCTCCCTCAATCTTTTCCTTCTGCCAAGAGACCTCTTCCTTCAACCAACCGCCAAAGCCACTTCAGAAGGTAACCGCCTGAAATGCGCACTCATCGTCCCACAGCCACTCACCCTCCACATTACGCGCACGACCCAAGCTGCCGTCTGCCGGCAGCGCTCCCTCAGCAGGGGCAGGGGCCCTGCACCCCCAAGGCCAAGCTGGCACCCTTAGCCCAGCCAATCCGTGGGGCAGGGCGACGGCAAAGCAGGCTGGAGGGGAGGGAAGAGCTCGTGGGGCAGTGCCCGGGCCCTACACGGCACCCTGAACCCAGCACACCCTTCCCGCCAGGCGGGGGAGGCACCGGGGAGCCTACCACGAGAAAGGGAGGGTCAGCACTGAAACTAGACACTGGTACAAAGAAAACCAAGTCACGAGCATCCGGCATCGACACAGCTGCAGCAGCTCCAGATTCAGAATCCAGTTCCCGGGACGCCCCCATCCCTGCACAGGGAGCTGGGCGCAAAGCACGGGAGCACGTCAGGAGCCTGGGACCCAACCCCGCCCCTCCTGGGTCCAGTGAGACCTGCCAGCAAGTCCGCTGCCACCATGACTTCTGCAACCTGCCTTCCCACATCACAATGCTCAGAGCACATTTGCATGAAATTTAAACCCACAAAGGATTCTGAGTAATTAAGTGGTATCTGACTGAACCAAGATTATGTGCTTGTATTTATTTGTTATTTCCATCAACTTCAACACTCTGGGTGCAGAGAAGAGAATGGAGGCAGCAAGGAGGCCCCAGGGCAGAGGCCCGCGCAGGGAATGGGTCCCAGGCTGACACCTCCATCCTGCCACACGTCCTACATTCCCTGGCCTGAATGTAGCAGGCAGGCCAGCCAGCTGAGGGCATGGAACTGACACCTGCTAACCAAGGGGACTCTGCTCTCCCCACTGTGTTTATGAAGCCACAAATCAGAGGGGCTGGTCACCAGGGTCCCGCAGACTCCTGCGCCGGTCAGCTCAGGCCCTGCCTAAGGAGGGCCGAGAGGCCTGTCTGGGAGCCAGGACTCTGCTACTTCTGCAAGACAGCACTTCCATGGCGCACCAGCAGGGCCCAGGAAATCACACCAGACCCTGGTTGTCAAGGCCTGTGCAACAGACTGAGGGTCATCAGGGCCAGCCTAAACCACAATGACAGCACAGCTCTGATTCTACGAGAACCGTGGGTTCAGCAACACCCCAGACAGCCAGGAGGGCAACATGCACCAGCTGCTACGCCACTGCGCTGGGCCCAGCCTGTCAGGCCTGTGTCTCTGGCCACACGGCAGGCGGGAGAAGTAATCTGTCACGGTGTCACGGCACCACATGTGACATCAGCAGGCGAGCGGGGAGCTTTGTCCTTCAACGTCCCAAGGCCAAAGTTTTCCTGGGTCTGGACAGATGGATTGATTGGGGACAGGAACCACCGAGTGTGACTGAGGGAAGGTGTCTGGAGACAAAGTTGAGCCCACGTACAACGGCCACAGGGGCCGGCTGTGGAAGAAGTGGGTCCCTGCCGCCACAGCATGCACGAAGCCCCAGGCCCACGGAGGATTCCAGGTCTTCTTCCTGTGTATTCTCTTTTAAAAAAAGAGCAAAGAACCTCCGTTTGGAAGAAGAGGCAGGTATGCTGCTGCTTTAAAGTCGTTTGGTACAAGGCCCCCAGCCAGGCTGGCCCTGCCCCTCCACAGGTGTGAGCCCCCGCGGAACGATGCGCAGGCCCCTCGCGCTGGCCCCAGCCGGCACCTGCGCAGGACAAGAGAACAGTCGAGACACGGTGTCTACCCGCGGCGCTCACGCAGCCAGGGCCACTCCTGGATGCCCCACACCCGGACTCAACAGCGCCAGCCTTCGGCGGCTCCATCGGCTTCTCACACCAGCTTGCCCACCACCAAGGGTGAAATTTTAAGGACATGAAGACAGTGTAGATTTTCCGAAAACAAAACGGTGGCATCTAACAGAGTCTTCATCCCAAGGTCACATCCTTACTACTTGGGGCATATTTAGATAATCGGATTTGTGTGTGTGTATGTGTGTGAAATGGTGACACATAACTGGGTTTTTAAAAACATAAATATCCTTACTTGGCAAACCTAAAGTAAGCAAGCCTACGCCCCTTTTCAACACAGGCAGGCAGCACTCATCCACCCGTCAGGTCAGCCATGCCCTTCAGGCGCCTGTCAGGGCCTTTGGGATCTACCCCTGGTCCAGCCAGACCCCACAGCTGCAAGAAGTGCCCTTCTCCACGTGCAAAACCCTGGGGTCGTCCTCGGTGTGGCCATCCTGGCTGCACCCTGCGTGAGCTGTGCAGCTGGACCACATCCCTCAGCCTCCCGCCTCAATGGTGAAGGGCACGCAGGACAGGAGGTTCACCGAGGTCTGGTCTGTGCGCCCCGCTGCTGGCTAGGTTTGCTTTCAGGAAGCTGTTAGCATCACTTCCACAGCTGGTCTCCATCCCTCGGGACCCAAGTCACCCCCTCCCAGAAGCTGTCGATGACCCTGGCATGGGGTTCAGATCCCACCTCAACTGCTTTCTAGCTGTGACAGCCTTATCCACTCAAGTTCTGGTGCTTTGTCAAGATGGAACAGAAATCATGTGATGGTAACAGTTGCCAGGCAAGTGCCTGACAGGTACCACGTGGTTTACCTCCGAGGTCCCCCTGAGAAGGTGTGGGTACTGGCCGCAGGCCTCACAGCAGGATAAATTAAGAGTTAAGCTGCTCCCAGGGGCCCGGCCGGGCTCACAGTGAGCCGAAGCGGCACGCGCCCTGCTGTGGAGTGCCGCCCGTGACCACTCCGCCTCCGTGCTGCGTGCGCACCCAGGACTCCCTACGACCAAATGTCCTGCTACTGGCCACTCGTAGGG
This sequence comes from Noctilio leporinus, assembly GCA_004026585.1. Taxonomy (NCBI): domain Eukaryota; kingdom Metazoa; phylum Chordata; class Mammalia; order Chiroptera; family Noctilionidae; genus Noctilio; species Noctilio leporinus. Next base: position 106,830 of record PVIW01003028.1, on the reverse strand, counting down.
CCAGGACCCACCAGCAGCTGCTCCTGCCCAGAGCAGCCTCTCGCTCAGCGGCCCAGCGGCAGCCTGACGTCACGCACCCCAGCACCTACTTCTGTCCTGGGTGGAGTTCAGCGCATGGCCTCCAGCACCGCAGCCACGACCCTGGACCCTGAGCTCCCGTGCACCCTGCCTGCGCAGGTGGGCGGTCCTCAACACCGCTGCTACCCACCGCACACATCCTCCACCAGCGGGTCGGGTGGGGACTGGGAGGCACCCGCAGAGGCCTCGAGGCTGGTTTTACTCCCCCAGTGCTCTGGAGCCAGGTGTGGGGGTGGGGACTTCCTTTTTCTCTATGCGGAGAAGTGTCACAGGGGCAGAAGCAACCAGAAGGGCCACACGTGAAGCTGCGGCTCCAGGAAGCAGCGCCGGGGCAGCAGGAAGCAGCTGTGGGGCACAGGGCGGAGGCACTGGCAGCAGTGGTGGGGAGCAGGGCCTGCCAGGGGCCAGGAGACACCAGTCCCCCGGGACGGGGTGTGTCCTGAAGGATGAGGAGGGGCCCCTCCAGCTCAAAGGGGAGGGTGAGGCAGGAGCCCCTGGCTCGGCATCCACAGCAGTGCTCGGAGCACAGCTGACGCTGGGACTGGCCTGCCTCTCTGGGGCTGGGCGCCCAACATAGGCCAGTCTCATCTGACCCATCACGGGCCACTGGCCTCGGCCACCTCACAGGTTTGCCGTGTGGGACGGGTGAGAGACCCAGGAGGGGGTCCTCCCAGGGTAGTGCTGTGACAGACCCTACATGTACCTTAGCCGCCCCTTCCTAACTGATAAACAGGCTTTGGACACGGGTTCCAGCCCTCTGCCTCTCAGTCTGCACTGCTGTCAGGTCCAACCACTCATTTCGGTGCCACCACCTCTGGGGGCTGCTCAGTCACTGGCCTAGGAGAGCAGCCAAGGGCCCAGGCTTCCAGGTTGTCTGTCCCCAGTGGGGCCCTCCAGCCAGCGGAGGTCAGCGTAGGCTTCAGACAGCCCAGCTCACTCACCCGGATCCGGTCCTTCTCTCACCTTTAATGTGATGGCAACAGCCTAGAGCCAGCTTGCCTCAAGGGGGCTGAGCACCCACTGGCCTGGGCCACCCCTCCCCACCTGTGCCCTCTGGTCCCTCGTCTTCCCTGTCAATTTGCCCCCAGCAGCCCCACCCTTCCCTGGGCCATTGGTGCCGCTCCAACATCAGAGGCTGATGACCACCGCTGGCTTTCTGCCTGCCCTTCCAGGTGTCCGCAGCTCCCGGGATGCTGTCCTCCTTGGCCATCACTCTTGCTTGTCGGGTTTTTGGGTGGAGAGTTCTGTGCACCTCAGGTCCAAGCTCCTGTCCTCCCCTCTAAACCCCCACTCACCAACTCACAGCTGTCACCAGCCTGCAAAGGTGACTCAAACTGCAGTCCAACAAGACCCCCTGCGAGGGTGGCGCACTCACCGTGCAGCGCGATGCCAGGCCCCCACCAGCCCTGCAGTCCCACCTCCAGGGGTTCACTCAGAACCAAAGCAGGGACCCCGACATGTAACTGCACACCTGCAGCGTCATTCACAACAGGCCAAGTGGCAGAAACCCAAGTGTCCACGACAGGCGGGTGGGCCCCTCCTTAAGGGCAGAGCCCTGGACCACGCTTGCTCGTCACCAGACTCACTATACATCATGCCCCCGCGCGCACGAGGTCCCGAGAGTCAGATCCACAGACAGAGCGCAGGTGGTGGGCGCCGGGGGCTGGGGAGGGTGGTCAGGAGTGTTTCCTGGGGACAGAGTCACTGTGGGAAGGTGGAAGGTGCTGGAGGTGATGGTGGTGATGGCTACAGAGCAGTGGAATGCACCTGATGCCACTGAACTGCGCACTTAACAACTGTTGTAAAGGTAAGTTTCACGTTATATGTATTTTACTGCAATAAAGCAAATTTCAAAAAATAAAAACAGCAAAAGTTTCTGTTTTTTTGCGGCTCTACTCCCTCTCAGTGTCCCTAACAGGGACCCTGAGCCAGCAGCGCCCGCAAGCCTGTGGCTGCCCCGGGACGAGCCCTCCAACCGACTCCCACTGGGGCGGCCGCTCTGCGCAGCCCGTTCACTCCGCTTTCCCCACCCGGCTCCCCACCCCCAGAGCCATTCCTGAAACCCCACGGTCAGAACGCTCTCGGGACAGGCTCACCCAGTCCCACGGCTGCGACAGGAGACCGTGCCCAAGGTTCCTAACCCCGGACCTGTGGCCCCGCTGTGCCGGAACTCCCCGGGAGCGTGTGGCCACACCTCCCCTGCAGAAGTGCAGCTCAGGTCTGGGGTGGTGGTCCCTGGAAACCTGGGGCTCCCCAGGCGATCCTGCTGTGCAGCTGGGGAGCCAACCAAACGGAAGGTTGTAGGCAGAGTTGGGCCTGGTTCAAATGAGGCCAGAGCCGGCCGCCGCCCGCCTGTCTGTCGGCGAGGGGCAGGGGTGGTGGCTGCGAGGGTCAGCGTGGAGCTGGCCCGCAGTCTATACGAGCCTCAAAACCCGTTGCGCCCCTGTGGCCTGGCGCCCCAGATTTTCAAACTGTGACCCGCACACCGTCACCTGCTTGTCCCCTGCCCGAGCTCCCCACCTGCAGCCACCTGGCTTTGCCCGGCCCCACCCTCCAGGGGAAAAGCCCCGTCCGTTCCCCTCCACCACAGAGGCTGGCTTGACGGAACCAGAGAGCCTGTTCAGGGGACCCAGTGTCCCGTCTGTGTTCCCACCACAAAGCACAGGCTGGGGGACGGGCGCTGCTGCACCGCGGGCCGCACCGCGTGCTCCAAGACCCGCAGCGAGGGCCGCACTACGCAGGCGTCCGCTGCTCGGCTCACACCGGCCACTGCGGAAGCGCGAGGCCCTGCTCACGTGTCCCCGATGGCCAGCCTGAGCGCCCGGCACAGGCCCAGGCCCGGCCCAGTCTACCGAGAATGTCACACGCTGGGCAAGTTTTTTTTTGCCATTTTGCAATTAAGTTGCAACCTCATGCAGCATCACCTCCAAGTGATTCTATAGGATTTTCTCACAAACAAGGACATTTTCCTGCATAACCACATCACCATCAACACTAGGATGTTGAAAACACAACCACCTAAAGCTCTGTTCCCACTGACGTTCTGCCAACTGCCCTGTCACACTCTCCAGCGTGGGGCCCAGTTCGGCACCGTGTGCTGTGTTCAGCTCGGCCCAGGTCCCCTCACCTGTGTGGGCCCGGGTACCCCCCGTGCTCTGCTCCCCCACACGCGTCCTGCTCACACGCGCTGGCCGCCCTCCCAGACAGCAACACCCTTCTCGGCACTCCCATGCCGACACCCATGCCGGGCTGCCCTCTGCACCCTTCATGGGCTAAGAAACCTCGCCCTCCTCCCCATGGCAGCCCTGCTCACCCCAGGGAGACTCTGACCTCCTGGGGCTTCTCCCCAAACCTCCTGCTGCTGCAAGGACACCCCCGCCCCCGCCCAGCTCGCCACATCCTTGGCCGCCGCAGCTGCGGTCTGCAGCGACTGCCACATGCCTTTTAAACTGAAAATCCAGCTTCAAAGCTGGTTTGAACCCACTTTTCCCAGAGTCCTCTGACCACCACCTGCAAACAACACATCTGTTCCAACCAAAAGGTCTATGGCTCACCCACCACTGTCTGGAACGGTCACAAAACATCTCCTGCCATGTTTCCGTTGGTGTCCCAGCTCCAGCAGGACCTGCACTTCTATCAACCACCCGCACGGCACTCGGCACATCACAGCTGCCTGGAGGCTCCATCGAAACCCTTGATGAGGTGCACACATGCACAAGCATCCTCCCCACCCAACCTCCACTGCTCTCGCCTAACCCACGGGCACAGAGCGTCACAGCCTCGCTGCAATGCTGTCCCCAAACCTTCCTGCAGCCACGGCTGTCCCCGGAAGTGGGAGCACAGGGAGGCAGACTTCAGCCACAGCCGCCCCGCGGGTATCCTGAAACCACCCTTCCCCCTGAACTGCACACGACACAGCAAGGCCTTGAGACCACAGGCCACAGGCCACAGGCCACCCGAGGAATCTGAAAGAACAGTCTCACCTCCCTCTGCATCACTGTCCTCGAGGCGCTCAAGGCCGCTCTCCTGCTCCACATCCAGCCTGGGAACCTGACTCTGGCACCACCCGCCACCTTCCCGCCCGACGGTCACCTCCCGCTGGCCCAGGACAAGCCTTTGCTCCTGAGAAGCCTTCCCCTCAGGCCACAGCTCCAGAGAGACGCACCAATGAACTCCCAGCCCCCGTCTGACCCACACTAGTCAAGTCGTCACACCGACAGGCTAGTGCCAGGCTCCAGAATCCACAGGCCTGCGTCCGAACCCTGGCTTTTGCACAAGAAAGTCGGGGCACCCTGGGCCAGTGCCTGAAGTTGCTGTCCTTCACCGGTACACCAAGCAGCCGGCCAGAGCCGCCACGCAGAGAGCAGCAACTCGTGCGCAGCGGCCGGGCCCAGAATGAGCCTGTGAGCCTACCTGCGGCTCTGCTCCGAGGGAGCCACGCACCTTGGAGCTGCACAGGCAGTGCTGAGAGGAGGGCCGGGAACCCAGGAGCTCACAGCCAGAGACCGGGGCGTGCTGCTCGCGTGACCTGTCCCGGTGAGGTTGGCGTGCAGAGCCCCGGCCTCCCCTGCGCCCGGTAGGGACAAGGCCCCGGGCCCAAGCACTGCTTCCTCCAGCTGCACCTCTTCCAAGAGCTCTTGCAGCTGAGTGAAAACTGCACTTTAACCAGCTCCCCAGGTGTCGCATGTGCGTGTTCAAGTCTGAGAAGTGCTGCTCTAGTGTGACCCTGCAGCCCATGCCTCCCCCAACACGGTGTAAATGCTGTAGTCTCAGCCCTGCTTTCTGTGCACTTCCCATGATGCTGCCGGGGAGGCGGTGTGGACAGTGCAGCTAGGGGCACGGACTCCGCAATCAAACTACTCAGTTCAACCCAATGCACAGGCTCCGGGAGGCCTGCAGCAAGGCCTCCACGTCAGTTTTCAGCTGCCGCTGGAGAGCTGCATGCGTATGGGTGGTGTGGAGAAGGGGCGTCTCTCAGGCACTGACATGAACCACGACTGGGGAGATGAGACATCCGAGCAAAAGGAGCCAACGAGCAAAGGGCAGCAGCGGAGATGCCCCAGGTCAGCAGATACCTGAGGCCTTCCAGGTCCCGAAGGTTAATCGAAGAAGACCTGTAAGTCACTGAAAAGACGCAACATGGCGAGTCTTCCAAAAGCACTGATTAGGGTGTGTGACATGAGCCAGGGGGCTCGAAGTTGAAGCAGGGAGATCACGTGGGAGTCTCTAGAAGCAGTTAAGGCAAGACAGAAACGCCAGCCCAGGCTAGGGCCGTGAGAAGCAGTTCGTTCGGTCACCGTCTGAAGACAGGGCTGCCGCTGACCTGGACCTGGCGGCGGAGCGGAGGGTGGCTCTGGGTTGGAGTTACTGAGTGAGGTGACATGAGATCCGCCCGAGACGTCCCTGAGAATGGCTGGCAAGGACATCACGTCCAACAGCGGTTTGGCAGTGAAGGCTGGAACGTGGGGAGAGCTCATCTCGGGACCAAGTGGTGACCCTTACGGGCAAGAGCGGAGCCTTCCTTCCCTTCAGGCTCCTGCAGCTGTACAGCCCACACGCAGCAGCAAACTGCACTGCAGGACGAGGCGGCCGCAGTTTCCGGACAGCAGCAATCCTGGTGCCGGCACCTGGGTGTGAGTCTGCACAGCAGCATCTAAGGAGCTGGGAGCGGCACTGAGTCCAGGGTGCAGGTCCTGGTCCCTGACGACAGGCTCACTTTATGGGAAGGAGAGCAAAAGAAAAGGGGGACAGGACAGGTCTGGGGATGAGGGAGCCCAGTAGGAGCAGAGCGCTTCTGGGGAAGGGGCATGATGAAGTTCTGGGTCCAGGAAAAAGGGGCCCAACACATGGAAGGCTCTGGAAAGGACATGGGGGCACAGCCAGAGGGTTTTCTCTCCAATCCAGATGTGAAGTCCTCCTCTGTCGCGGGAAGAGCTCCTGGAGCCCCCACCCAGGGAGGAGCCCTGCCTGTCACCTGTGGGCATCAGGGAGTTCCAGCCAGTTCTCCCCTTCCCTGGCAGGTAAAGTCTCTGCTGAAACCTTCTAAGACCAAAGCCCAGGACAAGGACTTCCCAGCCCCTACGCCTCCTGCAGTTCCTGCTGACCACTCCTCTACAACATCCTGCCCCTGGGAGGACCGGACACACCAGCCCCGGGCGAGGGACACACGGCCCCTGCAAGCACAGGCAACTGCCCAACGCAGGCGGGGCCTTGGGTGCCCAGTGCATCAGGGCTGGCGACCGAAGCCCGGGACGCGGGGGACCGGTTGGGCCTTCAGAGCTGTCCTGCAGGCAACCAGCCCCTCCTCGGTGCTTCCTGGCGGGTGGGCTCACCCGCCCGGTCGCCGGCTCCTACCCTACCAGAGACGCGGCGCAGGGTCTCGCCCCATCTGCACTCAGCACACACCTAGGAAGTGCTCCTAACGGTCTGCAAAATGGCTCTCTGGCCAGAAACCCGCGGCCAGACCCCCGCTTTGTGAGCAGCTTCTTCCCGGCTGGGTGACCTTGGGCAGGTCGCTTCCCCGCTCTGCCCCGCGGCTGCCCCGGCGGCCCCGAGCCCGCGCCACCCAGCAGGTGCGCCTCGCGCCCGCGTTAACCAGCAGCGGCCGCAGCCCCCGCGCCCCCGCCGCGCCGGCGCCGGCCCGCGCTCACCCAGTTCCCGAAGCCGAACTGCTCGATGGCATCCAGCAGCAGCTGCTCCTCGCGGCTGGTCCAGCCGCCCTCGGCCTCGGGCCCCCACAGCGTGAAGCGCCCGCCGTCCACCAGCTGGTAGCCGTGGTAGCGCCGGTGGTGGCCGATCTCGGCGCCGGCCGAGAAGCACTCGGGGCACAGCTCGATGTCCTGGCACTCGGTGCAGCGGAAGCGCAGCGGGCTCACCTCGGCCAGGCAGTACACGCAGTACTTCTTACCGAGCTCCGCCATCTTCCCCCGCCCGCTGCCCGCGCCCGCCGCCGCCGCTCCCGCCGCCCTCGGCGCCGCCGGGGGCGCCGCCGCGCTCCAGCAAGTGCTGTCCGCCGCCGCCGCCAGGCCCGCCGCCGCCGCCGCCGCCGCCGCGCCGCCCCGACCAGGCGCCGCCGGAGCCGGCCAGCCGGGCCGCGTCCCGCCTCAGCACGCAGGCGCCCTCCGGCCCGGACCGGCGGACACCGACGCCGCCGTCGCTCCGCCGCATCGCGCAGGCGCCCCGCGAGCGCCACCGCGCGGAGCCCGGCCCGCCGCTCTGCGCCTGCGCGACCCGCGCGCCGGCCGCCCGCCCCTCCCGAAGCCACGCCCCCGTCCGGACGCCGGGAAACGAGCGGAAAGCGAGACCGGCGGGCGCGCCACGCCCCCTCCGGCGCGAGCCCACGCCCTCTTCCAATCCACGCGGCCGGTGGCGAGCTCGCGCCCTCCCATTGGTTCTCACCTGCTGGCAGGCGGGGAGACGTGGACCGAGGCGTCGGACTGACGTCTGGCCAATCGCCGGGCCCACCGCGAGCGCCTCTGGTTGCCCCTGGAAACCCAGCCGCCGGCCGCGGGGTTCGGCGGCGCCGGTGGAGCCGCTGAGATCTCGATGGACGCCCACTCCCAGCACAGCGGGGCCTCCGAGCGGGAAGACGGAGATGGGATGAGCCTGGCTTCGCGGCTGTCGGGGGCCAAGGCCAGCTCTGGCCCCCAGTCCCCGGCCGACCCCGGGGAGCCGGAGCCCGCATCCGCAGAGACTGCGGAGGGGGGCGCGGCCGCGGCCGCGGCCGAGCCAGCCGAACCGGCCGAGCCCGCCGAGCCCCTTGAGTCCGCCGAGCCCCTCGAGCCCGCCGAGCCCCCAGAGCCGGCCGAGCCTGCTGAGCTCGCCGAGTCCTGGGCAGCCCCGGCGGTTACCGAGGCTGAAGGCGAGGAGGGGCCCGGAGAGCGGGAGTGGTCGGCCGAGGCCGAGCCGGAGGAGTCGACCGAGGTCCCACCGGAGGAGCCAGCCAAGCCCGGGTCCGAAGTCGGACCCGAGGAACCGCGGAAGGAAGAGAGAGTGGAGGCGCCGGAGGACGAGTTGGAGGAGGACAAGGAGGAGGAGGAGGAGGAGGCGGCGGAGGAGGCGGAGGAGGCCCGGGAGGAGGAGGAGGCCCGGAGGAAGCGAGCCGCGTCGCGGGGTTCTGCGCGGCTGTCCAAGACCGGCCCGGAGGCGGCTGCGCGGGCCCCGGAGGCTGAGCGGAGGGGACCGGAGGAGGAGGCGGCGGAGAGCGAGGGGAGCGAGCGGGAAAGCGAGCCGGGGCCGCACGGTCCGGGCGAGGAACTCGGGGAGGGGGGCCCGCCGGGCGAGGACGCGGAGTGGACGGAGGAGGAGCGGCAGCTGCGCTCCGAGCTCCTGGAGCAGTACCGCTCCCTGATGGCCGAGCGGGGTCAGTGCCAGCGCTACAACTTCTACCTGCAGCACCGGATCTCCGAGGCGCTGCGCAAGAAGAAGGGCTTGGAGGTGGCCGAGGTGCCCGACAGGGGCCCCGAGCCCGAGGCGGCGGAGAAGGAGCAGGCGTACCTGCGCTACCTGGCCGTGCTGGAGGAGCTGAGGAAGCAGCAGGCCGACGACCTGGCCTGGTACCACCGGGAGCTGGAGCAGCTGCAGGGGCAGTGCAAGGAGAAGCTGTTCCGGGTGGAGAAGGAGTGGCGGCGCTTCCAGGCCCTCAAGAAGCAGGTGGTGATGCAGGCCATGGGCAGCTGTCGGATGCGGGGCGGGCGCCAGGCCGCGCTGCGCGAGGTGGAGCAGATCCAGGCGCTGGAGGACAAGAAGGAGAAGGAGATGAGCGCCGTGCGGCTGGAGAATGTGCAGCTGAAGCAGAGCCTGGCGCACTTCCAGACGCGGATGAGGGCGCAGGAGGACACCACCGAGGGCCTGCTCCTCATCGACTTTGAGCAGCTCAAGATCGAAAACCAGACCTTCAACGAGAAAGTGGAGGAGCGCAACGAGGAGCTTTTGAAACTGCACAACAAAGTGCACAACAACGTGCAAATCATCACCCACGTGAAAGAAAAGCTGCACTTTGTGGATATCGAGAACGCGTACCGAAACGCGCAGCTGTTGGAGATTGACGCGCAGGTGGCGCTGAGGCGGGACCTCCTGACCAGGACGAAGCAAGCGCGGGACGGCCTGCGGGCCGACAACGTCCGGCTGACCCAGAAGTGCGGGCTGCTGGGCCAGGAGCCGCTGCTCCGCGACCTGGAGGGGAAGGTGGGCCAGGAGCAGCGGCTGCGGGAGCACCTGGAGTCCCTGCAGCGCCACCACGCGGGGCTCACGCTGTCCTGCAGGGGCGTGAAGCAGAAGATCCGCGAAGCCCGGGCCTTCCTCCCCCGGTGAAGGCGGCCGACCCGCGTCGACCTCCCGCACCTGTCCCTCCCTGACTGTGGGTCTCCACTTCCGGCCACCCTCGAAGGCCCGTGGTAGTTCGGATGGAACTGCATTTCGTGTTTACCTCCTGCGTTTTCAGCCTCCAAATGAGGGCGGGCACAAAATTGGGTTGTCAGCTCTGCAGGGTTAAGTCAGGTTGGTCCAGAGAAACAAACAACAGGTAATGCCGCTGACTTCTCACGCCTCGCTGTCAAAAGCCTTTTTATACCGGAGCGGTGCCGTAATTTCAATGACCCGATGCCGAGAACTGTTCCTCTTCCACGTGTAGGAGGGGGTCCATCCACGTGCAGGGTGTCCCCAGAGTCTCTGCTTTTCTGTCCCTTTGAATGTGCTAACCTGTGCAGTCCTGAGTCGGTCCCATTCCAAAGCTCACCAGTTCCCTCAGTCTAACCTGAAATTGTTTTGTGTTTAAGTTGCCCAGCTCCTGGGGTAATCAATACCCTATAACCACGAAATGCTACTCAGGAAAGGAGCTGCTGTTCCTTCATCTTCCCGCCTTTTCAGCGACAAGAGACTCTGTCTGCTTACCCACTGGTGTGTTTCTGGCTCAGCGACACCTTCGATTCTAACAACACCCTTTCTTGGATCCTCTTAAGGAACGCATCTGTTCCAATAAAAGGCATTTTCTTTTCTAGCAGAAACCATGAGGCTGTGTTTTGCCAGGTGCAAAATATATGGAGTGGGGACTGTTGACTGTTTCCAGCAGCAGGACCCTCACTGTCACGACTGCGCTCTGTATCAAACATGAAAACGCCCGTTCCTCTTGGGTTAGTGTAAGAAATACCGGGCAGGGCTACCTTCCGCATGCAGAGTCGGCGGTTAACATCTTCCGTTCGCTCTGATGCCGGAGGCTCGGTTTCACCTCCTTAGTCTAAGGTTAAATTTTGAGGTGTGCAGATATGGGGTTAGAAGTATCCTCTCATCCTTGAGCGTAAGGGGGTCACAAGAAAGGCAATCGGTTTTTTTGGTGCTAAATACCTTTTAAGAAATTGCAGAGGGGAGGGAGGAGGGGAGAGGAGGAGGCAAAGAAGGGGAGCAGTTTAGTCAAGAAACTAGTATGGAAGAACCATGGACATGGACAAGTGGGATTGACTTTGGGGGGAGTGGGTGTGTGGGGAAGGGAACAGGGGGAAGGAAAAAGGGGATGGATGTAATAAAACAACAGTAAAATTACAATTTAAAAAATTGCAGAAACCCCACTCTGGGCAGATAATTGCTGGTGTGAAAATGTCACAATAACCTTTTGGATGATGTTGTTTTTGAAAGTGTTTTTCCTTTCATACCAACACGGGTTGATTCAAGTTCCTTTTTATTTTGCACATCTGTTTTCTTTTTTAAAAGATTTTATTATTTTTAGAGAGGGGAAGGGAAGAAGGCAGAGAGGGAGAGAGACATCCATGTATGGCTGCCTTTCACCTGCCTCCAGCTGGGGACCTGGCTGGAGACCTGGCTTGCAACCTGGGCATGTGCCCTGGCTGGGAATCAAACCGGTGACCTCTGGGTTTGCAGGCCGGCGCCTTAACCACTGCGCCACCAGCCAGGGCTCCATGACACATCTGAATGCACTTTTTATCATTGTATACTTATCCTACCACACAAACGTAACCATGAGGGGAATAAGAAGCTTTCCTACTCCCATGTTATTCATTCTCTACAGTTTTGTTTTTTCTCTGCCTGTTCATTGAAGCCGAGAGGAAGTGGTCCATCACTTCAACTGGAACACCGTTCTTTGGCCTTCAAGCCAAAAGCAGCAGCAGGCCCTGGGGTCGGGGAGGCTGCAGGAGAAACTAGCAGCAGGCCCACTGCCCTCCCCAAGCAGGCGGCTTCTGGGCGAGTCCCTGCCTTGGGTTCCTTAGCCAGAGCAGAGGTGTCTTCTGCTGGCTCCGACCCGCTGGTCGCCATGCAGTCAAGCCCAACATACCCCCCTGGCCTTGACCTCGGTGGCATGCAGGTTCCTGTCCTCAAAATAGAAGTCACTTGAAAGCCTGTCCGGTGTGCCAGGCTACATCCACGTCAACAGTAACTGCAGGCAGAAAGAAGGTTCCTAAAGAAGTGGCGCCAGTGGATGGGTGCTCGGTCCCGCTTACCCCTGGTTAGAAGATAAGGCTTAGAGCATTTAAATTCTATTTCTAACCTTTTGCTACACTGCACCTTGAACTTGGGGCTTTTTATTGGAGCAGTTTAAAAAAAACTGTTGACACTCCGGTGTTGGTCGGGGACACTAGCTTGGTTGTGCTGTTCAGGGCAAAGGCCACGTCCCGCTGTGCGCAGGGAGCCCCAAAGGGCTCAGGCCTCCAGGGAAGACGGGGCGCTGGCACAGCTGTGCCGGTAGGACACTGTCGCAGCGCGAGCGGACACGGGGCTGCGGTGCTCACGACGGAGCCAGCCACACCTGAGCTGGACAGGCCATGGGCCTCAGGAGCCTCCGGGGCCTGGAAGTCCTGGCCCAGGTTCCTGGGGGCCAGGCGGTGCTCCGGAGCTTGATGCGGCCCCACCTGAGGCCCCGCTGTGGCTCTGAGGGTCCGTCTGCTGTGCCGCCTGGTGGTGCCCTTCCTCTGGGCTGTGTCCACGTCTCGTGTCCACGTCTGACTGGGGGTCACCCCGCCTCCCCACCACGCTGGCACAGCACCTCCTTCCCGCTCCTGCCTTCCTGGCAGGAGCCCCATTCTGGACGCTGGTTTTTTGAACCGGCAGCACCCCTACCTGCCCAGCTTCACTTAGAAAAACATTGGCCAGCTTCTACTCCACCAGGGCGGGCTTCCCTGAGGTCCACCCTGGGGCCGGCCATCGGGGAGCGTGGCCTGCTTTCCCGTGCATGGGGCCTCATACACAGCGGGCCTCGCCCCAGACCCTACACGTGGCGTGGAGGTCAGTCGGCACAGCCGGCTGGAGGACATGGGGAAACCAGTTCCTGCCCAGGGCCTGGGAGCTGTGGGGGCCCCTGCCTGAATCCCAGCCCCCACTCACTGGCTGTTGGAGCCCCAGCAGATCACTTCTTGAGTCCCACCTTTGAAATGGGGACAATGACAGATCAGCCATGGAGATGAAATGGTCATTCACAGTTGGCCCAGGGCCTGGCAGGGTGGGTGGAGCAGCCAGCGAGGTAACTGTCACCTAGGCCCACCCTCCCATCACTCACTCAGAGCCCATGGGGAAGGGAGACAGCATTGGTGGCTGGGGAGGTGGGGCTGCTCTGGTGAGGACAGGAGCACATGTCTGAGTTGCTGCATCTCCGAGGAGGATGGGCAGGGAGACAGATCCCCACCACAGGTCCCGGGAGGCTCATGGGGGATGGGAGGGCCCACGGGGGTGGGCAGCATCTGTGACAGTCCCAGAGGGCAAGTATAAAAAGCAAGCCTCCCAGACAGGGGCTCCCTTCTGAGCCTCCTGTTTCTGGCCTGAGACAGGCACCCCAGTGGGACACACACAACCCGAGCTGCCTGGGGACCCTGACGACCCCTTCAGCCACCCCCTGAATGGGGCAGCATCACTGATGATCACCCCAGCCATGGGAACCAGGCTCACAGTGGTGTAGGCTGTGGACAGGTGGGGCAGCTGAACACAGCACCGGGCTGAGGTGCCCAGAGGGTTTCCCAGGGAGTGGGAGGGGGCAGGGCGGCTGGTGCCGAGGACGTGACAGCCTGCTGGGACAAGGCAGCAGGCCCAGGAGGGGGGCCGGTGGGTGGCAGGCACATGGGGGGGAGGGGGGAGGGGCTGCAGCTGGGGGCACAGCCAAGTTGAAGGGCAGCCGGTCTGGGGCCCCGTTTTGACTTGGAAGGGGTGCACTAAACTCTCGAACCCCTGGACCAAATTACCAAAACCCTACTGTCCTTTTGATTTCATTGATCCTCATCAGTGCAATTTAAAATACTGAAACAGCATAATGAAGTGTCTGCCATACTTCAAGGTGAGAACATTCAGGTGGAGGACCTGAATAGACCCTTCTCCGAAGAGGACTTACAAAGAGCCAACAGACGTTGAAAAAGACAGCATCACTGTCACTGGAGACGAGGCTGAAACCACAACGAAGCACCACCTCACACCTGTCAGGACGGCCGTCACCCACCAACCCACACACAAGTGCTGGTGAGGATGTGGAGACCGGACTCCCGTGCCCGGGTGGTGGGAATGCAGACTGGCGCAGCCCCTGTAGAAAGCAGTTTCCTTCAAAATTAAAAATGGATCTGCTGTTGACCCAGCGATCCCACTGCTGGCAATAGACCCTAAGAGTCCCAAAACATCAGTTCAGAAGAACTCACACACCCCTGTGTTGACAGCAGTGCAATTTACAACTGCCAAGATGTGGACACAGGACACAGGTGTCCATCAGTAGCTGAAAAGATATAAAACCAAAAAACAAAAAAACTGTGGGACTCGAATGCTGTGGCCTAAGATTGAAACTCTCCGCAGAACGCAAGACACTCTGAACAGGGCTCCGTTTTCCTGAGAGGACACAGCACTAAGCTCCGTGTCAGGGACTGGTGATGTGTGAATGTAAACAAACGTTCTCCAAGTTGAAAAACAAACTGTGGTGCATCTACACGGTGGATACTTCTCAGCCCTAAGAAAGAAGGACCTCTTGCCTTTCGCGACAGCGTGGATGGACCTGGGAGGTACCACGCTAAGTGAAATGAGCCGGGCGGAGAAAGAGATACCATATGCTCTCACTCACGCGTGGCATCTAACGAACAAAATAGAAACGGGCTCACGTACAACGGACTGACAGGTGTCGGGGGCGGGGGGAGCTCGCGGGGCTGGGTGGAAAGGTGACGGGATCAAGCAAACAAACAGCCTCACAGGCAACAGCAGCGATGGATGGGGTGTGCAGGAGAGGCGGTGAGGCGGGTAAAGGGGGACGGAAGGAGACTTGACGTGGGGTGGGCACACGGTGCAGCATGTAGATGATGTGTCAGAGAGCCGCACACCTGAAACCTGCACCATTCTATCCACCAATGCCACAATAAATGTAAACAAACACTTCCAAGTGCATAGGGAAAAAAAGGTAAGAACTTCATTTTAAACCAAACCAAAGAGTGTGTAAGAATGTTTCCGCTTTGAATAAAGTTACTCTGCTTGTATTTTGCTTTATTTCTTTTCATTGCTGAAGTTAACTGTTTTTTTGTTTTTTTTTTTCACTGCAATACAGGGTTGGGGTGATGCATGGAGCGGACGGAACGGGCTCCCACTCCATCTCCCAGCTCCAAAAATCCTCTTTGACGTTAACAGTTCTTCGCATTGCCTTAAATGAAAGAAGTAAACTTGTAAGGTATTTTGAAATGAAACAATGAACTAAACAGTGATGAATATAAATAACAATTTTACATGACTTTTATTTAATAAAACCATCTATTTACAATTCAAAAAGTCCTAATTTGATACACTTTACTAAATAAAAGGTTAACTGTACAAGCAATTAAAACATGATATGTAGCAAGTGTTATCAGGAATTTTCTATCAGCAAACTATTTAAAATAGTCGAAACGAAGCTGTTACAAAGAACCTTTTGAAGTGAAACTTGTTCCTAGGTGAGACCCCAGGGCCTGGCGGGGCGCAGTGCTGACCAATGCTGGCTGCATGGGGTCATGGCTGCCACCAGGCATGGGCAGTGCAGCGTCCCAAGGGTGGTGGCCACACCCTTCTTGCCCAGTTTTCTGAATGACAACGTCACACAGAGCAGCACTGCCGTGGGAAGGGCCACGTGAGCTGGGCAAGGACTGACGGAGGACCTGCTGGCCTCTGAGAGGACAGGGCGAAGCAGCCAGGCCTCACGGGTCCCTAACTGGTCATGAAAACCTCTTCGGAATGAGAGATCTGGTCAGTTTTCGAGGCTGACGAGGAATCCTGTTTACGACCTTCGCGCGATCGGTGCTGTCCAGGGGGTGCGTCAGGCAGGCAGGCCAGGCTAAGGGCTGGGTCTGAAGACACAGGTGCTTTCTGAAGGGCCCGAGCATGGCCGGGCGGTGCCACCTTCTGGCCTGAGTTAAGGTGCATCCTTACGCACAGTAAGGAAGTATGTACGTCTTCCAGGGACAGAAAGCCCATGTCATGGAATGAGCTGTGTGCCCGAGAGGGACGGCTCAGCCAGGGCCACAGTCGGCATCATGGAGTCAGCGACCGGCTGCATCTGGATGGTGCCAAGACCTTGGGAAAGACAGGCGCCTCCAGCCAGAGGTCAGGCACCTGGTTTAAAGGCTGGGGCAGCAGGTGGCATCCTGGTGCTTGGCAGCCTCCCAGAGAAGGCAGAAAGGAGTTAGGGGCCCAGCGGGTCGGGGAAAGCAGGACACAGGGCGGGGGGGTGGGGGGAGAGCGGCTAAGGGGGTCCGCAGGCTGGCAGCTCGCTGTTGCACCTGGAGGTGTCACCGGCAGACCGGTGCACAGAGAACCTACAAGAATCACACACAGCCAGGCTGCACCTCCACCACAGGTCGCCCAGCTGCAGGCCACACTCGCAGAGCCAAGGCACTGGCACCATGAGACGGGACCAACCTGGACCTGCCCCCGGGCTGGGTGGTGCTGCTGAGGTCCTGAGAGTGCCAGCCCCATGGCAGCCCCGGACCCTTTCCCAGCTGCATGCCCAGAGATGGACCAGCACGCAGGCACCCAATTCCCCAGAGCTTGGTTGGCCCTTTGGACTACTCTGCAAAAACAAGCCACACCTTTGAATCTGGATAACCAATGCTCTTAATACAAGGCTCTCAAAATTCCTCAAGCAAAATCCCGAATAAGGGTGCTGGTGAACCTGGGGAGACCAGGACAACTGTGGCTGGGACAGCGAGTGGCCAGGGTCCTGTGGGCTGCTGGGTGGGTGAGGATGTCTCCTCATTGCAGTTTGTAAGCCACGTGCTGGAGGAGGGAATCACAGGCCCTCAGGGCTGATGCTGCCCTGCAGATGACAAAGGACAGGAGAGTCTCTTCTCTGAGCTGGGGAGCAGCCCTCCCCACACCCTGCTGTCCCTCCCGGGCCTGCGCAGATCGGCGGGGTGCCAGGGGCAGCCCCTCTGCTCTTGACGGGGAGGCTGTGTGCCCCTCCTGCAGGGGTCTCCTCAGGGGCTCAGCAGGGGTGGGAGCGACCTGGGAGCGTGCGGCCCCCGCAGGACCACCGTGTGCACTTCCGGCCCCTGCTGCGGTGTGACAAGGCATCGTGGTACAACGTGAACCCGAGGGCAGCTCGGGCCCAGGGCGCCCATGAGCACGCACCAGCGACCCCACGAGAGCTCGTCCGCCTCTGTGCATCTTTGGTAGGTGGGCTCTCAGACCTGGACCCCGCTTCCGGAAAGATTCTCTCAGTACCTCTTATCTCGACAGAGAGCACGAGCCGTAACTTCCCTGAGGCCTCCCAACACCTTCTCATGCACCTTGGCTAAGAAAGATGGTCACGTCCTTCCCAGTAGTTGACGTAAAGTGTCACAATTTAATGAACTTTTGCTGGAAGAGAGGGAGGGAGTTTGCCGTGGCCCCACTTCCAGACCATGCAGTGTGCGCGGCGGCTGCCCGGCCAGCACTGGGTCACCATCCCACTGAGCTTCTTAAGGCTGAGCCTTGGTTTAGTTCTGCACGTCCTATTCGTTTGGTCTAAGGCCGACTCCAGCATCAGGGGTCCCACGCGCCAGCAGCCCCTGCTCTCAGCGGCCACGGGTGCGCCGGGGGGTCCATTCCGGTACCGGCATCCACCTCAGTGTCGGAGAGACGGGCTGCCCTTGTCCACGTCCCGGCTGTCCCTCTGCAGCGCGGTCAGCACCTGGGGAGCGCAGGGAGGGCAACCACGGGTGACCCACAGCACACACTGCAGACCCCGCACCCCTGTGGCGGATCTGCCTCCCGCGTGTGCGGCGCCTGAGGTCCCAGACTCACCTTCCTTGCACGGAAATCCGAGAGCCACCCCCCGTGATGGGGGACAAACTCTTCCCACCAGCCCTGGTACCCAGAGCGCGACAGGGCTGCGGGGCTCTCCCGACACCCGGCCCCGGCCCACCCCACCGCAGCTGGGGTCCCACTCCCCCCTCCGCCCTTCTCCCCGCCCTCGGCTCTTAGTGAGCACCTTTCCTTTAAGCACCCAGCCCCCCATCTGACGGAGGCCTGGGGAGGAGAGGACTGGCCGAGACCCCGGCAGGGCCACGCCGGGCAGCCGGGTCCCCCGCTCCAGAGCCCCAGGCGAGCATTTCCAGGCCGGCCTCCGCGCCAGGGGCGCCCGGGCAGGCTGCGCCGTCCCCACCTGTGCCCACTTCCTGTTGCGACTCTGCATCTGAACAGCAGCGATGGAGGCGAACAGCTCCTCCGCGGGCAGCTGCTCGGGCAGCCTGGTGAGGAACTGCGCCATGTGGATGAAGTCCATCCTGGTCAGCACGTCTTGGAACAGGCGCAGGAGGCCCAGGGCCGTGCGGAACAGGAACTCCTCCCCGTCGCGGCAGAACACGTCCCAGACGCGGCAGGCCAGGTCGAGGGGCAGAGACTTGCTGTACAAGGTGAAGATCCTGGGGAGGAGGCGGGCTCTCAGGCCGGGCGGCCCAGGGGAAGGACCCTGGGCCAGCGGGTCGCCATCCCAAACGCCCTGAGCCTCCTGCTGCCACGGGCGGGGGTGGCGATTTATGACTCTCGTGTTCCAACTTCCAGCCCCTGCCAAGCACGCTCCACCTGGTACAACACAGCTGTCGGGGCAGTTTTTGTTTCACCTCTTCCATGAACATGTGTTACCTTAACGCACTGTAAAAGAGAGCCCTGGCTGGTGGCACAGGGGAGAAGGCGCCAGGCCTGCGAACCCGAAGGTCGCAGTTCGATTCCCAGCCAGAGCACATAACCAGGTTGCAAGCCAGGTCTCTAGCCAGGTCTGTGGCTGGAGGCAGGTGGAAGGCAACCATACATGGATGTCTCTCTCCCTCTCTGCCCTTTCCCTCTCTCTGAAAATATTAAGTAAAATCTTTAAAAAAATAAAATAAAATAAAACAAAATAAGTATGGGTTTTCAAATTGTGAACCTGATCATGAACCTGAAACCCAGGCCTGTGCCCTGACAGGGAAGTGAACTGGTGACCCTTCAGAACTGAGACACGCCAGCTAGGCAGGGCATGCTTACTTTTTTTAATGAGGCAGGAGGACTTCCGGTCATGATGGAGCTATAGGTGGACAGCCTTTGCCTCCTCACACAAGCACAGGAAGAATCACAACTAACCTCAAGACAGCCGACGCTCAGAACTGCCAGAATATCTGAACTGTGTAAATGTCTGACAACCAAGGGTTAAAGAAGCCACATTCACCCGGGCAGTGAGGAGGGGCAGAGACGGGGCAAAGAGGAGTATGGCATGGAGCCAGGCGCGGATAAAATTCAGGAGGGATCCCAGCCTCAGGCCAGACCTCACAGCACAGGGTGCTGTGCTCCAGCACCTGAAGATAAGGCCTCACAACTCCCGGCTGTAAAAACCAGTGGGGGTTGGGGCAGCTGCCAGTCTCTCAGGAAAAACAAGGACCTACGACCCAGGTGGCTACCCAGCAAAGCTGTCACTGAGAATGAAGGGCAGACCAAGTGCTTCCCAGACAAGGCAAAGCTAACGGAGTTCGTCACCAAGCCATCATTACGTGAAATGTTAAAAGGACTTATTTAAGAAGAAGACCAAAACTATAAACATGAAAGTGACAACAATCTCACAACTATCAACAACAGAACCTACAAAACCAACCAAACAAACAACCAACCAGACAGAATCAACATGGGGAGTGTGGAGATCACTGGGAGCGTTGTCAGCTGGGAGGGGAAAGGGGAGAAATGGGGAACGGAGCAGGGATCAGGAAAGAACTGGTAGGAATAAAACAGACAGCAGAATGTTAACACACTGGTCACTGGTCACGAAAAAACTCATGTTTTCAAACCCAAACGCTGTTGACCAACAACAAGTCAACTGGTGTTTGCACTTGCATTAGCTCACGCAAGTGTTAAAACTGAGTGTAACACAGGATGTTGGTAAAGTTTTCTTAATTGTGTTCGGTCCTGTTTCCTTTATTATAAAAAGTTGTTTTTCTAGATATTCCAGGTTTTACCATTTTAGTACTGCAAAAATTTCAACTATGGCACATCACAATGGTGAATAATTGTACAACGAATTATAGGCAGACATTGTTTCTGGGTGTCCGAGTGACTCTGAAGTATACAGCAGTGACGTGGAAGAGGACAGTCTGTTGGAAGATATTTATGAATCTGACATTAGACCACCAAAACAGCAAAAAAGAAACGGGATAGAATGTGGTAAGAGAAAGTGATTTTGAAGAAGGTGGACAGCAAAAATGACATTACACCAACCTTGGAGGATTACATAGACATTTCTGATATAACTGCTGAACTTAGTGATCCACACACAGAATATCAGCGAAGTGACAGATTCACTTTTCATTTTCAGTCATGATTTTATTTAATTGCTTCTGAAGTCAACTTATACCACAGCCAAGTGGAAAAACTTGATAAAACATCTGCTGAAAGTTTACCATGGATGGAGGTTACCACAAGTAAAACTAAGTTGTTTTTCGGTTTATTGATACTGATGGGACAAACGATCGCATTGGAGAGATTCCTGGTCAACGGACCCTTTGCTTGAAGTGCCCATATTTCTTCAAACTGTGACCAGATGAGGTCCAAGCAAACCCTTACTTGTCTTCACCTTAGTGGTCACTCACAAGCTACATCTAATGAAGACAGACCTTACAAAATTAGGCCTCTTTTGGATTACTGTATTCCAGAAGTTCAGTCTTTATAGAGACCCAAACAGGAGTTGTCCCTAGATGAGGCAAGGGCACCACATCGAGGGCCTGTCCGGTTCGGAACACACAGTCCGGCAAAGATAACGAAACGTGGAAGCGTAGTGAGAATGCCTGTGAAAGTGAGACTGGCTACATCTGCAATTTTGAAATCTATTTGGGTGACGGCAAAAAGCTACAAGAAACTAGACTCTCTGTCTTGGAGTTGCATCTTTATTCTTAGCACCATGTTTACTGCTGAAATATTATTGGCAAAGGAAACACTGGCCTGCGGTACTGTAACGGAGACCATGGCTTGCTGGCTGGCCAAAGAAACTAAAAGAAAGATTAAAGAATTTTGGAGAGGAGAAATGACATTTTTACAGAAGGGACGCATTCTTTTTATCACGCGGAAAGATAAAAGGCTAGTATGTACGAACTCAACTATTCACAATGCTTCTATGAAATCCACTGGAAAATGAAAGGAATTCTACGGATGGCGTAAACCCACGTGCACACTAGGTTACAATAAATTCATGCAAGGGGTCAGTTGAGCAGATTAGTATGTGGTGAATATACTAGTTTACAAGGGAATAAAAAAGTAGCATTCTTTATGATCAGTTGTGCCTTATTTAATGCATTCAAATTTTACTTTAACTACGATTTACAAAATGAAGTGAGATACAAACCGTTTCTACGAAGTTGTTAGGGAACGGCTAACTGAACCCGGCACCTCTTCCGGTGCCTCTAAAAGAGCCCCTTACAAAGATTCACCTTCCAGGCTTTTAGGAAAATGAAAAGGCCACATTTTAGAAAGAAGAGTCACTGGCGTAAAGAAAAATCCCACTAGAACAAGTAGAGTAAGATTTCTTTTCTTCAAAAGGAAATCGCAGCAAAACTAGACGTATCTGCAAAAGCCGCTGTGTGCCACTGCGTGCGGATGGGGCTGACAGCCGCCCTCCCTGTCCTGCTTCTTAAGAAGCCGTCAGGGGCTACCCTTCGTCATCCAAGCGGCCAGGCACCAGCCGGGGCCAGCAGCACGCGTGACCCACTGTCAAGGTGTCAGCAGTGGCTCCAGGGGCCACCTTGTCTCTGAGATCCCCTGCACCCTGCTTCCCTCGCCACTCCACACAACGCTGGCCCTGCTTCGCGCCCCTGCGAGCATCACGTGTGGTGACGCTCCCTCTGGAGCCTGTGTCCCGGGACCCTCGCCACGGGTGACACTGCCTAATGACAAACTCCCCTAGAGTGGACTCTGTGGGATGTAAGGCTCCGGCGTAGCCAACTTGAGACCGGATGCCCGCTCTGCCCTCAGCTCGCCACATGACCCTACCCTGGGTGGCCACCTACCCTCAGCATCTCATTTTTCTCTCCCGTAGGGCTGGGCTGCTGCTGCAGTGCACCCCAAGATGCAGAGCACCCCAAGAGGCTGCTCTGCAGGTGTCATGTGGTCATGGGGGGAAGCTCTGTAGCCAGTAAGGGCAGGAGCCAGGGGTCTCTGCCCGACGTGGTGACAGTGGTCTGCAGACTAGGACAGGCAGCCCCACCTCCCCACCCACGGCCCCTTCATGGCTGGATGCGACACCAGGACTTGTGGCTTCGGCTGCAAGCTCCAACCTCCCCCTCCTTCCCAGCAAAAACTCAGGGAGTTGCAGCAGCCCCAGGGTTTGGGACAGAGGAAGCAAATGCCAAGAACCACAAAGCCCATTCCCAAGGGTACAGGAGAGGCTGCTTTACGCCAGGGGTGAGTCTTCCACGAGCCTCTTACCTCCTGGAGAAAGTGAGAAAAACCCAACCCGGCTCCCTGATCCCAGCGGTTTCCAGTCACTGAACAGCCTTGTGGTGGTGCGACACGGCCTTTGCTCCTGCAAAGCCCCTTCCGCACACAGGCCGCTGCTGACAATGCCGTGATGGCACCAGGACGGGTGGGGGAGGGAACGGGCTCAGAAGGGAGCAGCCCCACAGAGGCCACCGGCAAGTCCCGGAGACCACAGTCTGGAGCCACAGCCACACCTTGTATGCACGGCCACCGGGAGACGGCTCACCCACGCCAGTCTGCAGCCGGCCTTCTCACCGGGACCCCCAAGACCTGTGTTCTCTGGGGGTGGTGCCACCACCCCCACCTCTGTGTGAAGCACTGCTCCACCCCAGAGCTCTCTGGAGCCTCCTGCACGCTCATGTGTCCTGCATGCTGCTGGCCCGGCTGGTGCCTGGCTGCTTGTCTCCGCAGGAGCCCAACATCACAGCGTCCAAAAGCAAACCCAGGAACTGCCCCGCCAAACCTGGCCCAGCGCTTCTGGTCTCCGCAGGTGGCCCTGCAGCGCATGACCAGCCGCAGCTCAGGTCCAGGCCTTTTCCCTTCACCTGTCTGCCTCCAGGTCCCCAGTCTCCCAAGCAACCTAAAACCCGCTTCGGGACCTAACCCACCTTCCTCTTCGCCCCAGCCAAGAGCCTTCTTGGTGGCCCCTGTCACCCTGCCCAAGCTCCTCAGCAAGGCATCCAAGGAGCCCTGGGCCTGGCCTCCCACTCCCTCGCCTGCCACTTCCACCTTCCCTTCAGGCCCCACCATCCCCAAGCCACCGGCTCCCTCTGGCCCCATCCTGGGTGCACATGTCACCCGTGTTGCCGTGTTACCCATGCACTCCGACCTGGGGCCTGGGCCTGGGCCTGGGCATCCACCCTCCCGCCTTGCTTCACACCCACTTCTCACGCTGCCCCACTGTCCGTGGGCACATGTCTCCCAACAGACAGGAGTCCCTGACGACAGGCTGTGTCCTGCTCCCCGGTGAGCTCACAGTCCCAGCACGGACAGGCTGGGGCTCAGTTCCCCCATGCTTAACAGAAGAACGGCGCTTTGAAACCCAAGAGGTCCGAGACACCTCTTCTCCCCTGAAGGAATTCAGAGGGACCAGCTGGGGTCCCAAACAGTAACAGAGAAGCACTAACGGCAGCAGGCGACTGGGGTGCCAGGGCTCAGGAAACGGGGGCGGGCGGGTGGCTGGGTCATGAGGGCGGCGGCTACGAGGACTGCACGGGGAAGGGTGGGGACAAGCAAACACTCTGGAAACTTACCAATCAATTAGGTAGATGTCCGGGGTTAAGTTGTTTTTCTTGAAATGAGCAAATAACTTCGGCAAGTTTTCTTCAAAGAATACCTCGAATGCAGCAAAATAAGTCAACATCTGGGGAGAACACGTGAAACACATGAACTAACCATCAGCACACGTTTCCAATGGACAAAACGAGGTCAATACACTCACTCCCTCTGCCAGGAAGCTGTGGCCAGGGGACACACAGGCGCCCCCATGTCCCCGCGTGCCACCTGCTGTAGACACACGACGCTGAGGCGACCTGCCCCGCCTCAGCCCGGCGCCCCCGCCTCCCCAGCAGGCTCAGGATGGCTGCACGGTGAGCGGGGCGCCCTCACACGGAACCAATGCCAGCACCACGTGGGCGCAATGTCGCACGCCCGGGGGAACTGCGGCAGCTGCGGCCCACCCGGAGAGAGGCCCCTCCACTCGGCGGCCGGGCGCCAACCCCGCAGCATCCTCGGGGACGCCTGCAGCCCGCAATTGCCCACCCTCCCAGTGGCGGCACTGGCTGCACCTCATTCTCCCTCCCTCCCATCTGTAAACGGCGAAACCAGGACCAGCTTGCCACGTAAGGACGCTGCGTCAGCGTGCGGCTGGGACCCGCGCCCACGTCTGTCCACTGCAAAGGCTGGGTCTTCATGGGGCTCCTTTCTAAGAACCAGGGCTGCACTGCCTGGATCACCAAGCATGCCCCCACTGAGGCACACGCGCCACGGGTCAGAACACCCCTGTCGCAGGCCGGGAGGAAGGGAGTTGCTCAGGGAGAAGCAAGTGGCCGCGGACTGAACGTCTCCAGCACAGGCCCTTCCCCTGCTCACGGGGCCGGCAGGTGACCAGGATGCAGGACAGCGGGCCACGGCAGCCCCACCCGGCTGGGAGCAGCTGGAGCTGAGAGGCAGGTGGCCAGTGGGCCCTAGGCACACACACGGGCTGGAGGTGGGCGGGCGGCTCCTCATCTTAAGGGGAGGCCATTCCGTGAACCAGAGCTTTCGACAGGGCCGGAGGACTCTGCCTCCCAAGGGACACCTGGCAGTGTCTGAGGACATTGTTGGCTGTCACAACCAGGGGGAAGGTGCTACTGGCAGCAGCAGAGGCCAGAGAGGATGTCCAATGTAGAGGACAGCCCCCCCATCACCCGCCTCCCCCCCCAATGCCAGCACTGCTGCTCCTAGCAGGTCTGCTTTATGTAAAGCAAAGTCCCATTCTGTGCTTTCTCCTTAACAATTGGGCCAAAATTCTTAAGTGTAGTTCTTATCACGTGTTGCCAAAGAGGAAGCTCGGTCTTCAAAATGAGGAGTGCTTAGATGTAAATCACTCTGTCACACGTGAAAGTGTTTTTCTGACTACGAGGGTAGCGTCTGTGGACACCCAGTGGAGGAAACTGGCCTCTGGTCTGGACGCAGGACCAGACGGTGCAAGTCCACGCTCACACTTCGCAAACCCGCGTTAGACCTGTGGCTCAGCTCTTACAGACATGCCCCCGTGCTGTATACATCCCCAGACCTGTTTTAAAGGTGTCCACTCTCACACTAAAATGTAACTTGAAGCTACTAAATAATTATAAATAATCATGTGACAACCTGCTTTGTGCATAAGGCTTTGTCCACACTGTGACTTTCTTAGATTTTTACAAGCAGGATGACACACCAACACCATTCACCAGGCCTGATATCTAACACCAAACTTCTTCCAAAAGAACTCTGCCTATTCATACATCCCCATACAGACAACCACTGAGCAGCAGTTTTTAGACACCTAAAAAATACATATGCCCTGGCTGGTGGCACAGTGGATAAGGCGCCAGCCTGCAAACCTAAAGGTTGCTGGTTCGATTCCCCAGACAGGGCACAGAACCAGGTTGCAAGCCAGGTCTCCAGCCAGGTCCGTAGCTGGAGGCAGGTAAAAGGTAACCATACACTGATGTCTCTCTTTCTCTCTGCCCTACTAAGAATAATGAATAAAATCGTAAAAAAAAAAAAAAAAAAAAGGAAGTACTGCTTAGTACTCCTTGGGCAAGAAATAGGAGCCTAAGATGCCGGGGAGGGAAGGTTCCCTCGCTGACCTAAACTAAGGGATCACACGTTTGGACCGAAGTGCCTGTGGTGAGTCCCAGCCAACCATGCTGGCGGATCAGCACACGCCAGCTCGAAGGTGGAGCACGTGTTAACCCGGTGACTCCCCTCCGACAACAGGGCGCGGCGCTCTGAAGCAGAAGGGTGGCCCTCGGCTCTTCCGTGGGCCAGGCAGGGGCCCTGCCCAGGTCCCGTCTCTCGGAGTCTCGCTGCCCCACCAGCACCAAGTCCATGGGGGCCTCCTGCACCAAGGCCATGCTGTGCACAGTGTGTGCCGTGGGGGGTGTGGGGGAGGGCGCGGACCAGTGGACAGGGCCCCGTGTGGCCAGGGTCTGCAGCAGCGCCCCTGAACACACTGCTGCCTCTGTCCCAGGACAGCGCCGGCCTGAGCGCACTGCGAGGGGCAGCTCCCGGCGCGCCGGTGGGCAGCCGGCCGGCTCGGTGACGCCGCGCTCCACACGGCAGACGCGCACACGGAGGCTGCCCCACCGGGGTGGTTTCTGCGGGAGCCGTCCCTCCTGTGTGCAGAACAGTCTCAGAAATGCTCTCAGAGGGCGTGCGTTCAGAACTAGCACGTGGCTGTTACCCACGTGTGGTTAGAGACCAACACCCAATGCACCCCGCCCCCCAGTGCAGGAAGATGCGCCCCTTTGCCCTCCAACACCGGCCGGTGAGGAGATTCTTGCTTTGTGACGCGCATACACAGGGGATACTTACAAGGCCGTGGTCCACGCGGAAAAACGCCATTTGACAGGGTTTATTCAAAAGATTAGAAAAAGCGATGAAGGCGTCAGCCGTATCCAAGTTCAGGATCAGCACTGCGGCGATGAAGGACATGCCCTGCACCTGCAAGAGGAGTCCCAGCCTGGGTGCACAGCTCTTTCACGTTATGACGGGAGGAACCAGAGTGCCCTCCCGCCAGAAGCCCCCCCCACAGCCACCCACCCACCTGCAGCCGCCCCCCACGCTGAGCCAGCAGCTAGCCTGTCTGACAGGAGGCACGGCCCTGCCACATCAGCCCCCGGGCCTGCTCTCCCACACCCCATGTCCGCAGGCACCTGCCACCAGAGACAGTGTCCCCGGAATGCAGCCCCGGTGCCCGGAGCCCCACGCACACATCTGCAAGCTGCAGACACGGCAGCAGCACAGTGCTAACAGTCGCTGCTAAAGGCTTTTCTTTCCATTTAACACTGCAAAAAATCACATGCAAGAAACGAGAATAAAATGGAATTACGACGTGACAAGCGTCACCGAGCAGCTGTGTCTGCGCCATTTCTTTACAGGGAGGCAGGCGGCTCACCGCCGTGGGCTCCTCGTGCTCTGACTCGCCACCGGCAGCTAAGATGTTCCCAGCAACGTTCTAACGTCCCCTTCCGATGACAACGTAGCAAAATCCCAAAAGGTGCACTTACGTAGCCCACATCCGGTCGGTAACAAGTGTAAGCGCCCAAAATACTGTGCAGCATGTCGTGATACGGGCCGCCCTGCGGGGTCAACAGCAAGAGGACACACGAGAGGCTCGTCAGTGCCCCGCCGCCCCTGTCACGCCGCGGCCACCACCCGCCCGGCCAGTGCAGAGCCAGTTGCCAAGCGTGCGCTAGCAGCTCTGTTTACGGAATTGGCAGGTACCCCCACTCCGGTGGCAGGGGCGGAGGTCCGTGCCGCACCCACAGGGCTGCTCCGAAGGGGCGGCTGGGGGAGCGGGACCTCCCCGCACAGCTGCTGAGCGTGGCTCTTGCTGTGGAACCGTATTTCCCCCCTAAGCTCTGGGGCGACCGGGGCCCCGGTGCACCTGCTCAGGGTAGGGCCACTGACCGCTGTCCTGACAGCCTCCCGCTGTGCCCCTCCCTGTGCCACCGTCTCGTTCCCTGGTCTCCATACGGCAGGTTGGGAAACGGTCTCTCACTCGTACATTCCAACAGCCTCCAGTGATTCCCACCTTCTCCTGGTTCCCCTGCCCCTTGGGTTTCCCTCTGCTCCTGTGACCCCTTCTAAGAATGCCAGGGCTGTCATTTCTCTTCCTCAGGGAGCAAGAGCAGGTGAAGGTGCCTCACAGGGACGTCACTGTGTCTGAGATACCATGACGGGGTTGGCGCAGTCCCAGTCAAGACACCCCCCCACCCACGCCCTCTCTGTGCCCGACACTGACTCAGGAGTGAAGTGGGCCTGGGGGGTGGCTGGGAGGGGCCGCTGTGCAGGGGACTGGTGGCTTGCAGAGGATGCATGACTCAGACCAGCCCATCCTGGAGCACAGAAGAGACACCTCCAGGGCACAGAGGGACAAAGGACACACAGCAACGGGAGGGTAGCAGAGGACAGCCAGGACTAGGGTGGCAGAAGGGGCCTGGGAGGGGCCTCGGTGGCAGCACCAAGTGCCCACCTGAGGACCAGTGACCTGTCACCAAGGGATACCTGGTCCAAGGCCGAATGAGAACCACAGCGTGCAGCACAGAACTTTCCATAAAGCTCAATGTGTAACCTCAGTTTCCACCATCCTGACTGAGTCCTTGCCCGGGCGCTGGGTCCTCTCCTCGGAGAGGAGACAGTGACAGGAGACGACAGTGCCTTCGTCTGAGTGCCCTTACCTGGCTCTGGACCACTGTGGCCTGCCCGATCTCCACCCCACCCATTTTCCCATAGTGCACTTAGGAAACCCAGGATGTTGGGAACCACAGGCAGAGAGACCCAGGGGGAAAGAGAAAAGCCATTTGTCCCAAACGCCACTCAAAAGAGGACACTAATCTCCGCCCCTCTCCCTGCCGTGCCCTAAGGGCATCAGGTCCTGGGTACGAGAGGCTGGGTCTCAGCTCCAGCAGGCACTGGACGCCCATGGGGACCTGGTCCCCGCGCACCGGCGCCCTCCCCAGCCAGCGCTCTGCTCTTGCATGGGCCTCCGGCAGGGCTGCTGCAGCTGGCGCCCAGCGCAGAGTGGCTGGTGCGTTAGTCAGGGGAGTCCACGGGTTCTGTGCCCTCCTCAGGCGAAGTTCTTTCCCAAAAAGAGCCAGGGACTCCCTGACCCCTCCGTGGACTGAGGCTTCCATTCCACGCCTCCTGCCTGGATATTCCCATTCTCAGGCAGGCTGTCACCCAGGCCTCGTCCAAGCACAGCCTGAGCCACCGCCCAGGGACCCCGCTCCCGGCCCCTTGCCCTGGGCCCTCCCAAGGCCAGTCACAGGGCAGTGAGCCTCTGCCACCCCTCGCGTCATGTGTCGTGTCCGAGTGCCCGGACGCACCGCTCCTACAAAGACCCCTGGAACTCTCTGTCTCCTGCCTCGTTCCAGGCACCAGCATGGATTTGCTGTCATGTAGTCCCTCCCCTCCCTGGCTTCCTGCTGCTTTCAGGCCTGGTGCTAGAGCAAGGCTGTGAAAGAATCTGGTGGGGAACGGTAGGGTGACTGGAGGCAGTGGTGACTGGACAGAGGTGGAAGAGGGCGTCTGCGTGGAGGCCAGGTGCCGTATCCGTGAAAGATGAGAATCTGAACTAAGTGAGGGCTGTGAGAACTGAGAAGGGGCAGGTTCAGAACTAGTCCAGAGGCTGGGCTGGCCAACCCATTCTGTGCTGGATAAGGAAGGGGTCACACAAGACCCCCAGCTGAATGTCTGCTGACACCCCTGCTCCAGTGACTCCCAAGTCAGCTGCTGGCGGCCCTGCGTCCAGTGCTGTCCGCCGAGGCTGTGGGGAAACACCTCCCCAGAGAACATCCCGCCCCGCCCCCCAGGGCCCCAGTCCCAGGGGTGCGCCCACTGCTCTACCTGCCCCCAGCCACCCAACTGTATCCCGAGGCGGCCGAGGGGTTGCTTTTGTCCCCTGGACTGGGGCAGCTCGGACCAGAGACTCCTGATGCCTCTACTTCAAAGGGCTGTGCTGCCCTTGCAGGCAGAAACATCGCGCAGGAAGTATCTGCTATTAACTGAGACCCACCCTCCTCCTGCTGTCCCGCCCGGGAAAAACACAGGTACTTTTGAAACTCGATTACAAACGTACACAGTTTGACACCTGTGACTTAGACAAACGTACTTGAAAGCAACAAATCACCTGTACCTACTTGCTGGAAGATGCAGAGGTTAGGGAATGTTCTAGAAATGTCCAGTTTAATCAGCTCCAGACTGGCTTCTCTGTCCGCCGCTGCAAGCCTGGCATCTGCCAAAAGACAGGGAGTCAGCAGGCCTCTCCCACAGGGCTGGGTCTGCAGGAGCAAGGCAAGGGAAGATCTCCGGACACACCCGGACGTAACTGCCACCCAAACCAATGGGTTGGGGCGTTTCTTCCTTAAGGAGCGAGCAGTGGGTGCTGTGTGTCTGGGGCACAGCTTGCACCGTTCCCTGCCCCCCACTTTCCCCACAGGCAGCTGGGGCAGCCCAGCCAAAGCCCCCCCATCGCTGCTTCTATGCTATGTCCTTCCTTGTCTCCCTGTCCCCAACTTGGACACACGTACCCTCTTCATCACCTAAAAAAGTAACAAAGCAAATACTGCGATCATCATCAGACAGGACTAGAGTTGGAAATCAACACCTCATTTGATACCACCTTTCCCCAACAGCCAGTGGGAGCAGGAAAAACGAGGAAAGGAACGCACTCACACGCAAAATAACTTGAGGCACAGAAGGCAATCAACATGCATTACGTGACCTAAAACGCCACGGTCACGGCCTTGAGACCACGCAGGAGGTGGCTGTTGGCCACATGTGTGTCCTACAGCTGATAAACGGGCGTGCTAGCTTGGTCTGGATGTTTGAAAACTGTCACAAGGTAGATGCGTTTAAAAGGTCAGGGAACAAGATGCCACTTAGCCCTGGCTGGCTGGCTCAGCGCTGTGAACCGGAGGGTTAAGGGACCTGACGCCCAGTCAGGCCACGAGCCTGGGCTGCGGTTCACCCCAGTCAGAGGACTCGAGGGAGGCAACGGACGGATGTCTCTTGTTCTCCCTTCCTCTCTCTCGGAAAGTCAACAGGCACATCCTCAGGTGAGGATAAAAAAAGATCCTACGTAACGGACAGAAGCATCCTTTCTGCTACGGGGCTCTAAGAGCGCCCCCTCTGGCGTCCCGGGCCACGGAAGCAGGTCCCACGCGCCTTCACTGCCCTGCAGCCAACGGCCCGGCGGCGCCGGCTGCTGCTCTTCCGTGGACGCCAGCGCAGGACTCGGCGGTCACTGCGACCGTCCCCCAGGATGTAGGGACTCACCTTTCAGGATCTGCGTGTTCTCTTTCTTAGGAAGGACTTTTTAAACTTGTTTGTTCTTGAAAGAAACCAAAAAGCAAAAACCCCCTTCCGTGAAGCTCCGGTACCGGCCCCGGCACCACCTGGGGCAGCGCGTGTCCCTGCCGGTGACCCGACCGGCTGGGCAGGGGCCCGCCTGCTCAGCCGCTGACGTACCTTCACTCTCCGCTTCGGAGCCGCCCGTGCTGAGGGACCGCCACCTCTCCTTGGCGCGGGCCAGGCAGATGTCGAAGAGCTCTGCAAGAGAGGCCTGGCTGAGCGCCCCGCGGGCTCCCCCGGGCAGGCGCAGCAGGAAACGCCGCCGTGCTGCACCTCCCACCCCACGGCGCCACTGACGGGGCTCCGCTGCAGCCGCCCGACGCTTCTCATCGCTTTGCCTTCTCGTCTCTACTTCTGGAAAGCACCGCAGAGCCTGCCTACGTTCCGGGCAGCGACGGCTCTTTATTACGCTGCCTATCACGTTCTTGCGGTGCCCCCGCAGGTGGATCATGACTCAGGGTCTCCCGCCTTCCAAGGGCCTGCTGACTGCCTTCGCCCGGCGCAGCCAGAGGCACCACGGGGATACACAGCAGCCGCCCGCCCCACCACTGCCCAGGAGCAGGGCATCCTGGCACCGACGCCGGCTGGGCTTAGCCGGGCCAGGGCCTCGCCTGCGCCGGCTCCCAGGAGGGCTCAGCCCCTCCCTCGGTGGGAAAAGCAGGGAAACCAGTGTGGCCCCGGGCCCGGGAACCGCTCCCCAGCAAGCAGCTGTCGGCTACGCTCGGGGCCGCGGTCAGGGCAGAGCAGGCCCCAGGGCTGGCCTTGTGGGCATCTCCGGCCCACGGCTGCGCGCAGGGGAGCAGGAGGGCACCACGAAAGTGACTGCTTCCTCCCACACCCACACCCACATCCAAGCACACGGCTGGATTCCCCAAGAGGGAGGCAGGGAGGGTGCGATGAGGGAGACTTCCGGTACGTGTCCAACCGCAGCGCCACACAAAGCCAACCTCGGGGCCACGAGCCCAGGGCCTGCACCGGCCACTGGCCGGGACTGTCCCTGGCCCTTCTCAGGACGCTGCCCTCTGAGCAGGAGGCGGCGGCCAGCAGCACCTGCTGCCCCTGTCCGACGAGACCTGTGGGTAAAGAGCCTACCACGATGCCTACCACCTGCACCTCAGTCACCTCTACGTGTTCTTACCCTGGCTCAGCTACGCAGGGAAACAGATGAAGGGCCCAACAAGGTGGCATCCACCCATCCTTCTATCCGTCCCTTCAACAGATACTTCCTGCGGGTCTGCCCCTGCACAGCACCGCACGGGGAGAACCAGCTTCCAGGCACCACCAGGGGCAGCGGCGTCCAGCAGCTGGTTATACAAGACAGATGCTGTTCATGTAAAATGAGTCAATATCAGGATTTAGGCAAACTTTCTAGATATATAATTGATTACCTGAAATGGACTAATTAGCTGTTTAGCCTTATCTACTGTGACAGGTCCACAGGTCTTAATTTAAATAAAACCCTCCCAGGCATCCAGGAGGACCTGGAATTAAGCACACGTGTGTCCGAGTGTGCGCGCTCGCACACACACACACACACAAACACACACACACACACAGTGCTCAACACTCAGGTGGCTCAGGGAGACACAGTTGTTGCTAGTTGAGAAAACCTTCCAGATCAAGACTGAAGTCCCTGCTCAGTAACTGCTCCAAACCTCTATTTCTGGGGCCGCTTTCTAAACACCACGTATTTCCACGGGTTGTATGCTATGCTCCTTCTCAAGTAAAGATGCTCAGGTTTTGGCAGGTACAAATGAGCCAAAGATGGAGCATTGAGGGGGTCACTCCACGGAAGCTGGTCAGCACCCACCCAACCAGCTGGTGGGACTCAAGACAGCACAGTGGCCACCACGGAGTGGACGGACCCTCACAAGGCAAAGAGAGTAACGGTGGACTGGGGCCAGGGAGAAGATGCACATCAGCCCACATTAAACTCCAGCTCCGACTGCTGCCTTCGACTGCACAAGTGCTGACCGGGTTCCAACAGCACAAAGACGACGAGGCCAGCACTCCTGTCTCTCGCAGCAAAAGTCACCACGGCGGTCACGGAGCACTTCTTTGCTGCAGGTCTGCGCGCCCGGCTGCGGGTCACTGGGACGCGGGGCTGGGTGCAGAGCGGTGAGCAGGACGTGCCGGTGGGCAGGGGCACACGAAGACCCACGAACACCTCTGGCCAGACAGGCAGCCGGCGCTAGGAAGGCGAGTCCGGACCTCGCCTCCCCGTCCACCCTGCAGCTGCCAGCACTGCAGGCACCACCTGAGTGCACGTCCCCTCGAGGCCCCCGTACGTCAGCTGCCCACAGCAAATGCCACAAAAACGGACTACACTCCGAACCCGATCCACACCTCTCCTCCGTCCCCCTCCCGTCCATCAAGGCTGCCTTCTCCAGAGCCCCAGAAGGTCTAACAAAACTCCACCTCCGAGGCTGTGGCCGTGACGTCACACCCACGGGTGCCCTTGCGGCTCTTCAGGGAATGTGACAGTGTCAGGACAGAGGCAGGCAGCCTGGCTGAACCACATCACCGGGGCCCTGGGGTGTGCCCAGGCCCTCAGGGCCTCTCCCTCACGGAGCACAGTCACGTGGGCCTCTCAAGAGACACAGCTGCACTGGCGACGGGCAGGAGACGCCCCAGGACCCTGGGGGGGTCCTCGAGCCTAGGCCGCGCAAGCGCTCACCGTGGGTGATGTTCAGCTCGTTGCCGATGGCTAGGCTCCAGACTCTCCCTCTCACGCTGGGAGGGATGCCCTGCCACCACAGGTCTCGAACTTTTCTAGAGCACCACCTGGACAAAAAGAAGCGTGAGGTGATGAGCCTGCTCTCGCTGAAGGCTGGCCGGCCATGTGTCCAGCCTCCATCCACAGGAGCAGGGGCCACACTGGGGTGTGGCGGAGCCTGGAGCTCAGGCTCCCACGGGGACCAGGCAGCTGCAGCGACAGGCACAGCAAGGGCCCCGCACGAGCAGGGAGGGCACAGGAGGTGCAGCGGCCCAGGGCGCCACTCTGCAGCCCAACCCGCAGCAGCGGGTGGCAGTCTCCGCAGATGAAGGACGGGAAGCACTCTGAGCAGGGGCGGCCCTGCTGCCACAAGAGCTGCCACTGGCGGAGGGGGGAGCGGGTGGCTGCGGAGCCGCAGGTGCAGGTGCCGCGCTGGGACAGCTGCCAACAGGAGCTGCGGAGCAGGGCCGGCTGACTCAGCGTTCCCAGCTGCTCCGTGTTGGGGAGGTGGGCCACCCACCATGCCCCTCCGCGCAGCCCACAGGTGAGGCTGCAGAGCAGATCTGCGCCCGGTCCCACGCCCCCCGGGGGGCCAAGGCGAAGCCCTCCCCCAGGGCTCTCTTGGGGACCGGCGGAGTGACACCCAGCAACCCGGGCCTGTGCCCAGCGCCCAGAGCGTGGGCTGCATGAGAGCAGCTCACGGCGCAGCATCTACACCGCATCAACCACCAGGGCCGGAGGCACAGGGTGGACTCTGCAGCCACCGTGGGAGGTGGCCCAAGGTTCTGAGAACCTAACTCTTGTCACCAAGTCCCATTTGGGACACAGTTTCCTGGCTGGACCCAGTCTACTCCTTCAGTAAAGGCACTTCCCAGAGAAGCAGGCTCTGGGAACCGCTCGCCTTCCTAGAGGACATCCTCAGTGGGGACGCTGGACCCCTGACGAAGATGGACACTTAGGTAAGCGCCAGGAGTGAGGTCTCCACATCCCAACCTGTGGCGCAAGCAGACAGGGACGAGCCCAGAAAGGACACTGGCACCCACACCCCCAGCAGCACCTGCTGTCCACACACTGCCCTACGCATCCTGAGCCGCAGGAAGAAGCAGCCTATGGTTGTCCCTCAGTGTGATGATGACAGCAGCCTCTACTGGGTCCCAGCTACCCAGGTGACCCTCAGACAGAGAATGACAGATTGGCGCACCCGGGGGAGTCTCCCCCATCACCCAGCTTTAAAGCGCAGAGAGCTGGCTGAGGAGTTACAGGGCAAGGCCTGCGGGCGGAGGGATCGGACGGACAAAGGCCCTGAGGCTTCTGGTGAGCGGGCTGCCTCTGCGGGAAGGAGGGAAGGAAGGCAAGGCTGCAGAGAGAGGAAGGAGTTCCCAGACCTGGGCGTGAAGAGACCCCTCCGGCTGCCGAGCAGAAGATGAAAGAGGGAAGCCCTGGCTGGTGGCACAGTGGATAAGGCACCAGCCTGCTAACCCAAAGGTCGCAGGTTTGATTCCCAGCCAGGGCACATAAACCAGGTTGCAAGCCAGGTCTCCAGTCAGGTCTGTGGCTGGAGGCAGGTGAGAGGCAACCATACGTTGTGTCTCTCTCCCTCTCTGCCTCCCTCCCTTCCCCTCTCTCTAAAAATGATGAAATAAAATCTTAAAAAAAAAAGATGAAAGAGGGTCAGGGAGCCGTCCCAGGGGTTGGGCAAGGGACCGTGACCCCTGAGGCCCAGCAGTGAAACTGACCCCAGGTCATTCACCAGCGGCTGCACCACGACCCACAGGCAGCGCCTCCAGTGCCTGGAACAGACCCGCCTGGCGGCGCGCAGCTTACATGGTCTCCCAGTGCGGCAGCACCTCATTGCTCCACGTCAGGGCAGCGTTCCCGACGCTCTCCTCCCAGCGGCACCGCTCTTCCAGCTGCTTCTTCCTCCGCTGCGCCGCTTTCAGCTCTGGAGACAGTGCAGGGCAAGGGGGCAACGGCTGTCAACAGGGTCCGCCCCACAGACCCTGGGAAGGCGCTGACGGAGGCGTGCGAGCCCCCAGGACGCGCCTGTACTGTGCGGGGTTACACGCCCGCTGCTAAGCTTCCGCGTGTCACTGCTGCAGACAGGAACGCAAACCAAACGCCACCAGCTCTGCAACAGCTGCCACCTCAACCAGAAGAGAGCGTCACCAGCCCCGGAGGCGCCTGCCCAGCACGGGCCCTTCCCGAAGCGCAAGCTCAGCTCTCAGGGAGCCACAGCAGCAGAGTTCACGTGTACCTTGTGGTTTTTACTGCACCAAAACACACGGGACATGAAATTTACCCTTTTAACCATTTGAAGCATACAACCAGCAGCACTGAGCCGTTCACAGTCACACAACCATGGCCACCGTCACCTTCAGAATGTTCTCATCTTCCCCAACGACATGCACCAATGGACCTCCCCCCCTGCTGCCCTTGGCCCCCCCAGCCAGCCCCTGGTGGCCGCCCTGCCTCCACCGTTGCTCTGACAACGCTCAGGCCCGTGTCAGTGGGCTCACCTGCCGCTGTCTGTCCCTGACTGGCTGTGTCCCTGAGCATCATACCCTCAAGCTTCCCGTGTCCACACATGTTCCAGACGTCCTTCCTTCCTAACCCTAAGCAACACTTCACGACAAAGAGACCACATTCCATCTGTCATGCATTCTTCCTAAACATCGCCCAATCATCGGATGTGGCAAGGGATTTTAGCGAATCCCACCACATCCTGTAACTGAAGAAACTGAGTGCAGCGTGGGGGGCGGGGGGCAGGGGGTCTGTCCATGCTCCAGTGGAGGCTTTCTCCAGGCCAGTATTTCTGCCCTAAGCCTGAGATTGTCAGCCTTTTTCATCTCATGGCACACATAAACTAGTTACTAAAATTCTGCGGCGCACCAAAAAATACCTTTTCTGCTGACCTGCCCAAAAATAGGCCTAATTTTGATTCATTCACAGCAGACGCTGTGCTGCGTTGGCCACTGTCATTTTCCCACTTGGCAGTTAAGGGAAAAGAGGTCAGGTTCCCCCATCCTTGCGGCGCCGGTGAAGCCGTGGCTAGCCATCCGCCCCAAGGGGAAGCCAGCCTGCCTTTAGGAAGCTGCTGGGAACTACGTTAGTAAAAGCGCATGCTTTTGGTGGGAAATCAGACATTTCAAAACACAAAAGCATTCGACACAGTTCAGGTTCTCGGGCTCCAGGTGGAAGAAGAATCTGCCTGGAATGACACAGGACCTGGCGCCCCTTCATGCGGGCGAGCGTGGCGGATCCCCTTACCTCGTTTTTTGGCCTGAACCACCATTTCTTCATATTGCTGCCTGTGTTTCTGAGCTTCTTCAGCTGGCTTCGCCGGGAGATTTCTTGATAGAAAAGAAATGATTTTTCACCATTATAAATACCAAATAAAATTCTTTGACAAAAAAACTTGAAACGTTTACTAAGAAAAACATGAAAAGCTCCAAACCCCAAAACTAAATGCGTTAAGATGACAAAGACATACTACTTCGTAAACTAAACGTACTCTCTTACAGGAGTAAAACACGCTTATCGTGAAAAGTTTGAAGTACAAAGATTAGCAGAAAGAAAGAAAAAAGTAACACCTGCCCTGAACTCCAACAGAAACACTTCGGGGGCTTTTCACCTGCTTTCAAAGAAACTGGGACTTGGCAGCAATTCCCCAACAGCCGTTACAGTGACCCGGGAGGGGGCCTCACAGCCCGTGTTCCGTGTATGTGGAGACACATTTCCTGGCCAGTCTGTGCAAGTGTCACATTAGCTAGGTGGTTCACTGCTTGCTTTTCGCGTTTTTGTCTGCTGGTGTACCCAAGGACACGTTTACATTGGTTTTGGTGAGAGAGGAACGTGGACAGAGAAACATCCATCAGTGGCCTCCTGTATACGCCCCAACCAAGCCAGCTGGTCAGGGCTCACTGGCTGTGTTTCATACACAGATTCATACCACAGTTCTAAGCAGCTGGATGTGACGTGCAACCACAAACCCTATGTAGACAACAAATGTGTGCTCTCGCACAAATGCGCAGCCCGCCAAGCAGGTGGGTAGCGGGGCAGGGGCTCGCTGAGATCCCTGCAGCCTGGCGGGCTGGCCCGGGCACTGCCCCGCAATTCTGGGGTATCTCCAAACACCCACTTTCAGGCACACTTCTGGTACCTGCTTGCTGTTACAAGCCAGCCTATAATTCATAGGAGCTGCTTGAGTATTTTCAAATGCTGAATTAGAATGAAAACTAGGGAATACAAAGGAAGCGGGCATGTCCAATGAGCCTCTGGCTCTTCTCCTGCCCCTGGGGCCGGCTGCTCCGGGTGTGAGCACACCGCGGCGAGCCGCCTGCCGCCACTCGGCACTCACGCTGGCCTGTCTTCCAGGATGAGGGCGGTGGTGGAAAGCGGCTCGAAGTCCAGGTTCTTCCTCACACTCTGCTTCGGGGAAGGCGGCTTGCCAGGTGGTCCAGCCTTGTCTTCATATTCCTAGGACAAAGACGGCAGGGTTACCTCCGGCCTGACCGGCGCGGACACGATGAAGCCCTTCTGGATGCAGCCGGTTTTTCTCACACAGTGCTGGAAGCTGACTTTGGGGATGGCAGGCTGAAACAGCTCTCGCTACTCAGGAGGCAGCGCTGCCGGGGAAGAAGCCAGGCGGCTCTGCAGCTCAGGCCTTCCCGCACAGGTGGGAGTGTCGCAAGGACCTCAGCACCCTGCGCCCCTTACAGGGGCCAGAAGCATCACCTCAGGTCTCCTGTGCCTCTTCCCAGGGAAGGGCTATGTTTTCTGGACACTCCGAACTTTTGTTTTTGATGTACAGTTTGTTTTTTTTTTAATTGTTGTTCTATTACAGTTGTCCTGGACACTCTGAATGTTACAGCATCTTTACAGTGGCCACGGGGCGGGCAGAGCCAGCACCGGGCATGCACCTGCCCCTCCCTGCCCACTCCCTCCTTGGGGCTCCAACCCACGTCCTGGCACCGGTGGCATTTGATGTGTATTTGTTAGCCCTCTAAATCTTTCCTGAAATGAGGAATGGTTTACATTTTTTTCATAAAGATGATTAAAGCTGTTTCATTTTCTTAATCCAGAAACATCAAAAAAAGAAAGCACGAACCCCTATGTGTGAAGCCATCCCTATAAGCTGCCGTGGAAGGAATGAGGCGCCGCCCTGGACTTGAAAGAGCAGCCCCTCCACGGTCAGGCCGAACCCTGGTCACACCTGGCGACCTGCCTTCCACGCTCTCAACCCGAGGACTGCTGGTGAGCCGGCACACGGGTGCCACCGAGCTGCTCCTGCAGCTGTGCGAGGGTGTGCACCCTCCGCCCCCCGCAGTTACAGAAGATGCACCGTGTCTTCCTGCGGCCCACTGCCGCCCATCTAGCTGGGAAAGCAGGACAAACAAAGGAGTAGTCACCCTAAGACTGAAATCGCCATTCTGGTGACAACAGAAGCAGTATCAAGAGTGGAAAGTGATGAACTGTTGAGTGAGTTTTACTGGCACCAGCTGCCGAGAGGGGCACTTCAGGTAAGATTACTTGGCGAGCGATGGTTCCCAGCCAGGAGGCCTACGGGGGCCTCTAAAAGCAGAGAGGAAGCTCTCCACTAGGCAGGCAGCCGGGCAGGCGGCTTCGGAGCCCCTGGGTCTGGGGCCGCTCCTGCAGTGACCTGCGCTCACCACGCTGAGACGGCAGATACCCGTGTCATGGAGCCCAGCGCCCGAGCCCCTGCGTGTGCCAGGGGCCCCGAGGCAACACCCAGCCACCAGGAAGCTTCAAACCTAGCACTTGGGTGTCAAAGCCTTGAATTTTACAGGAAACGCCCCAAAGCTGGGTGGTAAGGATGAGAGTGCGGCCTGTCGCACTCCAACAAGAATTGGTAACGAGCACCCCATTCCGCGCCGTTCACCCGCAGTGCCCCAGCCTTGTGAACTGTGTCTCAAGCCCCAGGATCTGAACACCCGTTTCCGCTTGCCTTTGTGTGTTTGATCCATGCCACCATCTCCATTTCTGTCCCTCACATGCTCCAGGACACATTTCACACACATGGCAGCTGCCTGCTCTCCAGGACACAGCCAGCAGGGGCCAGCCTGCAGGACAGGGACCAGGGGGAAGCTGCTGCGGCCTGGGCACAGCCCCGGTGCAGAGATGCCACCCTGGTTGCTGGGCACTGCGCCCCTGCCCCTCAGCCCTGACAGCTGGACAGGGCAGAAGTGCTCTGGGGCTGACGCCGTCTGCCAACACATGCCCAGGACAGGGGCAGTGAGTGAAATGAGTTCAGGGCCTCGATTCGGGACCAACACAACCAGGTGTCTCCGTGAGAGCCCAGCAGCTCCAGTACCAACAAGAAGAGCTGTCATGGGCGGCAGCTGTGCCAGGCTTTAGACACACGGAGTCAGCACAACCCCTACCGGACGCCCCCTGAGGGAGGAGCTGCCACTGTCCCGTTGCAGATGGGAAGGCCCAGGGACAGCCATGCCCAGCCTGCTGGGGGGCTCTGCAGCCACATTTCCCACTACGGCCCCTCTGAACTCACAAAGCTGGTCCCAGACCTGATCCGCAAGTGACGCAGTCACTCGCGTCCCAGCAGCTCTGCAATGACGACAGAACCTGCAGCGCTGAATCCAGCGCGCTCGCTGACATTTTGGTCCCCCGGCGCGTTATACAACGTGAAACCGTTGCCGGAGGCCTGGCCTGCCTCTCCGTGACCCCGCGAAAGCCTTGTCAAACTTCAAGCAGCGTTTGCAGCGAAAACGGCACTGGAAGCGGCTGCTCCGAACCCAGCCCCCCACAGCTGCTGGCGGCAGCTCCCTCACCTGCACACCTGGAGCCGCTGCGAGGCTGCCTGCGCCCACCAGGACGGGCAGCCCACCTGGCTCCACGCAGGCGTCGGGGCGGCTCCGCCTGGCTCATCACCGCCGTCCCCTCTGCTCGGATGCTTAGGGTGGCGTTTTGAGGGCTCCGGGGGTAACCACACGGCCACGCCCTGCACACCCGCCGGTGTGAACCACCCATTCGCACAACGGCTTCCAGTACCCTGGTCAAGGACTCTGGGACAGGGCTCTTCAAGGTGCCAGTGGCAAGTCCTTCTGAGTGGTCACCCAGCACGCAAACAACAGCCAGACAACGCAAAGCCACAGCGCGTGCGGCGAGGCCAGGTAGTCGCGGCTCCGCGACTAGCTTCACCTGCGCGCTGCGTCCGTTGTCTAACAGGCACGCGAAGTTTGCGAGGCGCTAATTTACGAGGACAGTAGGTCAAGCCCCTGCCCCGAGCCGCTCAGCACACATCCTGCTGGACGAGGAGACCAAGAGGGGGATGGCAGCAAACAGAACGCGCTGCCCCTAACAAGGGGTGAGGCTGGGGTGGGGGGCTGGTGACCCAGCAGAGGGTTGGGAAGAAGCAGCAAGTGGGACCCTAGCTCCACACAGACCACGTGCAAAATAAATTTAGCAGCAGGGGGAAGACGGAAAAGGCCTCATCGGTAAGGGGCCCACGGCTCCCTCTAACAGGGGCAGCAGGTCTTGTGGCAGCCGAGGCTGGGACGCCAGGGTAGAGTGTGAAACTGGCCCCGAGGGCAGATGCCACCTGCCACAGGAGCCCCGAGGACAGGATGCCTATGGCCGTGGAAACAGGCAAATGTCTCATGACGGCGCCCAGAGTGACCGGGGAGACGCGGCCACAAGGGAGTCTCACCCAGCACAGGCCGCAGCCAGGAGGCGACGTGAGCGGCTGGCCAGCGGGCGCACTCTCCGTGGCAGGCGATGAGCAGCCCGAGCCGCTCTGCTCTAGGTAAGGTCTCAACCAGCCGCCTGGAGCTGGCGGGAAGGAGGGTGGCAGGCAAGCTGGGCCCGGCACGGAGCCAGACAGCGAGGGCTGAGGTAGTGACCGGGTGATGCCCCCGGGGCCCCCCAGGGTCCGCAGCAGGGTCTGAGCTGGGCCGTGCTCAAGGCAAGGCAAAGGCATCTGACCCCTGAACTAAGTGTCTAACTTTCTAGCTATAAAGGAAAACAAAAGACCTACCCTGACAGGCAGTTGTTTCAAGAGAACAAAGACAAGACCAAGATTCTCAAATGACCACCGGAAGCACTCCTGGTAGAAAGACACGAGGGGATGCCCACGCCCCTCGCGGGAGAGCACTGGGAAGGTGGCCAGTCGCGCTGCAGCCTGGCCAGGAGACACCCGCCAGCCTCTGGGGAAGAAGCCGCTCTGGGCAGGAGGAAAGGTCGCGGTGGGAAAACCGGGCTCTGAGTCAACCGCACGTCGCCAGCATCACGATGAGACCCGCAGCAACGAAGGGGCCCGCGGCGCGTCCGCAGCAGAGCATGGCAGGCACCGCGCCTGGCGCCCATGGAAAGACGGACGCCAACCAGTGCCAGGGCAGCTCGGCACGACCGGGGCGCAGCCTGCAGGGGAAGCAGCCCAGCCGCGGGCACATCCCTGCCCCTCCCAAGCCTGCTTCCTCCCCAGTTGAGTGAGAAGTGAGGTTTCCCGGTTTCCCGAGCAGAGCGAGTGAGGAGGCAGGCAGCACAGCAGGTGCCTGGGCGAGGACAGGGAGTGTCCACTACTGCCCCTGCAGGACTGCAGTCCCCACCCAGGACACTCAGCAGGGGTGGAGGCAGGAGGAGGGGACTGCGGACACCTGGCTGGTTTCACACGTGGCCGCTGGTGTGGAGGGAACCCGCTGGTTCCACACTTTGGGGGGGCGGGGGGGAAGGTGGGCAAGCCGAGGCTTCAGGTGCTGGCTTTGAGAAGCCCCCGGAGGCTCGACGGCAGGGCCAGAAGGACCCTCGGGGCCCAAGGGGAAGGGCTCTTCATACTTAATTCTTTGCCGCTAACCAAGCAGCGTTTCCCAGAAAGTCTCCCCTAAGTGGTGGAAACCCCTCTCCCGTGGGTCCTCGCGGTCACCCCCTGCAAGTCCTCGACAGCGTCACAGCCCCTGCGCACGAGGGAGGAAGCGCGCTCCAGCCCAACCGTGGGCTCCACAGCCGGGATGCGCGGAGAGCAGGGGCGCCGTCCGGCCGGCCGGCACACAAAGGCCCGGCTGGGACCTCGGCTCGCGGCCGGCCTGCGGGAGGGACGCGCCGGCCCTGCCTCGGGAAAGCGGGCGGAGCAATTGGCGAGGGGACAGGCTGGCCGGGTGCCAGCTGCCCGGTGGCTCCCGCAAGTAGACCGGCCCGGTGAGAACCAGCCCGGGATGGGAGCGCCCAGCAAGGCCGGGGAGGAGGGCGTCCCTCGGCCTCACGCAGGCAGTATCGGGCGGAGCGGCGACAGCGGCGCAGGGAGGTGACAGCCGCACTGGGCGCACGAGGGTCGCGGGGCAGGCGGCCCCACTCACCATGAGCGCCGGGCTCGGGGCGCGGCCGAGGCTCCATGCCCGGCGGCCAGCAGCGCTCGCGGGGGCGGGGCGGCGGGCGGGGCGGCAGGCGGCCCGATGGCGCGTTGCTCCCGCAGGTCCAGCCGGGATGCCGCTTCCGCCGGCGGCGCGGGGCGGGGCGGTGTCACAGCGCAGACGCGGTGGCACAGCCCGCCCACCCGCACGGC
Organism: Noctilio leporinus; assembly: GCA_004026585.1. Taxonomy (NCBI): domain Eukaryota; kingdom Metazoa; phylum Chordata; class Mammalia; order Chiroptera; family Noctilionidae; genus Noctilio; species Noctilio leporinus. The sequence continues at coordinate 64,000 of PVIW01003028.1, read as the reverse complement.
TGGCGGTGGGCGCTCCGCCCCCTGACCCTCTGCCTGGGGCTCCGGCTCGTTTCCACGGTAACTGAGTGCGAGAAGGTGATCAGCAACCTCCTGATAGACGCCGACCGGCGCTCGCGCACCGAGACCAGAACAACAGGGCCGGAGAACGGCCTCCCGCTGTCAGCTACACCTCAGCTTTGAAAATGTTTAAAAGATGCCCAAGGTCAAACTCCTCTCTGGTCCACCCACAGGACTGAACAAACGCGGTCAGAGCCGCGCGAGTCGCCCCCGGGACGGGGGTCCTCAAGCCCCCGCCGTCGAAACCGCGCTACCCTCAGGTGGCCGCCGGGCAACCAGCGCCACCTGCCCAGGTCCAGCCGGCACCGTCAGGGGTGGCGCCTGTGCGGAGCAGCCAAGCTCCCCCATCGCGGGCGAGCTCGACCCGCGGGCCACGCGCCGCAACGCACGCACGTCCACAGAAGACCTGCCAGCCTTCTCTTCCCTGTCCCAGGAGCCGCCTGCCCGAAGGGCTGCGGGCGCAGCGACACCAGCCGGAGGGACACAGGACGCGCTGCGCTGCCTGGGAGCCGCAGCGTCCGCCAAATCCCGGTGCAGAGGCGGCCAACTGCGCAGGATGCCGCTTCCACGGAGCTTCCCGCCAGGGCAGCTCCAGCGAGGCAGGTCGGTCGCCCGCACTGGGGGTGCGCACAGAGCCGCTGCCCACGGGCCAGAGGGGATGATCCCGAGGGTGGAGCGGCAGGGCTGCTTCAGCGCCAAACCTCCGCGCGCGCGTGCACGTCCTGGTGCAGCGGTTAGTTCGCTCAGTACGCCCCGTGAGGAAGTCCTGGGGGAACCTTCTGTCTGGCACCTCCTCAGGGCAGCGGCTGTGTGGGGGGCGCTGCAGCGCGCTGCCCAGGGACAAGGAGAAGCAGGATGCCAGAACGGCGCCCAGGAAGACAGACCCGGGTGAGCAGCCCTGGGGGCCCGACCAGGTTCAGGAAAGGCACCAACCCAGTCTGTGTCACAGAGCAACACAAGCCACACTCCACACGGAAGCTCCCAACGACCAGCTCGTGGTAACCTGTCTGTTGTCTCCTGGCGACCGGGGAGACCCAAGGTCCCGGGCCAGGGCAGCCCCTCCCGAGTCGCCCAGTCAAGGGCTCTCGCAGTGCGTGCGCAGCCTGGCCAGGGTCAGCACCCAGGTGCCCTGCGGGTGAGCCGCCAACAGCAGCTGAGGGTGCGCACGCAACTGGTCCCACCCGCCGTCCACTTTGAGAAATACAACCTTATTTTTAAAAAGGCAATAGGTTAAAGTGGAGAGGATGATTTTGGCTGGAAGGATTCAAGAAAACCTTGTTAAGAAAAATCATTCAAAACTTGGAAATAAAACAGGACAGCGGCGGGGGTGGGCTGGGCGGTGTCCTTTCGCTCACACCTGGGAATCTTTCACATGCATACATACCTCCAGTTCACAGATTTCTCTAGGAGAACGTGGGCCCAGAGACTGTGACCTGACATAGTACTCCTTGTGGATTTACGGCCAACAGAAGATAACCCCAGAAAACTCTTTGCTCGTCCCAACTAGTTTGTGGATTTCAATCTACCTTGGCAATCTTATTCTAATTCTTCTTTCTTTGAATGCCTATACACACCTTGTTTCTCAAATGTCCCTGTCACCAATGTATTAAATGAGTGTTTGGCCATGGTCATTAAAGAAAAAGGTAAATGTCACTCAAAAATGGTAGAATGTTTTCTATTAAGAGACTAAAGGGGGAAATGAAGAGCAACTGGGGAAAGGGGAGCATGTTCTGGCCGTGACCATGGTCCCAACATGCTGGTGGTCGCGGGCTCCCAGGGACCCACGGAGCTTTTCTGAGGCGTGTTAACAGCTTCCTGGTTACACAGGAGGACATCTCTACTCTGAGCAGCTGCGTGCTCACAGACTTAAGAGGCACGTAGTCATGATATCTGCAATTTACTTTCAAATGGTTCCTTTTTTAAAATAAAGGCACCCTAAAACTATAAAGGCAAAATGTCAACAGCTGCCTGATGTAAGTGGAACACACAGGCGTGTCCACTGAAGCATTTTCCTGAGCCCTTCTGTAGGTTTGACATGTTTTTTCCCACAAGGGGCCAGAGGTGGACAAGGCTGGTGGCAAAGAGAAGCTCTCATCCTAAATGCCCATCCCCCTGGGAGACCCCCACCCCCATCCCGCTGGCATCTGTCCTACAGCACTTCATCCCAACTGGTAGCTACACAGCTAGTTGTTTCCCTCAAGAGACCGTGAAGCCTCTGAGATCAGAGATGCCGGTGGTCTTCTCACAACGAAAGGCAGCTTTGTTAACTCAGCACTCAGCATTTGTGGGCTCAGTCCTCCCGTCCCAGCACCATAGGGCTGGGCCCCTGGACCAAAGATGAACACGGCCCTGCCCTGAGCCACACAGACCAGCATGCAAACAATCCCGGTGCGCCGGTGCCCGGCATTACGGCTGAATGGAACCACTGAGGTTTGCAGAGCCAGGAGGCAGGAGACTGGGCAGGTGGGAGAGGGTCGCCGCTGTCATGCTCCGTGCTCACAGAGTGGCACATGTTCTCAGCCTTCCGTGACTCCTACCAGCACCTAGTGCATTCCATACTTACCAAAAGCCCACCGCCCGCCTCTTCCAACTGGCTGTGAGAGGCCGGCTGCTACCGCGAGTATACTTTAGAGCTGAGAACCTTTCACAAAGTTTTAACCACCTATTATGCCATGTGATGACAGCTTGATTGTCACTCAAAGTGAACAATGGCCTCCCAAATTCCCATGTATCGATCCTCGAGACCTGTGGCTGTTACCTTCTGTGACAGAAGGGACTTGATGGATATGTGGCCACGAGCCAAGGAATTCTAGGAGCTTCTAGAAGCTGGAAGAGAAAGAACAGCGTCTCTTCTGAAGCCTCTGGAAAGCAGCCCAGCCAATGCCTTCATGCTAATCTGGAAGATACATTTTGGACTTCTGACCTCTGAAACTGTGGGGAATAATCTGTATTGTGTTAAGCCTCCCAATCTGTGGTCACCTGGTAGAGCAGTGACAGGAAACTAGTGCAAGTACCACCTGCACCATCTCCCCTGCCCTCTTTCCGCAGCTACAGCAACTGAGGGTCCAGGAGGCCCTGCGAGGTGGTAGGGCGGGGCTCAAAGCGAAGCCGCCTGCGCCCAGAGCCTCTGGCTGTCAGCCCCCGGGACTTCTACCTCCAAAAGCAGCGCTCCCTTCACAGCCGCCAGGCCACGTGGGCCTGCAGAACAGGTGTGAGCCCCGGGGGCAGCCACAGTTCATCCTGGGGCAGCACGGCATTTGGAGCACCGAGGAGCAGCCTCCTTCCACGGCGCTTTGCCTGCTGACATGCCACTTCCTTCAGTGACGTTTGAGCTCAACTTGGACAAGTAAGCTCAAGGAAAACTTAGAAGTAGCCCGACTCTCCTCAAACCTTAGGTTTCTCAAAGTCCTCAGCAGTCAGCTGTGAAGGGGGGCAGACCCTGCCACCCCAGACGTGCCACCTGGGCACACTGAGCATTTCAGATTCGAGTTCCTTGAGGAACGGCTGCTAGGAGGACACTGGGCCGTCCTTTGCCTCTGAGAGCAGGGGACTATCTCCCACGGAAAGGGCCCTCATGAAAATTCCTGGTATGAACAGACCTTGTTACTTCTTCCCTATTGACGATGAAGCTCAACCACCTTTGTTGTACCAGCTCATCACAAAGTGACTGTTTCCTTAAGGATACAAAAGCCTCCGCTTCGATCACTTCTTTGAGTCTCATATTTTTCCGCTGCTCCTGTACGCATGAAACTTTCTCGTGTCACTCTGTGCTATCGCCATGTCATCGTGAAGTCAGCCAAAGAACCTGGAAGGGGAGCCGGGGCAACATTTCGGCCCTGAACTAGACACCAGCAGTGGAACACCGGCCAGCCCGGCCTGGGCCACAGACCCCGGGGAAAGCCATTGCCAAGCCACCCTGAACGTGCCTGCGGCAACGGTTTCTTAATCTCATCCACTCAGGAGAGTGAAGGTGCAGGCATGGAGGGGAGCAGACCAGAGAACCGGCGGCGCCTCATGAGCCCGCTGGGCACCCCCACATTGCTCCGGAGTGGCCAGGCTTTGCTTGCCGAATGAAACCTCACGTGCTAAGGTGGGTGGGCATCACAGTGGCAGAGGAGGCTGACGCTCAGGGAGGCAAAGCGGCCGGCTGAAGGGCACACTGACTGTGAGTGACTGGGCCCAGACGCAACCCAAGGCCCTCTGATCCCGGAGTCGGGGTCGTTCCAGAAACGTGGAGAGCAGCATGGGCAGCTGCCCGAGCCAGTATGCCCCACAGGAAGAAGGAGGCGCGCTCACTGGCTAGCGCTGACTTAATGATTTAAGTTAGGTTATTTGCTCCTTCTATAGGGTGTGCACAATAAAGTGGCGAAGTTTTAGTAAAATAAACGTATCATAAAAGTGTTATTTTTTTAATTTATTTTTTAAAAAGATTTTATTCTTTTTAGAGAGAGGGGAAGAGAGAGAGGCAGAGAGGGAGGGAAACATCAATGTACGGTTGCCTTTCACCTGCCTCCAGCTACAGACCTGGCTGGAGACCTGGCTTGCAACCTGGTTATGTACCCTGGCTGGGAATTGAACCAGTGACCTTTGGGTTCGCAGGCCGGTCGGTGCCTTATCCACTGTGCCACCAGCCAGGCAAAAGTGTTATATTTTGAAATAAATTTATTCTTGTATTTAAACACATAGTCATTATTTTTTAATTGTTAAAACTCTCCATTTGCTGCAATAATAGACTCAATTCGACTTCGGAATCTTGAGCACACTTTAATGAACTTTTCTTTATCCGTGGACATCATCATGTTTTCAATCTTAGCTTCACCAGCCTCTTGATTGGAATGAGGTTGTTTATTAACTTCTCTCCCACAAACACTGCATACGTAATAGTCTAAAGGATTTGCATCTGGTGAACTAGGCGGCCAGATTTCCTTTGACCAGAATTGGGGAGCACTGACACTGAGACACTCTTGCCCCTTTTTGGCTTTACGTGCTGGTGCACCATCTTGCTGGAAGATAAAATGATGTCCGCTTTCGACTTGCTTCATCCATGGTACAACTACTTCTTTCAAAACGTCACAGGAAACATCAGCAGGCACCTGCAAGCCTTGTGGAAACAAATGCCGGGCCATGATATCTCCTTCATTGCTGACAACACCTAACACCATCACTGCAGCAGGAAAGTTTGTTTTCATGACAACTGGGACTTCATTAAGCTTCTCAGAACCACCTGCTGTTTCTTCTGTGGAATACTTAGTGCTGCTGAGACTTCTTTTCATCAGAGAAGAAAATCAGAGGATATATTTTTGGGGAATTTTTCAATGTTGTTAGCAGTTCCCTTGCTTTTTCAAAGTGCCTTTCCTTTGCTGTGTCATAAACTGGCCTCTAAGAACATACGATCTGTATCTAATCTCTTCAGCAATAACCTTGCAAACTGTTGCATCCGACATCAGCAGTTCTCTTTGCTATGGAGCACACTGACTTTCCTGGATCTTCACTGATGATCTGGATTCTGTGTACAATACCTAGGCTTCTGCAATTCTTACATACCTTATGTGTTTTCCTTGTTGGTGTGGCGACATCAGGATCAGCATCATACACCTTCTTCAAGGTGTCAACTGTACATAAAGGAATGTTATTGAAGCCCGCAATTTCCTTAGCAGTGGGCCCTGCACGCAGTCCAGAAACTATGGTTCCTCTAACATCATATTCCTTCAACATGATGGTTGCTTTTGGAATTTAATACTTTATGTCTGAAACAATGATGTTAAATCATAACTTTAGAAACATAGTTTTTCAGGCCCTGGCTAGTGGCTCAGTGGATAAGGCGCTGGCCTTCAAACCCAAAGGTCACTGGTTCGATTCCCAGCCAGGGCACATAACCAGGTTGCAAGCCAGGTCTCCAGCCAGGTCCATAGCTGGAGGCAGGTGAAAAGCAACCCTTTCTTCCTCCCTCCCTGCCCTTCTCTCTAAATGTAATCAATATAATCTTTTTTAAAAAACGTTTTTCAAAATAAGCACGTGAAATAAGGAGATGCAATGTTATTGCCAATTTATCACGTGTGTACCCTGTATTTTCATAAGGTAAAAAATGAGACTCTACCTTAGGAGTACTTTTGAGAACTTCACTATAAATGCCTCTCTCAGCACCGCATCCCACAAATTGTGATGGCTTGTAGTTTTATTCAGTTCCAAACATTTTCTAGCTTTCCTTATAATCTGTTTAGAATGAGGTTACCAAGCCTGAGGAGATGTTAAGTTTGTCACTGGTTTCTGGTATAATTCCACTGTCGTGAGAGGACTTCCTTTGTATCCTATTAACCTTCTGCAACGCAGGTTACCGAGGGCCTGCCTGGGTAGGCAGGTGTTCTGCTTGAAAAGGGTGAGTGCTGCGCACCTGCTGGAGGGTAGCGCGTCGTCCGCCTGGTCCAGCTGGCCGATGGCCAGCGCTTCTGTCCAGACAGGTTCTGCTGACAGTGCTGGCCATGGGCATTCTGAGAGGAGAGCTGGCACTCCAAGGTCGCAGTGGCCTCGGGTGCCTGTCCCACATCTACTGGTGTCTGTGCCATGTGTCTTCGGGCTGTTGCCAGGGTAATGTCCGTTAGGTCATGTCCCTCCTGCTCCCTGGTCATTTCTGTTGCTCTGATATTAATATATCTACTCTACCTTCATTTTAATTAGTATTTGCATGGTGTATCTTCCCCATCCTTTGTATTTTATATTTAAAGTAAGTTTCTCTGAGATAGCATATAGCTGGGTCACTTTTTCAACCCCTTCTGACATGTCAGAACTGGATACTCACACAATGGTTATGTTCAGACCACTTACATCAGTGTCATGATTGATACGTTCCTACTTAGACCTACCACCTTATTTCCTGGTTCTCCTTAACTTGTGTTTTTCAAACATATTATATAATTCTATCTTAATTTACTGGTTTTTTTAAATGAAAATGAAAATTATTTAACATTTTTAAATATTGAAATATAACGTTTCACAATCTATTTAAACCAATGTTTTACCACTTCAGGTGGAATGTAGAAACCTGACCACTATTTCACCTCTCCCTTCTATTTTGTCTTATGTGTTGTATCTACACACACTGAAATCCCAGACTTCCTCTTTCTTTCAACCACTGGTATTTTAAAGAACTCGTTAGGAGAACCATTTATGTTCCTCTTCCTTCCCAAATTTCAAGTTTCCTCCTAGCATAACATCCTTACTGTCTGAAAAGCTTCCTTTGACAGTTCTTTTAGATCTTCTGGTCACAAACTCTTAGTTTTCCTTCATCTGAAAACATCCTTTCATTTTCATGCCTCGGCATTTTTGTCAGGTACAGAATTTTGAGTTAATAGTTCTTATTTCAGCACTTCAAAGATGCTGTTTCATTTCCCTCTGACAACGTGACTCAATGTGTTGCAGTTCCCACCTTCTCTGGCGGCCTGCAGTTCCCATCTTCTCCGGTGGCCTGCAAACCTCTCCTCTTCAGCAGGCTGGCTGTGCTGCGCCCGGACACGACGGCTGTGTCCGCCCTCTGCGGTATGCAGACCGGCTCATTTCTATCGCTTGATCTATCTCGAAGTTCACTCATCCCTTCCTTTGTCATCTCCACCCTGCTACTGGGTCTACGCCGTTCATTTTTTATTTCAGTTCCTGTATTTCTCAGTTGTAAATGTTCACAGAGTTCTGCTTTTCCATTTTCTGTTTCTCTGCTGACACATCTACCCTCCCATTTCAAGAGTGCCTTCCCTATGTGCTGGAACATTTATTTCCTGGATAATTCTAACCTGAGCTATCTTGGCACCAATGTCTGCTGTTTGTCTTTCTCGTGTGAGATGAGGTTTTCCTAGTATTTCATACGCCAAGTAACTCAGAATTAATTGCACTCTAGACATTTTGAATACTGTTGCAAGACTCTGGGTCTTGCCTAGGCCCTGTGGGTAATGTTGATATATTTGCCTAAGTTCCAACCTGTCTTGCGTTTGTTGTGGCTCCAAAGTCCGCTGAGGTTGAAGCCTTCGTGGTACTTGGTGAATCCATCCCATGGGTGCCCCACCCGGTGGCCAGTCTTGGGATGCGTGTCCCCAGAGAGTCTGTCCCCAGAGTTGGTTCTCCAAGTCCATGTTCGTTATTTCGGTTGAAGCCATGGATCCGCAACTTGGGCCTTGAGTTCAGAACAGCCTTAAGGGGTCACTGTCCTGAGCTCCCCCCCTTCCCCACAGTCCCCCAGGACTTGCTGGTTTCCAGTGGCCCCTTTCTGGTGCTGCAGCCACACTCCCCCACTGCATCTGCCATGGTATCTGCTGGGTGGGTGACTAGCAGGGAGAGGATAAAGCATCTGAGCTGCACCCCCTTCCTGAGGTGGCTCCGGGGCTGGGTGCACGGAACCAAGAGAAGATCGGCAGGAAGTGCCTCTCCTCTGAGTGTGAGGGACCTGCTCCGCTCCTCCGGGCTGAGCTGGGGGGGCCCTCCTGGTGTTCCCTCTGCCCCAGCCAACCCCGCCTCTGGGCTGGGGCTGCCCACATTCAGGCCGTGAAGCGTCAGATGGGAAAAATGGTAAACTCAGTCAATTCAGCGGTACTGCAAACTCGGGTTTTCCTCCCCGCCCCCCTGCTGTCACTTTTCCAAATCGTCAAGTAGCTGTCCTGTGTCATGCTCAGGGTTCACGGCTGCCGCACTGGGAGAGCGAGGCCATGCATCTGGCCCCAGTGCCAGCTCGCTCAAACCATCTTCCAGAGGCAACGAAAGGAGTTGTCCCATTTTAGAGCCTACCTACAGGCCTACCTGTCACCTGCACTCACCACCGAGGCTTATCCTTCCTGCCATTGTGATGATTTAGGGTTTTCTGAGCACCCAGACTTCTCAGCACACAGAAGTGAGGAGACCAGCCATCATTCTGAGGCGCTCTGGGTCTCTGTCCGTCACGTCCGGCAGCGGACCCGAAATTCCAGAGGGCCGCCCAGGATGTTCCAGGCCATAAAAACCAGACACCCCCCCTTGTCTCGGCCCCATGTGGCATCTGTCCAGGATGCTGGGCCCTCCCCTTCCCGCCACCGCAGTGCCACCACCTGCAGGAGGGGCCTCTCCAGGGCTGCAGCTTTCGGCTCCACCTCATTTCCTGCCAACAGCGCCGCCTTCTCAAGTCTGCGCCTGCGGACCCACACCCCTGTTCTACAGCCTCCCCAAAAGTGTGTGGCCCGGAGCCCTGCTGACATCTACTCCCTTTCCCTTCAGTGGTCTTTTCTTCAAAAATAGAAAACAGGGAAAACTTTCTGGAAGGAAAAACACCGAAATGCGCACAGTAGCCGTTGCGGGGCAGCAGGGCTCCTGGTGTTTCCTTTCCTTTTTTTTTTTTTAAACATCAATGTATGGTTGCCTCTCTTGCACCCACACCTGGAGACCTGGACCCTGACCCGGGTATGTGCCCTCAGCAGGAATTGAACCAGCAAGCCTTTGATTTGCAGGCTGGTGCCCAATGCACTGAGCCACACCAGCCAGGGCTGTTTCCTTTTCTTTAACGTGCTAATACCACACACATTTCCTACCAAGTACACGGCTTGACCAGGAAGCCGGCGCTGCTAATTCATCTCAAATCCCCCTCCCCCATTTCCCAGTAACTGGGCACTGGGGCCGGCTGCACGGGAAGCCCTGGCCCTCTGACGCCACCCACATGCTTCACCGAAGCACCCAGTTTCCCAGCCCATCAGCGGCACCTCTGGGACTTCGACAGGAGCACAAACCCGCCCTACTGGAAGGTTAGGTCCGAGAAGAGAAGTCAGTAACAAGCCTCAAGTTTCAGATCCGGAAAAGGGCCAAGTGTGTTATTTACTAAAATGAGGAAAGATGCGAAAGGAACAGGCCCAGCAGAGTGGGAAAAAGAGGAGAATAAAGTTTAGGCGTGGACTTGCTGAACAAGGAGCGCCTATCAGACGTGACCGCGAGCTGGGGGTGGGCAGCTGGATGCTGGCGCCTGGGACTCGGAGGCGCGGTGCCGGCAGCGTGGCAGCGTGGCGAGCACGGGCACAATGCAGGAGCCTCCCGCGCAGCACAGATACTCCGGGGGTGGCCACGGCAGAGAGGCACCCAGGGGAGCTCCGTATGCGGAGGGCGCCGGCAAAGGAAACGGAAAGGCTGAGGACAGGCCAGCTGAGACAAGGACTGAGAGGTGACCTTTGGGTCTGACCTCAATTTCAGAGAAACGCGCTTAGTGCTGCAAAAATGCCTCTAAGACGGCGGCACCCCATCTCTGCACGACACTGGTCAAGGTTGCAATCTGTTTTAACCTCATCCACGGTAAATTCCAACAAGTGTGAGAGCCAAGTAAGTGTTGCCCTTCCTTATAATTCCAGGGTGGGTCCACCCGGCAGCTCAAGGTGGTCGAAATGAGAGGACAGCAGACGCCAACCAACAGTGCCTCTGCACTCGCCAGGCCAAGGCCTGCACTTGAGACGCGTCACCCCATACGGGTGTGGCCAGCGCCCACCCCACACGCCCCGCCCGGCAGCCCTGAAGGCGTCACCTGCAGGTGCAGCCCCCAGCAGCCACACGCTCTCAAAAGTTCACCCGACGTGTGAGCCGGGGCCCGGCCTCCCTGCTCCAGCCACGAAAGCGCGCCTCCTCCTGACCCAGCACTGCCTTCCCGAGCGTCTGCGTGCAGGTGTCAGCGGGCGCCAGCCACCCAGCTCTGCTTGGAGCGCGGCAGGCCGGCTGCCCAGGCCCCGGCACTCGCTCAGCGTCCCCTGGCCTTTAACCAACGCCCAGGCGGCGGCTGGCTGGCGACCCGTTTCCGTGTGCTTCACATAGCTGTCCGTGGTCATTTTTATTTACCCGTTAAGAAAACCTGTCTAAAATTGTAATAGAAGCCGATAGAAAACAACTTCAAAATTATGAAATTTGAAAAAATAGCTGAAAGTTAATCTCAACGTTTCCTAAAAACAGTTGCCAGGTATGTGAGGTCTGTCAAGAAGGTGCCCGACCATGTACTATGAAAGGGAGACTTACTGCAGAAGAGGCAAGAAACACTGCACACAGGACAATGGCACCTCCGTCCCCTTCAAAGTGGGCACCTTGGGACCCCACACAGTTCTCCCAGCTGCCATCAGCTGCTCCATATTTTCCTGAATCTCACTGGTGGTCTGAAATCTCTTCCCTTTTAAAGGTGATTTTAGTTTCAGGAAAAGCCTGAAGTCACGGCACCAAATCTGGGCTGTGGAAGGGCTGAATCGCCTGGGGGATTTGATGTTTTGCCAGAAAACTGCATGAGACGTGATGCATGAGCAGGCATGTTGTCATGGTGAAGCTGCCCATCACCGGCTGCAGCTTCTGAACCATCCAAACTGTTTCTGGGGAGGAACGTTCAAGCTTAATGAAAAATGTGATGCCCATTCGCTGTTCTACTCCCACATTTTGAATCCGACGACCACACAGTACACATGTTCACTCAACAGTGTCTACCGCCCCCACTGACCAGTACAATGAAGTCATTATTGTTCACACATGCGCATTCCCGTCCACTCTCCTGGGCTGACAGGTTATGACAATGTCACACCAACCATTTTATTAATAATGGCTTGATGTTTTTTGGAAAGACCATGTACATACATGAGGTTTGTCTAAAGAGTATAAAGCCAATGTCAATATAATTAAAACAGTACGTGTGGCTGATACGTTGGGACAGACCTCCCAGGTGTGTCTATGTATCCCAAGCCAAGAGAATCTGGTCAAGTTAGACTGAAGTCAGGTGTGTCCCGAAGTGTCACTTACGGTACCTAGGCCACATAGTGGGCCTGCTTATTAACTAAAAGTCACGAGAGCTACTTCTTGAGCACTAACTCTGGGCCACATGCTGTGCTAAGGTGGACAAAAATATGTCACATGCACTATCTCTTCATTTACAAGAACCAGTGAGCAGAGATCACAATGCCCATATTACAGGTAAGAAAACTGAGAAGCAACTGGACCAAGGTCATGTGAATAAAAGAGGGGAGGCTGGAAAGCAAATCCAAGCTTGCAAGTCCAAAGATCCTTGCGGGTGTGCACGCCTGTCCCCTGGTTCAACCACAGCTCCCCAGGGCATGGCGACCCAACTGTCTTTGTGCTCCGGGTGCACGAGGGCGGCCCCTGCAGGGCCCCGTGCCCAGTGTGAGTCCAGCCCCAGCACCAGCAAATTAAGGGACCCGGGCAAGGCCCAGGCTCATTCTCGCTCACTTCCTGCTGCTCCAGGGAGGTGTGTCACAGGACAGAACCAGAAACAAACACTTCCCGGCGCTGACCACAGGCCACGCAATGCCCGTGATGAACACTCACTCCTCTCTCCCTCCCCGCAGAGGCAGGTACGCGCATTCTCCAGGTTTCAGAGGAGGTAAAGTGAGGTTCGGAAAGGTGAAGTAACGTGCCCGAAGCCACGCAGTCACAACGGCAGAGTGGGGACGCAAACCCTGGTGTGTGATGCCCGCATGCCACAGTCGTGCCCAGGGACCATGGTGCGACGCTACCGCTCTCAAGCGGTAAAAACCTTCCAAAAGCAAGGGAAGAGGGACGTGCTTCCTAAGCATCTCCCTGAGGCTTTGCACCACCTGTCGCTGCCGTCCCTACTGGGGACCCCAAGTCTAGGTGCTGTGGCCCCCGCACTGAGCACTGGGCTCCCTCCAGTGTGCATGGTAGCGTCTGTGCCAGCAGCCAGCTTGAGCCTGGTGCCCAGACGCCTCCCCACGTGGCAGGCCCCTGGCTCTGGCCCCCTCTCAGGCCGGGCCAGCTGGGGATGAGGACAGGGGTAGGGACAAGAGGGCCGAGACGCAGGCACAGGCCAGCAGACTGGGCGGGACCGCAGGACCCCGGCAGGTCCCAGCAGGTTCCGTGACACCTGCATTACTGCTGTTGCAGTTGCCCCCCTCCCCCCATGTCGTGTTACCACACAAAGGGCTGTGGTGACACAAGTCCTCTCCATTCAAGCAGACATCCAGGCTCATTTTCAACAAACAGGTAAAAAACGCAGCAGAGAAACTCAAACATGATGCAAATGATATTAAGAGCCATGGGGGAAATCGAGTATAATAGTTGCCTTCTTGAAAGTGTGGATCCCTTTTAAAATACTTTAACTACTTAGCTACATAAGTTTCCTAAGAAATTTATTGCTGAGCTTTGGAAGCAAACCCATCGCCATATTTCAATTTAATCCTACTTTAATAAGCTTATACAATAAGTGACCCAAATTTAAAATCAACCAATCTGTAAAAGTGAATCACAACAGTTTTACTCCGTGGGTCTCCTGAGCCTGGACAGCTGCTACAGACCCCACTCAACACACACTGAATTTGCATACAGCAGGCGCAGACCCTTCCCGCTGTCACGCCTCCCCACACACACTGCACGCCCAGATCCAACACATATGACCCTCCAAGCGGCCATGCTCTGGGACCCCAAAGCTGCCACAGCACAGAGCCAGACTCTGCTCTCCCCCCTGGACTGGTCTGAGAGCCACGTCCGTGCAAGGTGACTGCGCCACTCCATACATAGGGCAAAGCCAGGTCTGGGCCCATCCCGTCACCCCACATGGGCCCCTGGGGGACCCTTGCCCTGCCTGCTGGGCCCACGTGGTCCCTTCCTGCGGTGAGGTGGAGGAGCAGTAGGGCCCGACGGCCGGGCTGACTTCCCCCTCTGTCACTCACCAGCTGCACAGCTCACAGGGTCATTCGGCCCGCGTCTCCGCCTCTTTGGTATGACGAGGACAATCACAGAATGTTCTTCGTGACGTTGTTGAGTTTTAGATGAAGCGGAAACCCAAGTGCTGGCTCGTAACTGTTCCCCAGGATTCTTCCCTCCATCACAGCTTGGCACCCCACCTCCTGGGGCCTTGCCTGGCAGGCCCGGCCACCCGCCCCAGGCACCAGGGCTGCCCCTCCCAACACCTGCCCAGAACCACTTCCTCCCCAAAGGGTGCTGCTGTGCACAGGTGCTCTGTCGTCTATCTGACCCCAGCACAGAGCACGGGGGCCTGCACCGGCAGCCCCCCCAAATGTTCCCTGAGTACCAAGCGGAGGTGAGAGGAACGAGGCTGCAGGGGGCAGTGCCGCAGCCCCGGGCACAGAGCAGACCGTCAGGACGGCTGGGACTCGGAGACCAGCCGGCCTGGCTTTGCCGTGTCCTTGCATGAAAGGTAAGCACATGCCCCCAGCAGCCAGCATCTCCCCGCACAGGGGGCTGGTAGTGAGGAGACACCACAGGCTTGGCCAGGTCCTGACCCCTAACCCCTTCCCGGCGGGAGGGGCAGCCTCGGAGCCATTAAAGGGAAGGGTCCCTGTATCGGGGGATGATGGCCCTGGTGGTCCCGGCCAGAGTGGCTCTGGGATGACCCAGCCCCAGGAACATGCTCTAGTAGCAAACACAACTTGCAGAACTTAACAATAAACACATCTGAAACTATTACCGGAAAATGTTTAAACCAAATTATAATAAATACCTAAAACCCAGCTCTCTCAACTGAATACTCCTATCTGCATGTTACAAACTATAAGAAATGATAAAAGTTAAAGTCATCAACATTCTGAAGACAGACTTAAATTTTAGGAACTTGGCATGTACATTAACACAAAGTTTCCCAGTTTTAAAGCCTCAAAAATAGTCATTTTGCTAGGTTCATAAATATATGCTGTACAGTGTATTTCTGTGTTTTTATCTTGTATACCTTTTCCATTTTCTTTGACTCTTTCTGAGCATTCTCTCGCAGTGGTATTTTTCCAAATAACTTCCATCCCAAGTCATTTTGTTTGTCAAGTCTTGCATTTTGTTTTCTAGCAAGCAAATTCCTATAGGAAAAAAATAAAATGGTTAGGGAATTTCTCAGTGTTCACAGAAATATTAGGACAGCCCCGTCCCTCTCTATGAAACACAAGCAGACTTCCTGTGAAAGAACATGATGGATGAACCACACACTTTACTTTTTCAGGCTTGGTTTCCATACAGACACAGAACTATGCAGCAGGTGAGAGAAACTGAACCTCAAATAAGCTTTCTGTTCATCACTGTTACACGAACAATTCTATAAAGAAGTGTATTACATCGTAGCAAAAGTATACCAGGAAATTTAGCAAACTCTGAAGTCGACCAAAGTGAGCTGGAATTCCGGTGCCACCATGCACTAGCTGTGTCCCTCTGACAGGGCGTGAACCTCTCTGAGCCTCAGTGACCTGACCTTTAACAAGGCTCTTGCTGTGAATCAAAATCACAGGTACAAGGCCAGTGCTCAAAGAACAGCTGCGTTGGTTCAGTTTAAACTGTCCATGAGGTAAGTATTACCTACTTATAGAGTCCCCACGTATCACAGAAAGAAAGCCACCCATGAGGCTGTCGCCAGGTCCTGTCTCCCAAGAACATGTAAACACAAACCCCAGGCGGCGTACCCTAAGCTGGGCTCTGGAACGCACCGTGCCGGTTCCCAGGGCTCGCTGGAAGCGCACCGCCAACGACACCGTGTGCAGAAAGGAGCCAAGTGCTCCTGGTAGGACGTCTAAGGGACACAGCTACCAGCTGTGAGTGAGGCGCTCCCACTGGAGAATTCTGCGACATCAGTAATGAGAACAGGGGACGACAACCCACGGGCTGCAAGAGGCGCGGGCCGGACAGGCTAGGCAGGGAGGGCGCCCCTGCGAGGGCAGAAACACGGGAGGGGTCCGTGGGGCCCTGAACTGACTGGGAGCCAGAACCTCCCAGGCGAGCACTGGACGAGTAGAAGAATCTTACAGTTTGACAGTATCACCCACAAGCTACCTGTCAACCACAAGGCAGAAAGCCATCTGCACGGCAGAGCGCTCCTGACCCCACCGGTGGGAGGGACGGCTCAGGCTGCCCTGCTGTTGGCAGCTGCCCTGAAATGCACCCCGACTCCAACTGCAAGGACACCCAGACACACCCAGGCACACCCAGGCACACCCAGACTGAGAGGCAGGCTTTGGTGCAGTGCTCCAGACTCTGAAAACATGGCGGATAAGAAAGGCAAAGCAAGGTGGAAAGGCAGTTCCAGGCCGAAAGGAGGCTCAAGACCCCGACTGTGAAATGCAGCGAGTGATCCTGGACCACAGCCTGGACCGGGCAAAGCTACGAAGATGGCTGGCACACCTGACACAACCCGAAGAGAGTGGATTAGACAGCAGCACCGAACTGGTGTTCACTCTGCTCTCGAGAGCAGCAGGGCGGTTCTGTAAGAAAAAGCCCTGTTCTCAGGGGCACGGACGCCTTCAGGGGAGAGGGGCATCCCGTCCCACGGTTCAGCTCACGCCCAGGGCCGTGTCTGCTGGCCGCTGTAAGGAATGACTCAGCTGTCTCGCAGACTGGCCGTGGTCCCTCCAGCCCTGGCCCCGCATCTGCCTGCTGGGCGGCCCCTCAACTGCACACAAGGGCAGCCCCCGTCCTCCTGGGCCTGCAGCAGCCGACACCTGCTCACTCACCCTCCACCCTCCCTCAAAATGCTCCCAAAGAGGGGCACAGCGTGCCCACTGGACAGTAGCGACCACCATGGCCAGGTCCCTTTTCCGTAGGGAACTGAGCGCCCAGGAGAAGGGGTGTCAGGCCCCCGGCAGGGCCAGTGCTGGGCATGAAGGCGGCAGGCATCAGAGGGGTCTGGGGAAGAGGCAGGGTGAGAAGAAAGGCGGGCTGAAGGACAGTGGCCCCACAGGTGCCGCGCCCACCAGGGACCCGCTGACGTAACGCTGAAGAGGCCCAGGGTGTGCACTCTGGGCTGTCGATGGTTAACCCACACGGACGCTAACCTCGCAGGGTGACTGGTCACAACTCCCCGGGCAGCCCCTGTGGACAGTCCGCTCAGTCCTCTACCCTCCGGAGCGGAAGGCTCACCTGCCCCTGCAGCCAGCCCTGGCCGGCGCGGGCCTGGGCCTCACTCGGCCTCGACACCCACGCCGCCCTGCCTCCACCTCCTGCTGCGGCGCCTGCGGTCTAGACCGCTCCCGCGTCCCACACGAGCATCACCCGAGCGCTGGCCCTGCCTACTTAGAGCAGAGGGGCTACGCTTCAGGCAGAGTGGGGAGTCCGCCCAGAGGCACGGCTGAGGGACAGAGGACCTCAGACCAAGTTCCAGAGGCTGTGGCCTGGAAATCTGGAGTCAGCGCTGCCCCAAGGCGGAGGGAGGACAGCAGGCTGCAAGGAAGCAACCCTCCCACCCACCCCACCCACCCAGCGGAGCAGGTTCCACGAGCCACCAACTCGCAGCAGCGATTTCTCAAAACTGCTGGCCTCTTGAGAAATCAACCTCCGAAGTCCCCTCCTGCCCCACACAGGACAAGTGAGCTCCTGCAGCGGTGGCAGGGCTCCGGGGTCGCCCGCCCTCCCTCCCTCCCTCCCTGGCAGCTGGGGCCACACAGCTGGCAGAACATGGGACGCACGGCATCCACCCCGCACGAACACAGGGCATCCCCACCACTTTCTGAAGCCCACTGTAGTTGCCTCCCACAGATCACCTGCCCCAGCACGTCACCCATGCTCCACGTGTGAAACAGCCCTACAAGCAAATACTGGGGTCGCCAGGTCCAGACAGAACACAGGCTCACTGACGTGAAGAAATTTATGCCTGAGGTACAGACATCCTGAAAGGACACACACATGTACATATATGCACACACGTATACACATGTACTAGGCACACATACGTATGCGCGTATACTCAGCTGAGGTAGAGAAGACAAAAGCCTTGAATGATTCTAAACCCATCTTGTCGCTTGTTTTTCCTCAGGTGTCCGCCCCTCCAACACCAACAGGCCTTGAGCCACGGCCCCGGGACTCCCGCCGGCCCCCAGGCTCCGCCCTGGCTGGACCCGTGCGAGCAGGAGGCCAGCTGCGCTCCCCGCTCAGAGCACGAGAAACCAAACAGCATCCGCCAAGGAGCGCCTGGCGCCCAGGGCCCGCCTCCCCCACAGGAAATACTGTGGCGGGTCACTGTGCCACACACAGCCCCACACAGCGAACAGTCCCCAAGAGCGACACACACAGGGAGCTGCTCTTCCTTTAGAAACTGTGCCCCACGCTGCACCTGAGCCTGAAAAGGTGACCCCTGCAAACAGAGCTAGGTCCCCTGAGGGGCAGCATTAGGGGTATCCTGTGTGCACACTGCCCCGAGCTCCTGGCACATAGTAGGACCTCTCTGGGGTGCAGGGCCTCACTCATTCACCTGAGAAATACCCCAGGACACCAGGGCCAGGGGCAGGGAGCTAAAACTTCCACACGCAGCAAAACCTGGCTCCAGCGGCACCTCCATTACAAAAGCAAGACAAGGCGAGACCCAGCCACAAACCTGTCCATGAGCAGGAGCGCAGAGGAGACAGACATGACGCCTACTGCGGCCCCAGGGCTCTGCAGGGCCAGCCACAGGCCTGGTGGCTCTCCCCTCGCCGCATTCCTGGCAGCCGAGCCACCGTCTGGGGAAGCACTGCGGCCGGCCGCCCTTCAGAGAGAAGCTCCGGCACCCGGGAGGGCGGGCAAGGCGCAGGCAGGACGGAGCGGACCAGCAGGAACGGCGGGCGGGCAGGGCTCCGACTCAGAACTAGTCACAGGGAGGAGGAGGGAGGAGGGCGGGCAGCCAGGGAAGCCAAGCGTGAGTGGCCGGCCAGGTTCGGGGCTCAGCTCAACTCCACACCTCGTCACCCTGCAGGGACCGAGGGCCACACACAACGCTGGAACAGGCCAACAAGCCACAAAACGTTCTCTACCTGGGAAGCAAGAAGTCACATTTGCAATTACTTAGCTCATCTGCCATGGGCCAGGCATGGACTCTTGTGGAGAAGGAGGCAGCTACTGGGCAAGTCACCAGCCCCTGTCCAAATCTCTGCATCTCAGCCTCCCCAGGGTTCCCGAGCCTGATCTCAAACACTGCAAACTTTTAAAGGACAAGAGCCAAGTAACAAGGTCAGGATCAACAAAGCTGACCCCTTCTCCTGCCCCGCAGGAAGCCCCCAGGCCAGCTCACCTGCCCGCCTTCCAGCAGCGTCCCTCCCTCTGGGCAACTCCGGGCCAGGGTGGACCAGGCGCCACACAGCCCGGCCAGGTCCTCTAGCACGAGCCCCTCCGAACAACGAAACGGCCCGCGGTGTGCGCATCCGTCTGTCTGCACTGTCCGATGAGAGGCAGTTGGTCGATGGCAAAAGCAGGGGTGGTAAGGGGCAGAGGTGGAAATTTTCATTTTACTTTACAAGTATCTGTATTGCTAAAAAAACCAAATGAGTATGTACGCATTCTTCCTTTGCCATCACAAAAAATAAGACAAATGTGGGGACAACCTGGTGCTGGAGTGGTCTGCGCCAGGCCCTGGGGCGAATGAACAAAGCCCAGGGGACCTGCGCCCTGTGCGGCTGACAGGGGTGGGGTCCCGTGTGGTGTCTGCACTAGAGGCAGCACCACTTGGAAACCACCCAGCAGCATCAGTTCCTCGGCCCTACTCGGACCCCCGCCACCGCAGCACCTCCGCCTACAGGAGCCCTCGGTTGGCTGACACTTGCTCCACTCCGAGAAGTACCTCTTCCTGTCCAATTCCTCACCCCCAAGGGGTCAAGTCCACATTTCCTGCTTGGCACGCGGCAGGCCAGGCAGAGCCTCCTGCCAACAGCAGGTCTTCAGCCTCGGTCTCAGGGCGCCCGTGTTCCCCCCGCACCACATCTGCAGCCTTGGTCTCGGGTGCCCATGTTCCCCCAGCACCACATCTGCAGCTGTGGTCTCGGGGCGCCCGTGTTCCCCCCGCACCACATCTGCAGCCGCAGTCTCGGGGCGCCCGTGTTCCCCCCACACCACATCTGCAGCTGTGGTCTCAGGGCGCCCGTGTTCCCCCCGCACCACATCTGCAGCCGCAGTCTCAGGGCGCCCGTGTTCCCCCCACACCACATCTGCAGCTGTGGTCTCGGGGCGCCCGTGTTCCCCCCGCACCATATCTGCAGTCGCGCGGGGCTACCCGTCAGCAAAGTGTCTTCCGAAAGCACTTGTAACCCGGCTCTAAAGAAAGCTCAGGTTCAGACGGCCTCCCTGGGGAATTGTTCCAAACATTTCAGGAAGAAACAGACAAATTACGAGAACAAAACCTTCCCTCCTCCGCTCCGGGTGCAGAGGGTGATCTATCGGCCACTCCACGGGTCCATTCAGGGCCTCGTTCAGCGAGAAGAGACTCATCAACCAGAACTCCGTGCTACCCTGTCAAGGATCATTCAACAGGCTTTGCATGTGGCTGCACATGTACCCCACACACATACAGTCTTAAAATTCCCTGTGAAGGCTTTTTATTTTCTAATTCGTATACAATAACACGACTTTCTGTAAGTTCTAACATTTAGCCAGCAGAGGAAACGCCACTGAGAAACACCAAGATGCTGCTCCCCAGCCCAGGGGTGAGGCCAACGCAACTGTGTCACCAAAACCTGACCCTGGCCATGCAGGAAAGGACCGTACAGACAGAAAGTAATTCACCAAGTAAAGAACAAAATATTAGCAGCTCAAAGCCAGTGACAGAACAAACTGGGGTTACCCTGAGAATGCAGTTAGTTCACTGACAACTGGAAAGTAGTGTCAGCACAGACACAAGGGGAAAACACAACCAGGAAATACAGGAAAGGGGATCTGATAAAGTGTCAAGATAATTGTGATCTTTTTGAAATTACAAATCTAGGAATAAACAGGAACTTCCTTCATCCGATGAAAGGTATTTATCAAAAGTAAGGTGCCTGCCCCGGCTGGTGTGTCTTGGTGGACGGAGCATCGGCCTGTGAACCAAAGGGTCGCAGGCTGGAGTCCCAGTCAGGACGCATGCCTGGACTGCAGGCCGGTCCCCAGCTGGGGGAGTACAAGAGGCAACCACGTATTGATGCTTCTATCCCTCTCTTTCTTCTTCCCTTCCCCTCTCTCTTGATATAAACAAAGTCTTTGAAAGAAGAAAAAGAGTGAGGTTTCCGATGAAAAAGAGACCCTACGACACAGGGCAGCACAAGGCATGTGGCAGAGGGACAGGAACGCTTCCCGGAGGCCAGGCCCAGACCTGCATCCCCATCTAACCTCAGGAAGACCAAGTGAAGGGCGAGGACTGCCAATAGGTGAGTCTCCACACAGGAAATCCAGAAGAACCAGATAAATCACGAGAATCACTGAGCTTAACAGGATTACAGGCTCTGAGGTCCACACAGAGGTATCAACTGCATTGACAATAAGCACCTATAAAGGGCATTGTAAACCACCCAAAATAACAAACATCTTGGAATAAATTTAACAAAAGATACAAGACCTTTACATTTTAAAGGAACTATAAAATACTGTGAAAAACTTAAAGACAAACTAAATAAATGGAAACATATACTATAATCAGACATCAGAAGTCTTCATGTAGTAAAAAAAAGATCAATAAATTCATTGTAAACCCAAACAAAAATACAGCGTTTACCAAAGTTATTTTAACACCTACATATATGAAAATGAAAAAGGACCTAGAAAAGCCAAAATACTTTTTTTTTTTTAAAGATTTTATTTCATTATTTTTAGAAAGAGGGGAAGGGAAAAAAAAGAAAGAAAGAGGGGAAGGGAGAGAAGCAGAGAGGGAGAGAAACATCAATGTATGTTTGCCTTTCACCTGCCTCCAGCCACAGACCTGACTGGAGACCTGGTTTGCAACCCGGTTATGTGCCTTGACTGGGGAAGCCAAAATACTCTTAAAGAAGAACAAAGTAGTGGGGTTTATTCTCTCAGGTAACAAGGCCCTATTAAATAGCTATAGAATTTTTTTCTAAGATTTAATTCATTATTTTTAGAGAGAAGGGGAGGGAGATAGGAAGAGAGGGAGAGAAGCATCCATGTATGGTTGCCTTTCACCTGCCTCCAGCTACGGACCTGCCTGGAGACCTGGCTTGCAACTTGGTTATGTGCCCTGGCTGGGAATCGAACCAGCGACCGTTAGGTTCGCAGGCCGGCACCTTATCCACTGAGCCACCAGCCAGGGCTCAAATAACTATAATATGTTTTCAAGTACTATTGAATTAGTGACCCTAGTAAAGAGGCAAATAGACGACAGAATGTACATGGTCACCTAATTTACTGAAGTTTCCGAGGAAAGAATGATCTTTACAGGAAACAAACACTAGCCACTGCCTCACAGCATACAGGAAATTAACTCTGATGGATTGGGGATCTAGCGGTTAATATCAAAACAAAGCTTCTAGAAGACAACATAGAGTTTCTTAAATAAAACAATAAAGGCACTAACAATGAAAAGAAATAACTCTCTAAAACAGAAATTGTTACGATGAAGAAGAAAATAAGCCCTGGCTGGTGGCACAGTGGATAAGGCTCCAGACTTCGAACCCAAAGGTCGCTGGTTCAATTCCCAGCCAGGGCACATAACCAGGTCTCCAGCCAGGTCCGTAGCTGGAGGCAGATGAAAGGCAACCATACATGGATGTTTCTCTCTCTCTGCCTCTCTCCCTTCCCCTCTCTCTAAAAATAATAAATAATTTTTTTTGAAGAAGAAAACAGAGATGAAGCAGGGGCACAGAGAGGCGCAGCACCCCAGCTCAGAGAGGCTCCCTGCCTGCAGTGGCCAGTAAGACAAGGAAAAGAACCTTGTGCCCTCAGGCAGCAGGGAAATAGGCAGAGAAAGCAAATCCCCTCACCCTGTCACCAGCCAGAAGGAGAGAAAAGAGGGAAAACCTGTGGTGCCCCACCCCAGGGAGGGCCAGTGCGCAGGGCCAGAAGGCCACCACGCGCCCGGGAAAGCTGCTGAGCAGTGTCTGCTCCAGCAAGTCCTCTGCCAGGCCACCAGGACACAGGCAGCAGGAAACACGGGCAAGGAGGACACGGTGAGCACGCTCCCTGAGCACCCCACACGGAAGGGAGGGCTGCCCCGGCAGAGCGGGGCAGGGGAAGCCAGGCGTGAGGTATGTGCCGCGTGACTTCACTTACCTCCAATCTTATATAAAAGCAACATGGATCTAGGGACAGCAAGCGGAACAGGGCTGCTCTGGGGGGAGACAGGGAGGAGGGAGACCCCAGGGGCCCTGTGACACTCTCTCCAGGGCGCACGTGGGAGTGCTTACTGCAAGGCCTGCTACACACTCAGGTCTCTCTGCAGCCTTCCGCTGGCGGCCCTCGCACCCAGGGGCTCCTCTGCTCCCCGAGAGTAGTCTTCTTGCACCTCTGCCAGGGACCTCTACTTCAGTTACTTCCACATCTCCCCTCGCTACGTGCGGCGTGTCCTATTGGTCGCTGTACCCCAAGGCCTGGCGGGAAGCCCACAGCTCAGTAACTAACCCTGACCTGCACTCAGGCCTGCTGTTTCCACCCAGACGTCCCGTCCCAGACAAGACCAGCGTCTGTGTCACAGGCCCGTGCAGTCCCCTTCCAACCCCGGCATCACACACAGGAAGGGATGCTGCATGGGGCGCACTCTATCACCAGCCTAGGTCTCAGCAGAAGGGAGGCGGCGTGAAAGTGCACTCGAGTACGGAACGCTCCTTTCCTAAGGACAAGGCAAATTTACGCTCCATCTCCGGCTGAAGACCAAGACACGCAGCAGAGCTGCCGGCTGCCGGCCTGGGAGCGTCCAGCCGTGCAATCTGCGGCTGGCAACCCGGCGTGCACGGGGCCACGGTCGTTCCCACTCCGGGAACCTGAGGAGCGGGATCTGAGGCGCAGAGCCCGCCCGGGAGCATTGGACAGGCCTGGGCCCAGGCCCCAGCGACCAGGTGAGGAGGAGCCTGGCAGCTCTCGGGGCCCCGACAGGCGACCGCAGGGCGGCTTCCCCCTGCAGGGCCCAGCAGCTCCTCTCTGGTCATCCCCACACTCTCAGGCTCCATCTTTCATTCAACACACACATCCTAGGATGCGGCCTGGGCCATGCACGTGCAGGGAGCAACGTCACCCCGGCCAGAGACGTGGTCCCATCCTCGAGGCGCCTGGGAGCAAGTCTCGGAGGCAGCGAACCGAGGGCTGGAGAGGGCTGGGCCCGGTCCTTTCCCTGGGGCTCTCACTTGGCTGCAGGCTCCGGTCGCCTGGACAGCTGCTTAAAACCCCAACAGCTTGGTTCACCCCAAAGTAATGAACACTGATCTCTCCGAGGATGGGGCCTGGACTTCAGCTTATGTTTTTAAGGGTCCTGGACAATTTTCTGTGCAGCTAGGCCTGAGAACTCGGTCCTTAACCAATAAACGTTCCCCTTGCCGTCCATGTTCTCTCATCATCTGATGCTTTGATCTGTCAGAAGGTTACTCTGTTCTGGCAGTTTCCACAAACAGTGAATCGCACTCTTTCAGATTTTGCTTAACAGTTCTACAAGCAAACAAAACCGGGACCACCTGTCTGACAGTGTCAACTTTCCTTGTTACTGTCCAACCTCCAGCTTCCAGTGGCCCAGGCTGCGTGCCATCCCCTCCCAGGTGTCCTCTGGGGCCCACCAGAGCGAGCCCTCCCCCTCCACTGTGGCAAGCTCGTACGTAGCCCAGGACCCTGCAGGTCCATCTCCACCCATGTGGCAAACGCCCACCCTGGGCATGACACAAAGAAGTCTGCCCACACGGACTGAAGAAATGACTCTCCCGTCTGGCTCCAGGAACAGGGGTCCACACCACACAGGTGGGCTGAACTAGGCCGTGTCCTGCTGCTGCTCCAGGGCCACTCAAGAGCAGCAGCTGGGCAGTAGCTGGGGCGCAGGGAGGCTTGGACCCAGCTCTGTCCTTACGAGGCTCACAGTAAGCGCAAGGCAGACCAACAAAACCACTCAAGCGAGGCTACGGACAGCAGGTACAGAGTGGCAGGTTCCGAGGAGGCTGCCTCTGCCCTGGGCATGCCAGGAGGGCTTCCCAGAAGAGGCATCAACCATGTTGGGCCTTGAAGATGTGCAGAAATTGGGCCCGGTGTGCAGGGCAGAGGAGAAGCAAGCATCTTAGGAAACGCAGGAAACATCAACTGCCAAACCTGGGCTCAGAGTCCATCCTAGGAGCCAAAGCAAGGGCTCAAGAAGAAGAGAGAGTCAAAGGCATCTCTGCATTTTGTGGACCACAGGACCTGCGAGGACAAGTCCTGCCCAACTTCCACAACCGTCACCTGAGGCCAGAGCTGCAGACGGTTCTAACAGTCCACCAGCCCCATCAGGGAGGCCCCCATTCCCACAGTAGAGGCGGGGCTTTTCACGACCAGGGAGCCTACGCCAAGGCTAGGGGGCCCTGAAAGTTCACATCACTATCCTGGGAGAGAGCAGTCCAGGGGAGGGACTGTGGTCCTGTGGCAGGCAGCCGCTCTGGGACTCTGCCCAGGACATTATCTGAAATGTGGTTGACGCACCTGTGACGTGCGCACAGCTCAGGTCGGCAAAAGCAGAACAAAAACCACTTCCTTATTGTTAGACAAGTAAATGACTCACAGGATGGAATATCACAAAAACGTTAGTAAGTGAACGAAAGTTTAAGCATGTGGGGCAATATCTTCTATAAGTAAGAAAGCAGAATACCAAACTGAAGAAACATTAGGCATTTTTATGTTTAAAATTCATAGATAACAAAATATAGCAAAAAGGAAAAAATCAGTAGGAAGTATAAAAGAGGAAAGGGGAAAATGAAAATGATGAACATAAAAAGCCAAAGGAGCCCTGGCTGGTAGCACAGTGGATAAGGCACCAGCCTGTGAACCCGAAGGTGCTGGTTCAATTCCCAGCCAGGGTAACATAACCAGGTGGCAAGCCAGGTCTCCAGCCAGGTCTGTAGCTGGAGGCAGGTGAAAGGCAACTGTACACTGATGTCTCTCTCTCTCTCTCTGCCTCTCTCCCTTCCCCTCTCTCTGAAAAATAAAGTCTTATAAAAAAAAGAAAGAAAGAAAGAAAGAAAGAATTACAAAATGATCTTTATATTAAAAAAAAAAAAAAAAAGCCAAAGGATTGCCTGTTCAATTCCCAGTCAGGGCACAGGCCTAGGCTGTGGGCCAGGTCCCCAGTTGGAGATGCATGAAAGGAAACCATACATTGATGTTTCTCTCCTTCTTCTTCCCTTCCCCTCTCTCTAAATGTAAATAAGCCTGGCTGGTGGCACAGCAGGTAAGGTGCCGGCCTGCAAACCCAAAGGTCGCTGGTTCGATTCCCAGCCAGGGCAACATAACCAGGTTGCAAGCTAGGTCTCCAGCCAGGTCCGTAGCTGGAGGCAGGTGAAAGGCAACCACACATTGATGCTTCTCTCCCTCTCTCTCTAAAAATAATAAATAAAATCTTTAAAAACACAGATACATCATTTAAAAAAAACATCAAAACATCTCATAGAAGCCCAGGCATGGCTGCCACGCATGCAGCCTGGAACCTGCACAGCTGTAGAGCCGAGAAGGGAGGCTGAACTGTCAGGGAGGGTCCTCTCCCTGTATCTAGAACAGGAACGTAATCCAAAAGGAATTGCTTTTAACAGTTAAGTGCACTAGATCTCTTCATTACATTTCAGACGTACAGTCTACCCCTCAATCACTGGAGGTTATTTATTAAACGTCTACTACGTGCCTGCACTGGTTGGAAAGCAAGTCACGAGTAAGCCGTGGCCCCTTCCCCAAGCAGCTCAGGGTCTGTGTGTGTATGTGTGAGAGAGAGAATGAAAATGCGGTTTCAAAAGTATTCCAGTAACTGTGGGGTCCAAATACAGACTCTGAAAGGGATGAGGGTGATCAGAGGCGGCTTCCTAAAGGAGGTGTCACTTCAGCTGAATCCTGAAAGGCAGGAGCTTGCTGGGCAGAGGGGGCAGCCTGGGCAAAGGTGCCAAGATGAGGGGCTGGCTGGAGAACGCCGAGTCGAGAGTTCGGTTTGGGAGGCTTGCAGCACCGCAAGGGAGCTGGAGGCTGGGGAGGGCTGGGGCTGGACACAGACACCCCCCAGGCCATGCCAAGCACTCCAGGGAGCATCCCACAGGGGCTGAGGACTTCCATTCAGGCAACAGAATGATAACGTGTTCAACTCACCAACTCCAGGCATTTAATCCCCGTAAAGAAGTTGACAAGGGCCCTGGCTGGTGTGACTCCGTGGACTGAGCACCAGCCTGAAAACCAAGAGGTCGCTGGTTCAATTCCCAGCCAGGCCACATGCCTGGGTTGTGGGCCAGGTGCCCAGTTAGGGGCATGTGAGAGGCAACCAGTAAATGTTTCTCTCACCCATCCATGTTCCTCTCTCTTTCTCCCTCCCCTTCCCTCTCTCCAAAAATAAATAAAAATTTTAAAAGATTTTATTCATTATTTTTAGGGAGAAGGGCAGGGAGGGAGGAAGAAAGGGAGAGAGACACCAATGGATAGTTGCCTTGCTCCTGCCTCCAGCCACAGACCTGGCTTGCAACCTGGTTATGTGACCTGGCTGGGAATCGAGCCAGCAACCTTTGGGTTCGCAGGCTGGCACTATCCACTGAGCCACCAGCCAGGGCCTTAAATAAAATCTTAAAAAAAAATAAAAGAAGTTGAGAAGGGAAGGGCGACTGAGAAAAATGATCCCAAAAAATGGCTGAAGCTCCGTGCTTTCCCCAAACCCACTGCCTTGCTGTCCCAGCACTGGCTTCAGCCTCCCAGGCAGGTAGGCATGGCCACCTGACTGGGTTCCAGCCACCTGTACCACTGTGTGTCCTGGCCCCAAACCCCCACACCAGGCCCCTCTGGGCTCCTTCTCCTTCTTGACTTGACACAGAGGAGCCCAGAGACCGCAGGTCGGAACCACCAGGGCCAGGAGATGGAAAGTACCTGGGACAGCATGAGCGGGAAAAGCACAACGTTCTGTCTGAGCCATTGGTCTACCTAACCTAAGTAAAGGCACATGCGTGCAGTTTTCCCACACACTATGACCACCACTCGCTGGCTTCTGCTTTAAAAAGAACTGCTCTCAAAGGAATTTTCAAAGGAATGCAATCTGCTCATTCCAGGGTGCACCCTTAAGCAAAGGCGCAGTCCGGTGCTCCGCCGTGGGGGCAGATCCGGGAAGCCTCCCCGCCCTCTCCTTCCTCCTGCCAGCCCCGCCAGTCTCTGAAGGAGGTGGACTGGGGGACTGAGCCCACATGACCTCTCTCCCTTGATCTCCCTCCTGGCAGGAAATGTGTTGAATAACCAAATGGAAACCCAAAGCGTATTAGGACTTCAATCTAATTTTCTTTTTTTTTTTTTTAATTGTTTTTTGGTTACTCGTTATTTTTCAGAAAGAAGGACAAAGAGGGAGGAAGAAAGGGAGAGAAGCATCCATGTATGGTTGCCTTTCACCTGCCTCCAGCTACAGACCTGGCTGGAGACCTGGCTTGCAACCTGGTTATGTGTCCTGACTGGGAATCGAACCAGCGACCTTTGGATTTGCAGGCCGGCGCCTCATCCACTGAGCCACCAGCCAGGTCAATCCCAGTTCTCAAGCTCTTGCAAACAGGGACTGTTCCCTGTGACACCGTGTACAGAGCCTGGACCAGAACAGCCGTGGGCTGGAGGCAAAGGGGACGTAACGGGAAGCCGGACTGTTGCAGGGCCGGCAGCTGTTGGGCAAACGTGGATGACGAGCCCTCTTGCACACACAGCGCCTGCCGAAGTCCTGAAGTAAATAAACCACAGCAACGCACAGCAGACAGTCCGCAGAACTGGAACTGAAAGAACTCTCGGCTACAAACCAGTCATGTCAGAAACGGGAACTGGCTGATGCGGCAACCTGGCCAGGTGTGCGCCCACGAAGAGCCAGGAGGCACAAGGAACCCGTTCGCTCGATCAGGGATTTAGTGTTCTACCAGCAAAACATGCCAACATTGAGAGTAGGCACCACGCGAGGTCGGAAGTGGGATAAATCGTTTAAACGGTTACTCTCTGCGCATTTTTCCAGTAGAACAGATCTCGCACCCCCAGAGCAGAGGAAGGCTCATTGAGAAGGAGAAAGTGGCTGGCGGGCAGAGAGCTAGTAGCTACTTTGCAGGAATGGCTTTGCCTTTGGGTCTCTCAAGACCCCCAACTCCCGTGCACCCACAGAGCTCCCGCACACCACCCTGGGCCGCCCCCGCAGGTCGCACACTTCCTCACCCAGGGCAGGGCCAGCTGGCTGGCGGGGCGCCAAGCACAGAAGCCTCGGGGTTCCTGTCAAGCCAGCGTGCAATCTCCTGACACGGCCAGCACACGCAACTCGGGACGCCAGCTGAACCCTACGAACAAGAAATCCTTCCTCCTTTACTGCCAGCCCCCAGCAACCCTTCCTGCAGCTGGGCCAGTGGCAAGGACGGGGCACCGTCGGGAAGGCAGGCAGAGGCGGGTCAGGAAGAGGAGCCTGCGGGCTGGCCCGCCGGAGCAGGGGCCACTGAGGAGCAGGGCGCACCTCCACTCTCGGGCCCTTCCCGGGCCAGCCTGCACGTGCTGCTCACACCCCCCCCCAGGGGAACAGGCCCCTCTCGACAGCACCCACACAACAGGGGGCTGAACTTCACAGGTTTCTTCCCCTCAGCCACCCAGCCTGGGACACAGGACAACTCCCGCTGCCCCAAGTGCAGCACCTGGTGGCCGGCTGGCCTGTGCACGGAAACACCAACCAGGCCTGCTTTCCTCAAGTAGCAGGAACCCAGAACAGCGTGCAGGACTGATTACGCCCTCGGCCGCTCCACCTTCCTGCTCTGGGGCCCACCTCCGGGTACATGGCCGGTTGCGAACACTCACGCCCCGTCCCCTCACCAGCCCTTCGGGCGCCCGGCGGGAAAGCCATCCAGCTGCAGTTCGTGGGCGCCCAAGTCCTGCTGCTGCTGCTACTTCAAGGGCTCCACCTTGGCTTCGCCAGCCCCCACCCCTCACACATCACTCCAGCTGTGCCCACAGCAGCCAGGAACGCAGCTGCCACTCCATCCCACAGTGCCAGGCTTTGCCCATGCAGAGCCTGGGCTCCCCAGAGGGGGCTCCAGCCCTGCCCGGTGCTGAGGAGGGCTGCTACGGGGCAGACACCTGGAGCCCCAGAACCACCAGGAGGGCCACCAACGTCACAGCCCGTGGGCAGCAACAATGGCACAACCAAGCCCCACCCTAACCTCCCAAGTGCCACCCACAGGCTCCTCCAAGACAGGAGGCCTGAGAAGGGCGCCTGGCAGCGCTCAGTGTCGCCTGTGACCCCTGGGCTCTGACTGCCGCCCGTCTCTGAAGGGCACACCCTGATTGTCGAAGCTAGAGGTGCTGCTGGTCTCCCGGGCGTAGAGGCCGGGGATGCTGCCCAATAGCCTTCAGGCACAGGGTGGGCCCCCACGCTCCCCCAGGTTGGTCCATCCCAAAATGCCAACTGGGCCAAAATGGAGAAATCCTGACTTCATTTTTTCAATAATGGATTCACTGCAGTATGCACATTATCAGGACTAAGAACAAGAAAGGGCTTTAGAAAATGTTCTGCTTTAAGAAACCATCATTATTTGTATCAGAATCATAGCTACCACTTTGGTTCTGCCAAGTAGCGTGCCACATGCTTCATCTACCTGATCGCTAGCCTTGCCCAGTACTTTTATATCCCATTTAAGGCTCAGACAGTTGAGTAACTTGTCCAGGATCACACAGCAATTGAGCAGAAGAGCTCACGCTGAACCCGGCCACCCCGACCCCACTGCACTGTTGGCCCCTGGAGGGCAGGGGCGGTTTGCAAGGTCAGAGCAGTGTCTCCGCACAGAGGTGTGGCACAGGTGTGCAGAGCAGGGGCTGAAGGAGAGCCAGCCTGCACCTTCCACGTGGCAGTGGTCAGGCCTACGCCAGCCTTCCTGGGGCCGTCTGCACAGTCTCCAACAGGCCTGCCCCTCCGGCCACGAGTGCTCTGCCCAGCTCCAGGCCTTCTCCCTCTAAGCCCTCTCCCCTAGACCCCTCCCACAGGACTGCCTGCACTTCCTGCAGTACCAGCACAGCGGGGCACTAGGGTAAAGAGCCCCTTGGGATGAAGTGAAGAAACAGGATGACTCAGCGACCTGAACTGGGAACACCAAGGGACTTGCCCTGGACAAAACTCACACAAGCCTGCAGACCTCCGAACACCTACTGTGTGCCGGGCCCTCTCTGTAATGCCCCTGTGAACTCACTCACCTGTAAAGTGTTGAGTAGGTCCCTAACATTTCTGGCACAGAGCCCTTTCCCCTTCAAAGGAATTCTAGATTAAAACTCCAGCTCTGGCTGGTGCGGCTCAGTGGACTGAGCGCCGGCCTGCGAACCAAAAGGTCGCTGGTTCAACTCCCAGTCAGGGCCCAGGCCTGGGCTGCAGGCCAGGTCCCCAGCTGGGGGTGGGCGAGAGGCAGCCAGTTGATGTTTCTCTCCCTCCCCCCTCTAAAATGAAAATATTTAGAAAAAGTAAATTCTTCTCTAACACTTCAAGATCCTAAGATAAGAAACTCACAAGCCGTGTCCCATGATATCACACATTCGCTCTGTCGTTAACATTCCACTGGTCCCCAAAAGAACTTAACGACAGCTCACAACACGTCACAGACACCGGAACACGGGCAAGGAAACAAGCAGCAAGGACTGGAGCAAAGGGGAGGCCTGACTGCAGTGGCACAAAGCTGAACGCATTTTCCAGAGCCAGTGGCTGTAAAAGGCCCCCGGTGGTTAGAGACGACGGCCGGCTTGCCGGGAGCAGAAAAAGGATCATGCAACAGGCATGTCCCCAGGCTCCTCGCGCCCTGAGGCGGGTGGAGGCCGAGACAGGAAGGGAGGGGATGGAGAGGGCACCGGCGTGGGGCCGCAGCAGCTCCTGGGTGCTCGGCATGGCCCCTTCAGAGGCTGGAATGAATCTGAGGTGAGGCAGCCTCTGCCAGGCCGCACAGCGAGGATGGGGGGGACAGATGTCCTGGGTTCCAGCGCTAAGATCTCTCCTCTAGGCAGCTTCCCAGCCACCTTCATGGGAGCAAGGTTTCCCACATTTGCCAAGAACCCTAAGTGACTGTCAAAACCGGGCCCTTCGATAAGACCCTGCAAGTCTCGTGACCAGGCACCTGTGGTGTTCACTCAGGGGACCCCTCAGCCACATGAACCGGAACGGCGACAACCCAATCTCAGGGCCACACTTCGGCAGGGAGGGTGACCAAGTCTTCCCCAAGGTTACTGGGCTCCTCCCCATGAGGGCGATCACTGGTGACTGCATCCTGAAACCAGGGACACTGGCCAGTCTCTAAGTGCACCCACAGGCATCGCCTATAACCACTCTACCACCATATGACGCCAGTATTACCTGCCAAAGCAGAGTCAGAATGTAAACACTTGTACTGAATGACAGCATGAAAGCACAGGTAAGGGCCGATGCTGCAGGAGCTGCCCCCATGGGGACCCCAGCAGCCCTGGTTTGGCATACGAGTGACCGGGCACTACAGGGAGGACTACTGGTCCCAACACAGGTGACAGCTCACACCTCAATAAGTGGGGCCAGGACCTGAACATGAACATGGGCACCCGGCCATGCAGGAGCACAGGGGACACAGCTAGGGACACCCAGAAGTGCCAGCCCTGAGTAATGCAAGTGGAGGCTGGAGTCAGAAATGTGGGTTACTCACTCAGATATCAGCCTCATCAGCACCCTCTGGTTGGCCCAAGAAACTCAGGTATGAGCACAAAGGCCCTCTGGAGAAGAAGGCTGACAAAGTAAGGTTGCTGACTTGGTACCACGGACCACTTGTGAGTCACCCTCCGACGCAGCAGGTCAGAAGCCAGAAGTGACGACAGACCTTGTGAGAGAGCCAGGGACAGAGAAGTGACAGGCAGCAGGAGGACTCAGAGCAGCAGCAGACCAGCCCCGCACAACACTCTGCAGGACCTGCCCGCCCAGCGGGGCAGGAAACAAGCAACGTACGTCCGACAAGAGCAATTCACCTGGTCTGAATTCAATAACCTACATCTTCCGGAGAAACAAAGACGGAATTACCTTGTGAAGAAGTTACTAAATGGTCCCAATATTTTCAATTTACTTCCCTCCGCACCTTCAACAACACAGTCCTGCTGGTGTGGGTCACAGGTGTCCTTGATGGAGCTCAAGGTGACGTCGATAAACCGCAGGTCATCGTCATTCTCCAGGGTCACGATGGCACTGGAGCTGCTCGTGACCACAGGGTCCAAGATGTCCTCGTTACTGACGGAGAGTGTGGCCGACAGCTCTGTGCCGAGACTGGACACGCTGCAGAGGGAGACGTCATCGCTGCGGCTCAGCGCTCTGGAGGTGGGGCTGCACAGCTTCACTGCGTCGTAGCCTGTCCTGGGGAAGGTGGAGGATTTCCGCACGCTCTGCTCCCGCTCAGCGCTGGCAAAGGAGGGCAGCGGGCACGCACTCTGGCAGGCCCGCTCCGGGACTACCTCCGACGCGGACGGCTTCCTCTTCCCGTGGCTCACGCTGCAGGGGATGGGCTCCGGGTTGCTGATCTCCAGGGTAGGGATGCCTGAGTCCACCGACTGCAGGCTGTGCTGGTCTGAAGCCCCGAGTTCCAGCGTGGGCTCATACTCGGGCAAGCACAGGGATCTGGGCGCCTTGAGGTTCAAGTGCGGCAGGTTCTGGATGTGGATTCCTGGCTGACCATCCAGGATGCCCATCAGGGCTACACCATTCGTGGAGCTGGAAAGGTTCCCATCAGTCATCTTGGTCCAAGGAGGAACTAGGAAAACACCAAAACGGACATTAAGGCGGTGGAGGGAAAAGCCAGCAATGCCACTCGTCCAATGCACAACTCGAATGTTCTAGCACGTTTGTTAAAGACGGAATCGTGGAAAAAAGTCCTAGATATTCAAGTTTTCATCCAGGACCAGCAGCTAGAGGTTTAACATAAAATACCGTGACGTAAAATAACAGGAAAGTAGCTCAAGCAAAGGACATGTGTAGGGTAAAGTATACAAAACAGCCCCCCCGCTGCCCCGTCACCAGCCGCACCTCCCACCCCGCAGCACCGGCAGCAGAGGAGGCCTGTGCCAGGCGGCGCGGAGCTGCTGCTCCTTTGGGTGATAAGCAGGTTACCTCCGTTGAAAGAAAGTGAACTCAAATCACACAGAAGTCCAGGCTCTACTTGTTCTGAGATACCATAAAACCAGGTTGCTTTTGCCCTGCGCCCCGAAGGCTGCAGGTGTGATTCCGGGTCAGGGCCCTGGCCAGCGGCAGCTCAGCCCAGGAGGCAGCCAACCCAGTTTCTCTCACCAGCCAAGGCCCATATCCTCAGGTGAGTCTTTTTACACCAAGTTGTTTTAAACAGGATAAATGGCCGGCACGAGGAGCCTGGCCCCGTCCCGCTCAGCAGAGGCCTGCAAGGTGAAGCTCAGCACCACATTCGGCACTGAGAGCTTGGTACAGAGCAATGAAGAACGGGCCCACGGCCGCACCCCCACTTCGCGGCAGCGCTGGGGTCTGTGGGCTGATCTCCAAGTGGGCCCTCCCTGCCTGGCAGACAAATGGCTTAGTGTGGCGTGAAAAGCCAGCTCAGCAGACTGGCTTGGGGAGGGCACAGGCCACAATGGAAGAAGGCAGACTGAACCGACCCCCAGACTAGAGGGCAAGTCAGCGCAGCCAGAAGAAAGATCCACCGTCCAGGCCCTGCCAGCCTGCGGATCTGGCTGAAGACCGGGTAGGGGGAGGGGTGGGAAGTACACCAGTGGGGACAGTGGCGAGGTCCCCAGTGGACTGAGGGCCCTGGCATAAGTGACTTTACCTTTTATTGTCTTGAAAAATGTCCCTACTAAGGAAACCTGGTTAAATCCAACCTGAGGACTGAACTTGGGACTCAGGCATTCCTGGGTTCCATCCCAGCCCCACCACCTGCCTTGGGAGGGAACTCAGGGAGTCCCGGGGAAAACCTGGAGAAAACAGCCCAGCAGGCCCGGCCGGCACTCTGGGAACGCCATCACCAAACACAAAGTCGGAACCTGGCTGAAGGCTTGGAAGAGGGCAGCAGCCCCGGCCTTTGGTGGCCGCTCCCTCCAGGGTGTCACTACTGCATTTGCAGAGCCCTCCCGCCCTCCAGGAAGGACACAGCCAACCAGCTCCACTGCCAGCAAAGGGAGGCGGGCTCATCTCCTTCCCTCCCTGAAACTCAAGGACCAGTAGCACCAGAGCAAAAATAGACATCCGAAGGAACGAACTGAAA
Source organism: Noctilio leporinus (assembly GCA_004026585.1). Classification (NCBI taxonomy): domain Eukaryota; kingdom Metazoa; phylum Chordata; class Mammalia; order Chiroptera; family Noctilionidae; genus Noctilio; species Noctilio leporinus. Next base: position 28,898 of record PVIW01003028.1, on the reverse strand, counting down.
TGCAGAATTCAGAAATAGACTGAACTACATTTCAAACCTGAAATAGGACCCAGCGAGGAAGGAAGGATTATCTAACCATGCTGTCGTACTAACTGGTTATCAATTTCTCTCGGAAGGTAGAGCACACTGTGCCCCGGGAAACAAAACTCCAGGCAAAATTAAGAGATGAATACAAAAACGAAATGGTAAGGGTGCTGCATACAAGAAAGCGCTCTCAGGACATGGACAGCAGGGTGGTAATTGTGGGAGGTGGATGGGGCTGTGGGGGAGACAATAGTGAGGCAAAAAATAACTGATTAAAAATAAGTAAAATAAGTAAAAATAAAATACAGGGCAAAAACTCAGTTCATCTTTTGAAAGTACCAGAGCACACCTTGTACATGGGAATTCATTTCTTTTTTTAAGATTTTATTTATAATTTTTACAGAGAAGGGTAGGGAGAGAGGCAGAGAGGGAGAGAGACATCCACGTATGGCTGCCTTTCACCTGCCTCCAGCTGTCTCCTCTGGCTGGAGACCTGGGGTGCAGCCTGGTTATGTGCCCTGGCTGGGAATCGAACCAGTGACCTTTGGGTTCGCAGGCCGGCACCTTATCCACTGAGCCACCAGCCAGGGCAGGAACTCATTTTAACTGCTTTCCAGTTCACACTGCCCAGATTTCCTGGGCTGCACCCTGCAGCCTCCCCCAGCATCCCCACAGGTCAGGTCCACTCCCAGGCAAGGTCACAGCACCCTCCTTGGGATCCCCTCAGAACAGAGCCCATTCTGTGAAACAACAGGATTCACACAAGGAAAACACAGAGAGAGTCCGGCATACACAAACCTGAAAGTTCTACTTCTTTAATTAAAAGGAAAAGACTTAAAAGTATTCAGAGCTACTAGGCCCTGGCTGGTGGCACAGTGGATAAGGCACCTGCCTGTGAACCCAAAGGTTGCTGGTTTGATTCCCAGCCAGGGCACATAACCAGGTCTCCAGCCAGGTCTGTAGCTGGAGGCAGGTGAAAGGCAACCATACATGGATGCTTCTCTCCCTCTCTGCCTCCCTCCCTACTCCTCTCTCTAAAAATAATAAAATCTAACCATGGACATGGACAACAAGTGGGATTGACTTTGTGGGGGAGTGGGTAGGTGGGGAAGGGGACAGAGGGGAGTAGAAAGGGGATGGATGTAATACAACAATAAAATTAAATTTTAAAAAAGTGAAAAAGAAAAACAAAACAAAAATAATAAACTCTTTTCTTCCTTTGGGGAAACGGCAGGGGCCAGCACATCCTGAGCGCAGTGGATAAGCCCTACCATGGGAAAGCCAACTTCATGACCATGGTGCCTCCCCTGCCAGGTAAGCACTGAAGAAAATTTAAAAAGAAGAAGAAGAAGAAGAAGAGCTAATCTCTGGTGATGTCAAAGGTAATTAGAATTACCAAACACCACCAACATGCCAAAAGGTCAAAGCAGGAAAAAGCCTAATTCAAGAGGGAATCCTCAGGACAGGGGGCCTGACAGGCCTGGCTGGTCCTCTGGCTCTGCCTCTACCAGCCAGGCAGCAAGGTGGGTGGGGGGTCGGGGTGGGGGGTGTCGGCAGCAGTCCGAGCTTCCACTCCCCACCCCCCCAGCAGCAGCGGGGCCAACCACAGAGGTGCCAGGTGGGCCTGAGGGTGAATGAAACAGGGCGCTGGGTGCCCCAGGAAGGAACTGCTTTCCAGCCTCATGCAGCATCCCTGGTAGAGCCGCTGCTCACTTTCCAGCTCGTACCAACCCTAAGCCGTGCCCCGTGAAGTCCCGGTCCACACGCTGGCACCCAACAAGTGGGATTCTGTCTGCTTTAGTCACACTGAAAGCTCAAATACCTGCAACAAAAAGGGATTTGAACTAAAACACCAGTAGGGCAGGAACAGCTAACATGGTGTCTAGTGACCCCAGGACCCTTGCTCCTCCAGATCACTGATGGAAGCACAGGGAGGAGGGACACAAGCTCTGGCGGAGCGCGGCGCCAGTGGGCTGCGGCCCCAGGGGTGGAGCGCAGGTCACCTGGGAGGCCTCTGCTGGTTCCAAGTGCAACTGAAGTTCCCTTTGTCTCAGGAACAGGGTGTTCCTTTAAGGAAATAACCTAAAAGGGAAAGAGTGCTTCCGCTTGCAGCACACTCGAAAACCAACATCTGCAAGGACCAAGGCCACCTGTCCTCAAACCTTCCACCTGGTGCCACCAGTGCCATAGAACCAGAAGCCACACCCCTGAGCACCTGCCTTCTGGGGTCACCCAGACCAGGGTGGGGGCACAGAGTGCGAGCTTGTAAGACAGGCTGCAGGGTGAGCTCTGGAAGCCCGCCAGGAGGCCAACTGCTGATGGCATGCCTCCAAGTCACATGCTTTTTAAAGACAGAGTAAGCCTCAATTCAAATCCGTCCCTGCCAGCCTGCCAGCCTGGCACTGTCGCTCTCAGCTCTGCCAGCACCAGGATTACTGCACCATGCCCAGTACTCTCCCAGCAGGGCCTTCAGCATCCCTGGGGGTCTGGGAGCAGGTGCCACCAGGAGACACAGCTCTTCCTGAGCTCCTCTGAGAAGCCTTCGTACCTGTCCCAGGTAGCTGCAGGGCCTCCTTCCTCCTAGGCTCCTCCTGGCTACACAACACCCACTTTCCAGCTCGTACCATTTACTGCTCTCACCAAGTGTCCCTGCACTGGCTTTGAAGCTCGAGGCAGGCACAGCACTCTCAGGCTGAAGGACACCACTGCCTGGCCAAATGCCGGCAAGGAGGAAGGATCCAAAATCTATTTGCTGAATTAATTACTAACAACCATGTTCTAAGTAGGCAGGTTTCAGGAACAGTTCCTCCTAGAAACACTGGCTGAGAACAGGTTATGTTCCAAAAACAGGGTAAGGAGTGGAGGTACTGACGTGGATGAGGAAGAAAATCTGTCCCGTCAAGTTCCTGACCCCTGGGCGACGACAGACACACGGGAAGCAATGCCCACCCTGGGTCTCACGGCTACTGCCAGGCTGGCCAGCGAGGAGCACGGTTAAAGTCGGCGTTGGGCAAGTCACACGCCCCTCTCCACAGCTGTTCCCCAAAGCCACACCACTGTGGCTGGAGACCAGGAGCCCCACCGCAGCGGCTGCTGCAGGGTGCAGGCGCGCGGGCACAACCCGGCGGCAGCCATGAAAGCGCTCAGTGCAAGTGTCATGATGACCAGCCATGGCCTCCCAGACCAGGGAAAACACACATCAACGATGGAAAAGAGAAAGACCGAGAGTACCTGAATTCCGTCTGCCTGCCACTAAACGGGAACGGAGGTCTGCAGGCAGCAAGCAAGGTGAGTGCCTGAGGGGTACGAGCTCACTTCATTTCACAGGCCACCGCTTAGGGCTAATAGGAGTTGGAAGTGGACAGTGGCTCTGCCAGTAATTCTGCACGAGGCTGGAAAACAGTTCCCTCCTGAAGCAACAGCGCAGGACTAAGTCTTGACTAAGTCTCCATAATTTAAAGTTCATGGTGCCAAAGCCTACGGACTTAGTTCTGCCCCCAGGAAGGAAAATGCACTCGTTGGTGGCTTCGGGAGGAAATAATGCTGCCCACCAGGCAGCTGTCCTCCCTCCGGCTCCCTCCCTCCTAATACAGCCCTCCCTGCCCTGCTCCTCTCTGGAGGCGAAGGAGAGCCACCTCCCGGAGCGCCCACCAGGACAGGGACATCGGCTGCTCTCCCTGCCCCACCAAGGAGGCCGTAGGCCCTCACCTGTGCTGCCAAGCTTCCTGTCCGGCCGCCACGACTCCCTGCCCCTACTCTTCAGTCCGCCCCACAGCGCCAACCACTACCTTTGTCTGTAACTCTAACTGGAACCTGGCCCAGGCAGAAAGGTCCCTGGAAAGAAAGGCGCAGGAGGACCCAGGTCTCAGGTGGCTCTGCATTAACAATTCACAGGAGCAGCCACTCCACTCACCAACACAGTGGCGGCTCAGAGCTCAGGGTGCACACCCCCTGCCGCGTGACCCAGGACCCCCACAGCGACCACCAGTTCCGCCTTGCAGACAGGCACGTGTGGCCATGTGGCGGAGCCTGGCTGACCTGATGCTAAAGCACTGACTCTTCATGCTCCTTGTGCGATGGCCAAACACAGTGGATGAGTGTGTTTTGTAGAATGCTAAAGTCAGGTATAAAGCAGTTTGGCTTTTAAATAGGTTATTTTTTAGGGTTAAAAAAACCCTAATATAAGAATTTCTTAGAAGTTCAATATACTCCTCTGGAAGGTAAATGGCAACATGTAGGCACTTGGAACTTGACATGATGTTGTTCAAGGGAGCTGTTGTCCTTCAGCCCAGGCAGTAGGGGTTAAACCGCTGGCGGTCCCCAAAGGCTGTTCCACAACCCTCAGGAACAGAAATTGAAGTCACACTGCCTAAAAGTGGTTATGTTTAAAAAGCACAGGTGGGGATATTTTAAATTAAGGACTTTCAATATGTGGGGGATTCCCCATGACCCCTAAGTATTTCAACTACATTTAGTGATTTACTGAAAGTAAACACCATAAGCATCTATGTGACTGAGAGGCAGCTGACTGGTTACAAAGATATTCAGACCACTTAAGGAAGCCAACATCGTTTATACTCTTAATTATTAATAAGGGAAAACATTCGCTGAAGACTTACCACGACCTGATGCATAGGCACCGTCACCTGCCTCGGTCATCACAAGCCTTCCCGGGACCCTGACCGAATCCAGAGGGGCGAGGAGCTCAGCCACACTCACACTGTCACAGAAACTGGACCACACCAGGTCTGACATCAGAGCCACGCAAACGGCTTGCTCAAGGGCTTAAAACAGCGGCCCTGAGCTTTGTGATACTCAGGGAGCTAAACAGGTTTTTTCTGTATGTTAGCCTCAATAGAAAAGTTTTAAAAATAAAATAAATGGGGGGTGGGGTGCAGGTTCTGGAGATAAACTCGGTTCAAATCTCAGCTCCTCCATTTCTTACAAACTTGAAAGAGTTTCTTGGTCTTCCTGTGCCTCAATTTCTGTGCAGGAAAATGGGGCCAGTAACAGACCCCATCTCCTTGGGCAGCTGACAAGCAGGGAAACAAGCACACAAAGCCTTTAGGGTTGTGCCAGGTAAGAGCTAACACACTGCTGGCTGACCGGAAAAAACCTGTTTCCAAGCCCAAACTGAGAACAAGTTAACCCGTGCTTGCACTTGCATCAACTTTTGCTACACAACTGCTGGTCAACTACATGTTAAGCATTAGAAGAGTTGGCTGGTGTCAGCCTTCCCTGGGAGCTAGGCGGGAGCTCAGGACCACTATTTTAGCAACTCATTTGCATGATCAAGTTCAGGCACCACCAGAAGCCACAGCTTCCTCCCGCCATCTACTCCTCACGCTGGCTGGGTGGCCCTGGCCTCAGCTGCCCCACCAGCAACAAACAGGAGACAGCGCGCCAGGCAATCCACAGGAGCTCCTGCCAGCCTGACCATCTAGGATTCTCAGCAACCCAGGCCCTTTGTACCCCACCTAAAACAAACATTAACGAACAACACACCCATTTCCCTAAAATGTCCGTTTTGAAGACAAACCTCCAAGGTCTGCAAGACCCACCCGCCAGCATCGCGTTGGGTGGGCCCCCCCTGTACTGAGACTGCATCAGGAAGGTCAGTTGCTGAGATCAAGGGGGACACAAGCTCCAAACCCAGGCGCTCTGATCCGCACCACCAAGGGGAACTGGGGACAAGAAGGGAAGGAATTCACCCCCTGGAGGGCCATGGAGAAACGGAGGGGGAGCAGTGCCCCGTGCAGAGCTGGAGGCGGCCAGGCACCGGGGCGGGAGTGAAGCTGCCCAGCTCAGAGGGACCTGCCTCCGTCTGCTGGAACCGAGGAGGAGCCCACCTCTGCCTCCCAGCTGGGTGACTCTGAAACACTTGGTTATGTTACCCCCCGACTCCGTTTCCCAGAGGGTTCGTTCCCGCAGTAACTCTGCGCCCAAGTACACGCCAGACGCTCCTTAGGGCTGGGGATCAGGTGGAACCCACAAACCCAAGGGGTCAAACGTACAGGGCAACAAAGCTCTGGGGCGCAGGAGCACCCGCGATAGAGCAGGACTATTAAGCTGGGAAGTCGCACCCACACTTGAGACGTAAAGCGCCCGCGCCCCGCCCCGGACAACGGCGGGGCGCACGCAGCCGAGCCCCCGGCATGGACGCCAGGCCTCCGACTCCACGCTGGCGAAACCGGCGCCCCGTGCAACTTGAGGCAGAAACTGTTGGACGAGCCCGCAGGGGCCCTGCCCGCAGGCCCCAGGACTACGGAGTGCGGGGCCGGCGCTCCGCCCCTCCGCTCCCCGCCGCCCGCAGCGCCGCCCCACCCCCCACCCCGGCTGGGACTCCGAGCCTGGCTCAGCGAGGTGCGGGGTCCCTGGCAAAGGGCCCGAGGAGGGGGCGTCTGGGCCCAGGGACACAGGCCTCACGGTGGAGGGGGCGTCCCAGGGCCCGGGCACCTCAAGGTGGAAGGTCCCGGAGGCCGGAGGGGCGGGTCCACGCGCCGGGCCAGCTCGGCTCCCGGCCGCGGGCCCAGCGCATCCCAGCCGCAAACTCCCCGTCAAGTTCCGGAAAAGAGCCCGGGCGCGCGTCTACCGAGGGGCGGTTGAGCGCCGGGCGCCGCCGGGGCCCCACGATGTTCCTCGGGCCCCACGCGCTCCCCAGCGCGGAGGAAGCGGCGGCCACGCGGCGAGGAGGCGCGGGGTCAGGACCCGGACCGGCGCCCGCCGTCCCGCCCGCCTCCCCCTCAAACCGACGCGGCGGCAGGTGGCAGCACCCCGCGCGCCTGCCCCCCCTTGCCAGCCCCGCCCCCGCCGCAAGCCCTCAGTTACCAGAGTTAGAACGGCCGCGGAGCCATCCGGGAGCCGGAGAGAACAGCTCCCTGGTCCCGCGGGCTCCGCAACTTCCGCGGCGAGGACGCCCGGAGCGCGGCGGGCGGCGGGTCCCGCGAGCAGGTGCGCGCGAGCCGCCCGCGGCCAACAGCGGAGTGCGCCCTCGCCCCGCCCCGCGTGCCCACGCCCCGCCCCGTGCGCCCTCGCCCCGCCTCGCGCGCCTACGCCCCGCCCCGCGCACCCTCGCCCCGCCCCCCGACCGCTGCTCTTCCGCTCAAGCCGCGCCTCCCGCCGCACCGCCGCTGCAGCTCCTGCAACTCGACGCTCTTCCCGCGTCCCTTCCTGCGGCCCGCTCGCCAGTCCGCCAAGGGCCCCGCAGCGGTGTCGCCCGCCCGTTTCTCTCCCGAGAGGGGTGCCTGAGGGGACCTTCGGGTCCGCAGAGCCCCCGCGGACACCCGCCGGGGGCCTCCTTACCTGCTCGGCTCCGCCCGCGGCCATCTTGGAAGTGGGGAGCGGCCGGGAGGGGTGAGGGGCTCGGGCGGGGGCCAGGCGTGGGGAGCCGAGCGGCGGAGCACATCGATGGGCGCCTTGCCCCGGGCAGGTGTGCGGGGACCGCGGCCTCCGGACGCCGCCTTGGCGTCCTCCCTGCCGGCCTTAGTCTCTTAACCTGTAAAATGGGCCTTCCTGGTAGTTGTCCTTTATGGAGCTCTTACCTGGCGCCTGGAGGTCCTTGAAGATGCCAAAGCCCAGGCCACCCCCGAGGCCAGGTCACCTGGAGGGGGAGACGCAGTCTTGCAGACAAGTTCGGGAACCGCCCACCTGGCGTTTCTGTGCGCTGTTTCCCGTCAACAAGGCAGCAACGCGTGGCCAGGGTCTGCGGTCAAAGCCGAGCGGTGTCCAGAGGGACAGAGAAGCAGTTTGCCCAAGGTCCCCCGACCCGACAGTCGCGGGGAGGGGTGCAAAGCCGGGTGCCCCGCGCAGACCACCTTGCAAAACCTTCAAGGTCCCTGAAATGAGAAAGCTGGTAGCTGATCTGCCCTCCTAGCTGGGGGCTTCCTGAGGCAAAGCTGGCCTATCTGGTTTCCCGCCGTGTCTCCGGCGCCTGGCCAGGAGCAGGCACTGAAATATTTGTTAGGTTGTCGTATTCACGGGGCGTCAAGGCTACAGGCAAGACGCCAGTGGCTGGGAACCGGGGGCCTGGGTTCCACCTCAGCTTTCGTCCTATAACCAGGAGCCCTGGGTGCTGCCCTACCCGGAGTCACCAGAGAGGAAGCCTCGGAGAACAGGCCGCTGAGTCTCGAGGCCGCGGGGCCGGATGGGTCAGGGACGGGACGGGTCACCTCCCGAGTGGCTCTGCATGGCGGGGTGCAAGGGACGGTCACTGGGTCCGGGCACCGCCCTGTGTGCGGGGTGGGCCCGAGAACCCCTGACTCCCTCCGGTCTCAGCTCTGCAAACACTTAGCGCCTGTTATGGTGGCAGAGGGTGAGGACTTGAGAAAGGCCAGCTTTTCGGAGGACACGTTTGCACCCTCGCAGGCCTTGGCCCATAATAGGCACTTTATACATGCTTACATTTCTAAGTGGTTTCAAGGGACAATAGTACCCCGTCTCCTTCAAACCCAACATGACCCCCCCCCCAAGCTTATTTTAAGGCAACACTAGCGGAAACGTTAGTGTCATTCATTCAGTCTTGTTTCTGGTCTAAGTGAATTGGCAATATAATACATCAGATTAATAACTGCTTTTATGGGGTTCCTTGTGACTCTACAAATCCCTCCCAGCCCTCATTCTGAGTCTTAAGGTTTTAAAACCCTTCAGTGACAAGGAACCATTGTCCTGAGTCCTGAGCTGAACAAAGGCCGGGGTCCACAGGTTTGCTTTTGGCGCCTTGTGCCAGCCTTTCCAAGCCCCCTCCCCATCCTGCTGCCCCCTTTCCCGGGGTCCAGAGCCCCTCCCTGGAGCTGCTAGTCGCTCACACCCACGTCTTCCCATTTGTCATCAGCACCCAGACGTGTTCTAGATGAGTCCTCATCACCACTGAGGAGCAAAATTAAATCTCAGGTGCTCAGGGCCTCCCCAACCCCTCCCCGATGCCAAGACCAGTATCAGCGGGGCCAGCGTGGAAGGAGCCAGAGACACAGGGACACGAACGTCCAAGCCACACGAGTAGCCACCGCTTTGCTGCAAGAAGCAGTGTGCAGGCCCTCACACCAGAGCCATCAACTGCGTTTCAGCTTCAACAAGTAGTTAAGTTGGTCCAAAGGTGGTGGGTTATCGTTAAGCTGATTAACAAGTAGTTACTGGTCTCCCACCTGCGCTAGGGTAAAATCAGTGAATTCAGGGAGGTGAGACTCCTGAAAGCAGCACACTCATGACAAATGGCAGTGCCCCAGGAGAGGGGCAGCAGGAGAGAAAACCGCAGCCCTCGGAATGCCCGTGGTCCAATCCACTCATGAAATCACCCCAAATCCCAGCCCACTGAGGGCACCACAGGGCTGCTTATAACAGTGAAAGGGGTGGATGTAGAAGTCCCAGCATGAGGAAAGGTGAACTACATGGAGTCATCTTAAAAACCTCTAAAGAATTTGTTGTATAGCCCTGGCTGGTGTGGCTCAGTGGATTAGGCACCAGCCAGTGAACCAAAGGGTCGCCAGTTCAATTCCTAGTCAGGGTACAGGCCTAGGTTGTGAGCCAGGTCCCCAGTTGGGGGCGTGCGAAAAGGAAGCTAATCAAAGGGAGTTTCCCTCCCTTCCCCTCTCTTTGAAAATATTCTTTAGAAAAGAATTTGTTAGCCCGCGAACCCAAACATCACTGGTTCAATTCCCAGTCAGGGCACATAACCAGGCTGTAAGCCAGGTCTCCAGCCAGGTCCCCAGCTGGAGGCAGGTAAAGAGCAACCATAGGTTGATGTCTCTCTCTACCTCTCTCTGAAAATAATATTTAAAAAAAAATTATTTTGTTAAAAAAAATTTGTTACATAGCACTAAGGAGATGCTTAAACTATGAGTGAGACTAAATTTTAAGTATAGCAAAAAACACGCAAGCTGCACCCTGCACCCCCGCTGTCCTGGGCCCACAGGTTTATGGCAATCTGCTGACACAGGATGGGATCCCTTCCGCAGGACAGGGCTTGTTAACCTTGTCAAGAATAAGGCCTACTTCGAGAGAAACCAAGTGGAATTTAGAAAACAGAAGGTGAAACTGATTACTGTGCCCAGAAACACTTGGTCATCCAGGATAAAAATAAGCACAATGCACCCCAGTACAGGGTGATGGTTTGGGCAACCCAGAAAGGCACGGTTTGTCAGGCTGCTCACGTCCATCTGGAAGGAGATAAGAGGGTTTGCCTGCTTCAGGCTCATGGACTCCCGGCGGGGGGGCAGGGGGGTGGGGGGATGACAGCTCAGGCTGCTGCAGCGGCCACAGGCTGTCAACAGACTCCGTGGATGAGGCCCATGAAGGCCAAGTGGAGGCACCTGGAGGTGGCTGCAACCTGGAAAGCCTCACTGGTCCACCTGGTGCCCTCACCTGCTATTGGGATGCAGGGTTTGCTAGAGCTACCGCTGGATGGAAGTTGAGGCCCAGCAGGGGGCTGCGGACGGAGGCTTGTCTGTCCCTCACAGTGCGAAATGAGCCCCTGCCAATGATTCAGAAAGCAAGGAATTCAACGCAGAAGCACATCACGGCTCGGAAGATTGCACATCATGTGCGGTACCTAACAGAAGAAGATGGAGGGGCTTACAAGAAACTGCTCTCAGCCCCTGGAGGCAGTTGCCACATGAGAAACTCGGGCTGCTGTGCCGGAGCCTGAGAAAGGAGTGACACAGCGGGACCATCCAGCAAGTCTCCCGCCTGGAGGAAAGACTGGGCAGCTCAGAAGAAGGCCAGCATCCTGGGAGCTCAGGAACGGGCTGCCGGGAGCTGATAAAACAAACCACAATCTTCCATGAAGATTTGTCAGCCAAGGGCTAATAAACTTCCTGAGCAATCCCTGCCCCCTGCAAAAAAAAAAAAAAAAGAGAGAGAGAGAGAGAGAAGAAACAATATGGAATTCGCATCACCCACAGGAATAAAGACAGGAAGAAAATACCGAGGGGAACCTCAGAGCACACATGATGGTCTTCTGCCCCTGTGTATTTTGAGACTCAGATTGCCCCAGGATGAGCATACGCTTTACTTACAAGGAAGCTGTGCTAAGATGCTCACTGATGAGTCACAGACGTGGACAAGCATGTGACCTGAGCCCATCAGACGAGGGCTCTGAGCACCTGCCCCCTCAGCGAAGCCCCGGAGGCGCAAGGCAGCACCGTCCCCACCGTGCAAAGCGGGGAAACTCCAACCAGGTGACAGATGCAGGGCCAAGCACCTGCTGTCCAGGGAGCGGACCGCAGCGCCCCGGGATGGTGGTCTGTGTGGCCCACCTTTGTCACAGCCTTCCTCACTGCCCCAGAAACCCCATGATGTCGATGTCCCATCACTCGAATCCACTAGGAACACTCGAATCCACGTGGGTCTGGTCCCAAGTAGAAGGTCACTCATTCCCAGAGCATCCCACGTAATTGACTGAAAGAAGTAAATTACAATGAAACCAGGGGGCACCTTCCCTCCCCGGGGCCTCCAGTTCACCAACTAAACAAGTGCCCAGTGCTGGAGGCCTTAGGGCTCCAGGAAAGGAAGCAGAAAGCACTTGGGAGAGGGACTCCCGCAGCAGCCTACCGCAGTGGAATTTTCCAAATAGCCGTGTGTGTGTGTGTGTGCGTGTGTGTGTGTGTGTGTGTGTGTGTGTGTGTTTTAAAGACATCCCCAGTTGCCCGCTGCTGCTAAGGTCAGAAAGCAAAGCCCAGTTTAGAGGCTGCAGGACCAGTTCTTACGTGGGAGCCTGGGAAGTGGGTGCAGAGGGCAGGGGTGGGCAGGTGAAGCCCGTCCCCTCCATGTGGGAGCCTCTGTCTCTGGGCCTGAGGTCTGTCCAGGCTCTCAGAACTACCTACTGCTCGCAGAGCACCCTGAACTCCCTCTCCTGGCACCTTTGCACCTGCTCTGCCCTCTGCCTGGGTCTCGGAAAATTCTCTTCCTCCTTCAGTTCCTAGTTCCCTCCAGGGGTGGCTCTGGATGTCACCCTGGGTGCTCTGTCCCTCAGAACATCACCCCTGACTGTTACCCCATGTCTCCACCCCTAGGCTGTCCCTGGGCCAGCAGTCTCTGGCCCACCTCCCTGACGCCTTTGTGCCTTGCAGGGTCCCTGCGCAGACCCCAGACCCTAGCAGCCCCACCAGGGAAGCGGGTAACAGCAGAGCCTGGCAGAGCTCTGCACACATGCCTTCCCCACCACGTCCTCACAGAGGAAACCAAGGGTCAGATAAGGGAACCTCCCAGCCCAAGGCCCCACAGCTGCTAAGTCCACAGGCAGGATCGGAGCCCCAGCTGGATTCCATGGAGGGCCGGCTGGCTTGGGGAAGAATTGATGAGTAGGGTCTTGCTCCTGTTTTACCTGGAGTGGGAGAGTCTTCCCAAGGGCCCACCAGGAAGGGTGAGGGCAAGCCTAAGAGGAACAGGGTGGGAGCCCCCCACCCCCATCCCAGGCGGCTATCCGGATGACAGCAGAGGGCACAAATGCTTTCTCATTTCCCCCCGATGACCGCCACCAGGATGTTTCGGGGGCGACCAGTCCCTCCCCCTGCCCCTCCTCCCCCTGACCAGATCTGGCTCCAGCCTAACTTTGCAACCGTCAGCCCCTGTCCGCCCCTCTCCTCCGCCAGGACTGGCTTGTCCACACACGTGGATCCTGGGTGAAGTGACCCAGCCTCCGCTTGTCCTGTCCTCTCTGCCGAACAGCCCTCCTGCCTGCCCCCGCCCGGTCCCTGTCTGCCATATCCCCACCCTGTGGCCACCCCTGGCAGAGGCAGCACCAGAAATTAGGACCCCACTCTGTGGAGGCTAGCCCAGAGGGGGTCAGTAACAAGGACCTGCTGAATGACCGTGACTGACCTTCCCCCTCGCTCAGGGGAAGCAGAGGGACTGCCTCCCAACTCCACAGGCCTGGCGTGAGCCCCGGGGGCTGCAGCGAGGCCCCAGCCGGTCCTCTCCCAGCATCTGACCCCTTCCCCCAGCCTGGACCTCGCCTCCTGCGGTGCCCGCCATTCCCTATTCTGCCCCTCAGACCGGTGGGCCTCACAGTGGCGCCCAGCAGGTGCTCATGTAGTTAGGGGCTGGCTGTTCCAGGCTGCAGGGGCCCACCCACCGGGGAGCTCCTCTTCCGCCGCCTTCCAGGGCGACTCAGCTGTGAAAGGGGGCCCCGGAGGAAACCACACCCGCAGGGCCTGTCTGAAGGCCCCTGGTGCAGGCAGGAGGGCTGGCCGGCCAATCGCTCCGGGGGCCACCTCCCGCCCTGGCCTGGCCCAGAGGCTCCACGTGGCCCCGGTCAGGGCAGAGCTGCGCCCACAGGCTCCCCCTCACCTTGAGGCCCCAGATGGGATGGGGCTCGGGGGCTGCCAGGCAGGCATATTTGGGGGCCGGATAAGGAAGAGTCTTCTGAAGAAGGGGCCGCCTGGGCCTACAGGGCGCTTCACACCTTTCCTTCAAAACCCTAGAAAGTTGGCGTGGCTGTTGCCACGCAGGCAGGCTGGCGTGAGCCTCTGAGGGCCACGGAGGGACCTGTGAGATCTTTCCTTCCAGAAAACGAGGGCCCAGGGAGGTCTCTTGATTTTGGAAAATAAAACTCAGCATCAGGTGTAGGACCCAGCACATAGTAGGCTCTTAATACGTGTTGGCTGAACGAATCAACGAATGAATGTTTACAAATCCTATTGGCAACCAAGGTCCTTTTTCTCCTTAACCAGCAGTTTAATGCCAACTCCTCTTCCCTCAAAGGCCGCTGTCCCCACGTCCCCTGTGAGGCTTCATCAGGTCCACAGGCTGCCAGGACCCGCTCAGCAGCCTCGTCCTCCCCAACCCCCAGCGGCAATGCTCCCAGGCCTGGGAGGAGCGCTGGTGGGCCGGCCACCTCAGTTCGGTGTGAGGGAGTCTCCCAGAAACCCAGGCCTCCCCACCGTCAGCCCAGCTAGGGAAGGGGGGTGAAGGGGGGGAGCTGGGGAAGCAGGAGAGACAGGGCAGTACCATGGGGAACAGGGTGGGGTCACCATCACCCCTGGAGGGCTCGGTGGAGGGAAGTGGAGGCGGCTGTACTCTGGGCTGGCACCGAGACAGGCAGGGCTGCGTTTTGGGTGGGGAGTGACCGGAGCACGGTGCAGAGCTGGAGCTAAGAGCCAGGGTGCGTGGCTGGGGGCCTCAGCCAGCGGGCCCCTCGGCAGCCCCCCGGTCTGTGCTCAGGAGGCCAGGGCTGGAGCCTGCGGAGTTGGGTGGCCCCTTGTCGCTGGCTTGCAATCTGGCAGTGTGACCAGCAAGAACGGGGCCTGAGCAGACATGGCAGGTGCCCCAGGTCTGGGATAGACAGAGGAGCCGATCTAGCCCGAGGGGTCCAGGACTGGCAGAGGCCCTCAGTAAGCCTGGAGTTACAGGGTCACAAGAGCTCGCTCCGGGTCTCAGTACTTCGGTGGCGGTGGGGGACAGGGCACGTGGGACAGGACCCGGGGAGGTGGGCACATGGCAGCTGGGTCAGAGCCTGTCCTCCTGCCAGGTGAGGAGAAGCCTTACCTACCCCCCACCAACTAGCTTGGGCCAGCTGTGAGAGGGGGCAGGGGCTATGCCCATTCTAGTCAGGAGTAAAGTGACCAAATCAGGGTCACCTCACAGATGTGGGAGGGCCCGGAGAAGGCTGGAAGGTGTGCGGGCTCTAGGCAGGCCAGCCGCCCAGCTTCCAACACGCACCCTGGGGTGCCACGGCCCCGCAGTCAGCGTGGCCCTCCAGTCTGCCGTGGGGGCAGGAGCCTTATCAGTCTAACCGCAGGCTGGGGTTCAGGGGAGCCAGGGCCTTCTTCCATCCCCCCCAAAACAGGCCTCCCCAGCCCTGTGGCCCCGGAATGATCCCCCGGACTGTGCAGCAGAGAGGCAGGCCGGGTGTCAGAGCTGCATCAGGGCCAGGGCCCTCACGAGACAGGCCTCTGCTGCCCTGGCCTCTGCCCTTGGACGCTGGCCAGCACCACGAGCGGTGGTGTGACCTCACTGCAGGGTGAGAGGGGAGCCGGCCACATGATGGCCACATGACCCTGGTCAGCACTCCGTGGGGTGGGCCTGACCCCCAGGCAGGGCCTTCCCTGCCACCCATGGAGGGCAGGGGGGGAGGGGAGGGGAGGAAGTGAGGGGCGGCCCGCAGAAGAGATTGTTTTGAGTTACTGGACTGCAGTGTGGCAACTTCTTCTTTGCGTTTCCGGCTTCACTCTTTCCCAGAGGCAGGTCTGAGCGGAGGGCAGGGCCCGTCACTGGTGCCTGGGTGCCTGCACTACCTCACCAGCAGGTCTGGCCCAGGCTCCGCTTACACGGAGAATTCCAGGCCTGGAGGTGCACACACCCGGCCCAGGAGCGCAGGGCCTGGGGGTCGCAGGGCCAGGATCAGGGCCCGGACAGCCTAGCTCGGTCTGGACTCGTGCAAATGACACCCTTACCACCTTACGGGACGCGCAATTAGAAAAAGGGTGCTTCACCGAGTGGCCAACCACCCTTGCACATGCTTTTAAGGCTTGTGGGACAGAGGTTTGGGGCCTGTTCGGTAGCCACGGCCCCGGGTTAAATCCGAGTCCGCCAGCCACTCGGTGGGAGACTAGCACGTGCGTAACTTCACGGAGCCTCCGAGGGCCCCTCTGTGGGATGAGGTACCGTACCTACCTCGTGGGCTGTCAGTTAACACCGGGCAGCGAGAGCCCGTGCCAGCCGGGCCTGTCACTAGCGCAGACCACACCAGCGCCTCCCAGACGCCAGGTAGGTACCAGGGTCCCCGCCAGGGGCTGTGGTGTGGCAGTGAGGCAAGGGCCCTGCGAGTGTCATCAGCTGCCCGCACGGGTGACGTAAGGCCGGCGTGGGCCGCCGAGCGGGCCCCGGCCGGTGCCTGCAGGAGGCCCTCTGTTGGCGGCCTCCCAGAGACCTGCTGGCCCTCCTTCCGTTCCTGGACAGCTGTGCGGACGCAGGCCTCCCGGGCACTGCCCCAGCCACCAACCAAGCCCACGTGCCTGGAGCCGGCAGGGGTGGCATCTGCAGGGACGGTGCCGGCAGCAGCACAGATCCTAACAGCAGTGGTCAGAGCACTTGAGATACTGAACCTCAAGAGGGGCCTTCACACACTGCCTTTGTTCAAAAAGCCCTTGGCTGTGACGTCAGCTTCCCTGGAGACAGCGACAGGCCCGAGACCCGCCCCAGGCCCCTCACCATCCACAGCCCCCCGTGAGCCTGATCCAGTGTCTCGCCCGGGCACTCAGCCCAGCTGGGCGGAAACCCACAGGAAAGGAACAGAGGCCGCCCTGCCGCAGTGGCAGCCCCGGACCCGGCCTCAGGTGCCTTCAGGAGGAGAGGCCGTGGCCGTGCCACCTCCCCACCCACTGGCCCAGCGGCCCCTGCCCACCGCTCGCAGCAGCGATGGTGCCCGAGACAGTGGTCGGAAGCTCACAGGTGCCGCTTTAAGCCCCGGACCTGCCGCCACGTATCCAGGCGGCCAGGGCTGCCCACGCAAGAGCCAGGCACAGCTGTGGCTTCCAGTCGGGCTGGGCCAGGGCTTCGCAGACAGAGCTGGCCAGCAGGCCGAGGGAAAATCAGGCCGCGTGAAGCCTCACTTCTTATATATGATGCGTGTGCTTCAAAAATGAACTTTGTAGAAGGCACACAGGTTCTAGAGAAACGTGGGAGGCAATTTTCATACTCTAAAGATGGGGAAAGTGTTGAACACATGCCAACCCGTTCCAGAAACCACAAATTAAGAAGTGGATGAAATGCCATTTCTATCCTTGAGCTCACAGCCCACCAGCCTTCCGCCCAGATAACAAGTGCTGGCCTGGAAAACAGCCTCTACCCCATGTCAGCCAAGGTGCAAGGAGGGCAAACGGCTTCACACCTGGGCCCCGTGACCTCCTGGTCCGGTGCATGTCGGCACCACTGGCACAGGCAGCAGTGGGCACCCCAAGCAAGGGGGCCCCAGAGAGGCTGCTCTGGACATGGACATAGCCATGCTGGCCATGTTGAAGCCGGTCAGCCTATGCAGTGCAGTGCACAGCCACGAACAGTGTTGGTGCAGAGTGAGTGACCTGCAGGGCCATCTGCGTGAGGCCACCGCTGAAGTCCCGGGCAGCGGGTCCAGCGCAGCCCTGCGCCCAGCCTCTGTGTGCACATTCACCACCTGCCCCGCTGGTAAGTGCTGCTCTGCACAAATGTCAGAAGCTAACACCTCAGGGTGATGGAAATACCAACAAGTCTTCCTCGGTAGTTCTTTAAAAATGCACTGGTTTCTTCTTTACAATGAAAATG
Source organism: Noctilio leporinus (assembly GCA_004026585.1). Taxonomy (NCBI): domain Eukaryota; kingdom Metazoa; phylum Chordata; class Mammalia; order Chiroptera; family Noctilionidae; genus Noctilio; species Noctilio leporinus. The sequence goes on along the minus strand of PVIW01003028.1, from coordinate 11,642 downwards.
ATCGTGTTAATATAAATAGCACGCACCAGTCATTTTCTTCAGGACGGAGACCAAGAACAAAAATGCTGCGCTGCAGGACTGAGGTAGCAGCTAGGTGGGAAGGGAGGAGGAGTCATTTCTCAGCAGCCCCACCCATGTCCCCTCCAGCACCCCTTCCCACCCCCACGTGCCCAACTCGCCCTCCACCCCTGGGTGTCCCGTGGGCGATCTGTACCATGATAAAGACAACCACCTGCTTTTCAAACTTTTATTTTGGTGTTAACTCCACAAGAAAACAAAAAATCAGTTATTCCGGTGTACGTGAAATCAGAACAACACAACCACGGGAAATTCTCAGCCCGGGAACGGACACCTCAGTGCTACGGACCTGCAACGCGCTTCATACCACAGTGCGTCTCAGCGGTTTGCCAACTTTTTAAAAAATGCTTTATCTTTGTGATCATCCACTCACACAACTAAAAACCACACTTGCAACTCAGTTGCTGAAAGCCTCCTGCTTCAGCCACTCAGCTACGAAAACAAATAAATACGTAATCTGTTACCCCGCCCCGGAAGGTGCAGGCGTGCCCGCTGCTGGCGGGCAGTCTGCGCCTGACCACCTGCAGCCCCCGTCCAAGGTCAGCTGGGCTGAAGGTGGTGTCGGAAATACACTTATTTGGTCTCTGCTACATAAGCAACGATTTCTAGGACAATCGTCATTGTAGTGATTTTAAGAATTTACAACATCCAATTCTTTTTTTGCCTTTGCTGTTAAATTGTATTTCAGTGCAGATGCTAATGAATTTTTAGGAAGCTCTGGAAGAAAGAAAATACATAAAACCTTATAAAATCTGTAAATAAATAACAGCAACGTAAAACCTCGCACGCACGCACGCACGCACACTCACGCACACACACACCCACACCCACTTTAAAGTGTTAGAAGACGTGCTGTGTAAGACAGGCCCTGGCCCCTGGGTGTCCCAGAGCCTGGACGCCGCCAGCCCAGGAGGGGCTCCCGTGCCAGCCGCGGAGGAAGGCGGCGCACCCAGGGGCCCAGCCAGCGCGGGCTGCCTGCCAGCTCCGCTCCCAGCCGGTGGGCCCGCGTGCTGATGGCCGCCAGTCAGTGGCGGGACTGTCCTGTCCACCGTGGGCTTCTCTGCCATTCCTCACGTTACAGACATGCGAAGCCAATTTCACCCACTAAGTTTTTTTTAATGAGTTGGTTAAAAAAGAAAAGCAATTCAAATGCTCAGGTTTTGCAAACCTGCTCTCCCGACTTCGGCCCGGGACACAGCAGCAAGAAGCTACGGGGGTGTGCGCGTGGGCCCCGGCCCCCCTGGCTCCCACGCAGGGGCGGACCGCGTCCCCGGAGGTAGCCCCTCGGGCACGGGAGAAACTGATCCTCTCCTGGCCCCCAGCCCACCACACGCAAACTCACCCAGAACATCCTCTCACACACGACGGAGACCTAACTACACGACATCGTGGCCGCGGGAGAGCCAGCTGCAGCAGCGAGGTCTCTCGGGTGACGGGGCAGCCTTTCTGCATGTCGCATGTTTGTGGCTTTGAGCCCAAGGGGCTGCAGTCCGATGCAGGTTCTGAGCACATCGTAACTCGCCATGAAGACCCTCAGCAGGGTGGCCGCGGGGCCCCCGAGAACTCCGCAGGTGGTGTAGTGCCCACTGCACCTCCCGACCCCCAACCCAAGCCCTTGGCTTCTCCAGTTAGCGATAAAGTCACAGACCACAGTATCTTCCACGATACTTTTGGGGGATCCTACAAGAGAAAACACAGCGTTTCGTAAGTGTCTAACGCACGCCCCGGTGGTCGCCACCTCCGATGCGCATGAGATCTTAGTGACAGGACCTCCCTGACTGCCGCAGGGACGGTTTCTGTCCCGGTTCTCAGAGAAGGAAGCCTACGTGTTCCAGAGCTCAGCTCTCGGAGAGCAGGAGGCCTGCGGGTCAGGCTCTGGCGGCTGCAGTCCGGGTGGCGTGGCCGCAGGGGACAGGCAAGCAGCAGTGGCGCTTCCGAGAGACAAGCACATGCACACCCATTCTTGATCTGACAACACAATCTAGTCTATTTCAAAGAGCCAAGAACTTAACAGCTTGGAAAAAAAATCTTCAACAGGATAGCTGTCCTCAACTCTAAAGTAAGCAAGAAGAGAAAGATGATGACTGATCTGACTCAGTTAACTGACAAGAAACCCAAGTTGTTGTTTTAGGTAACAGCCCTCACAGAAGGGTAGTTCTCCATCACATCTGCCTGCGAAACCGCGTGTCCCACTCCGCGGGTCAGAGGTGGGTCCGGGAGAAGAGCTCCTCTTCGCCGGCGTCCGCCCACTGCCCGCAGCCGGAGGCCAGCTTCCTGCCGGGGCCCTCGCCGTCCCCCGCGCACCTCGCTTCACAGACAGAAGACACCTAAGAGGAAAGGAACACGTTTCAACACAGCAAAAGCCTGTGTTACTACGTACAGATAGATCATGGGTGTTTTCCTGTGGAATTAAAAACCATGAAGAGTGTCACTGTCTCGAAGCGAATCAGCCTCGTGACCCTGGCGCGAGGCAGCGCTGGGCTGGACACGGGACGCCACGCAGGCCCTGTCCTCCGGGGCCCACACTCCAAGAGGGGAGGCGGCCACACCGGCCCACAGGGCTCCCACGGCCAGAGTGGGGGGCACTGGGGACAGGGGTCCTCGCCCGCGGTGGAGAAGCTGCTGCAGCCCAGCCTGGGCCCCGGGCTGAGGCTCTGCTCGCGGCCCCAGCAGCACCGGCGCCTTTCTGAGAAAACCACCGTGCGGGCCGGGCTGTCTCCCCACCACGGCGGCGGCTCTGCGCCCAGGACACCAAATACAAGTGGGAGCCCCGCCCCAGTCGGGGGGTCTAGCATGCGCCCCCACTTTGCAGTAAGTTCCCACCACCCTTCCCCACAAAAACAAGTAACGCCTCCCTCAGCCCCGAAAGATTAGCAATGTTAGCAATGCCCCCCCCCATCATAGTGGCAACACCCCAGTCACAGAACCAGCCAAGCCCCCCATCACAGTAAACCACACCCCCACCCATCACAGGAGCCAGCAGGCGACCAATGGCAGCACTGTCCCTGTGGAGCCCCTGCAGCAGGAGCACACGGGGTGGGGGGGACTCGTGGGGAGTGTGGGTTCTGTCCGGAAGGCAGAGGACACTGTGACCAGGAGGGTGGGTGCTTAGCCCGAGACCCAGGTCCTGCCCCGCTCACTCCGGCCCACGTCTGGCCAGTCCCCACCTGCTGCCGGTTCGCTGGCCCCTACGGGACTAGAGGCAGTGGACCTGTGCAGTCACCTGCCCTGTGGTGGGCGGACGGACCTCAAGGAAGAGGCCCTTGGGCTTGAAGAGGGCTCGGGAGGTGTGATAGGCCTGAGGGGCAGCCAGGACAGGCACACAGGCAGTGGGGAGTGAGGACCGCTCCACCGGTGGTGGGAGGGTGTGCCCAGAGGGCAGGTGGGGTGCGGACAGGGCACAGCCGTGCCACAGGGCTGAGGAAGCCACTGTTACACTGACAGTCACTTTGAGAAGAAAAAGAAGTTTCCTTCGGTCCATCTGCCCACCCACCCAGCCGCACAGGGGCTCCCAGGGCTCTCAGGCCTGGGGCGGGAGCAGGGGTCAGACTCAGTCAGGCCTGCGAACACTGCAACCCAGCACAGGCCCCCAGGCTGGTGCGGGAGAGGTAAAGGGTGACCACCCTTGGGCGCAGTCAGTGCCAAGGATGGGTGGCTGGAGGGGAGGGAGGGTTCCCCGAGCCCAGTGGCCGAGGTGAGAGGCGACACAGACCAAGCAAAGGGCCACCGGGTTAAAGGGTCCCAACCGCAACGTGTGTGGCTGACTCAGGAGGGACGGAAAGGGCCGCCCATGCGACTCCCAGGTTCCAGCCTGAGCACCAGCGAGGGGCAGGGTGGTGGCCAGCTGTCAGTTCAGGGGAAGGTGCAGGACAGTCCACTTACCCTATTAAAATCTAACAGACGCTCTTCGTTACTGGGCATTTCTTTAGCATCTGGGCATTCTTCTATACCATTCTCTCCCTTGGCATGTGTATAACACTCTTAACATTGTGAATGGAGAGGGAGAAAGGGAAAGGGGAAAGTCCATTAAGACACAGTTATGACACAGGCACTCTTGTTCCACCTCCTGCTGACAGTCGGATCGCTAGGCCTACCACCCCGCAGAGCCCCAGCTTCCGGGGGCCAGCCAGGGGCACCGGAGAACACCGGGCCCCTGCAGAGCTGCCCCAGGCTGGGCTGTGTGGAAGCAGGAGGCTGGCCCTGTGCGCCTGGCGCCCCAGGTGACGGCCACTCAGCAGCTGGGGCAGCCACACCCCTCTTCACGGCGCTTCAGATTTACTTGGAAAAACAGACCGCAGGCAAGATCCTCCACCAGCACCGAGGGAACGGCCCCCTTTTCTGTGAGACTCGCGCTGCTGCGGCGGCCTGCAGGGTGTCACGTGAGCAGGCGGGGCACCGAGGGGACACCAGCGCAGGAGCCAGTGCAGGGGGAGAGCCGGGGGGCAGGTGGGTGGGCAGCCACGCTCTCCTGCTGCGGACGCGGGGCCGGGTGGCGGCGGCCCGCCGGGGTGCACGTCCCCAGACCTTACAGACAGAACTACAAGCGTAAACGGGAAGGAACCAAACCCAACCAGCCAGCCCCAGCTGCGGCTTCAAACCCCCCGCAGAACGAACGGGAAGGGAAGCCTGGCACCTGAGAGCCTCGCGGAACTGGCCTGGGGAGACGTGTCGGCACCCTCTGTAAGCTCCCCGGGGATTCCTCCTTTTTCTCCCTCCAGTGTTCAACGTACACACACGTTTGTGTTTTTTAACTTTATAATCCTAGTCAACTTTTTCCCCCAGGAAATTCTGATGCACAGCCTGGCTGAGACCCCCTGGTCTTCATCTGGACGAGGGGCTTCTCCTGACCGTCCAGGAACGGGGCTGGAGCAGAGACGCAGTGAGGAGGGAAGGGGCCTCGGGCAGGCCTGGGAGTGGCCCTGCTCCCCCGTCACTGTGGGTGGGTCTGAGCACCCCCGGTGCCCGTCCGCTGGGTGTCCAATGGCGCTGCGCGCTGCGCCTGGTCCAACAGAGCGGCCAGGGCCAGCGGGCCTGCGCCAAAGGGAGGGCCACCCGGGCCCCCCCCGGCCTCTCCCCAGGGCCATGCCGGCCACGCAGTGTCTTGTCCACTGCTTCAGAGGCTCCGAGGTACTCGTCTAGGTTCACAAGGACAGCCAGGCTCAGGGAAGATGTCAGCTGATTCCTGGCTACACCACTTGGGACGTACCTGGTCTTCCCTGAACCCCACTGCTCTCACCCAGCACAGGTCACCATGTGCCCTGCCAGGCCTCTGGGCACATGAAAGGGAGAATGTCTGTGCGGTGACATTGTTCACCAGGGCTACGCACCAAGGCCTGGACCTGAGCGCTGGCTACTCCGGGACACCGTGCCCTCTGAGGAGGCAGGGGGACCCCCGTGCACCCACTCCAGGGGCCATCTCTGGCTCTGCTGGCCAGAGCCAGCCCCCCACTGCCCACCCCCCTGGCTAGCACTTACGCTGGGGAGGGAAGTTTATCTTGATGAGCCCCTCCCCTCCGCCCGAAGGAGCTGAACCCGTGCTGCGGCTCCTGTCTCTCTTACTGCCTTTGGAATTCACTGCGTGCCCAAAGGGCCCGTGGTGCCCCAGGACACAGCTAGTCACTGGCAACGTGCCCACGGCCCTCACACTCACAGCTGCTGTGTCCGGGCTGTGACGCTGCACTAGGCCCCTCTGGGCCATTCACCCTTCGCAGCTTCAGCTGCCGACAACACTGGCCAAGGAGGGACAGAAAGTCCGGTCACTGCCCAAGGCCCAGCAGTTGGTAACAGGCCTTGACTGCAACTCAGTTTTGTCTCCTGAGCCCGTGACTATTATCGATACCACCTTCCCACAGGGCTCCCCACCGAACACTGAAATAACACACACACTTCCCGTGAGTTCAGAGCCACGTGTGTGAGTTCCGCAGGGCACCACCCAGCGCAGACACGCTGTGCACAGCCCGCCAGGCCGGAGTGCTCCCGCTGCGTGTGGCCTGCTGACCCCACCCCTCGCCCCGCTCGGTCCCCTGGGCCAGGCGCACTGGGGGGCAGCCAACGCACTGCCGCTTCCACCAGCGCTTCTGCGGGGGGCCCCCCGCCCCCACTCCAGTGTCAGCTGAGCAGGAGGGCAGGGGTGAGGCCAGTCTGCCTCTGCATCCCCAGGGCTGAGAACAAGGCCTGGCACAGGAGGGCATGCATGGGATGCCCGCTGAGCGGGTCTGCACACGCAGGTGGCAGAGGGCACGACAGGCCGGCTCCTGCACTGCTCGGGGCTAGACAGGCTGCCCCACCGCTGAGCCTCCATCTACAGCCGAGAGCTCCTGGGTCAGCCGGCTCAGCAGCAGGTGCTGTTGTCACCAGCACCACTAGAAACGTCAGGGGCTGAGACCAGCCAAGAGGGCGAGTGGCTACCTGCTCCCCAGGCCAGACTCCCGGAGTCACAGGCCCCCACGCCCCGAGAGGAAAGAAGGATACCTGGGACCACCACGACAGGCAACCACACAGGGATTTAACTGGCACTTGTGAGTTCAAGGTCCTTCAGAAGCCTGGTTACCGTTCCCTATCCACTGAGTGTCTCCGTGCGCCTCTCACAACAGAAAAGCACTGCACACATGTGATGACTCCCAGCACCTGCCAAGGGACCACTCTGAGGTCTGGACCACTCTGAGACTGAGGACCTGGAGCTACAAGTGGGCATGAGTTCCTTCCTAAGGACAGAAAGGAGCCAGGGTAGCCCAGGATGCACTGACACGCCAGAACTCCGATGTCTGAAAACCACCCCAAGCTCCCTCAACTCCCAGGCCCTCCCTGCCGCCGCCGGCCCTGCTCTGGGCACGCGCCGCCCTGCTGAGCGCCGCCCCGGACACCCGGCACCGGCACCCGCACCAGCCGCCCGCAGCACAGCTTCCGAACCACAAGAGCACCGGCCGCCCTGCAGCCCAGCTCAACAGCCAACGCGTGATTCTGGGCAGACTAACTCTGAGGACTTGCCTCCCGCCCGAACACTGCGGGTGACACCGCACAAGGCTTTTGAGGGAGGGAGGCAAGAAAATATTGAGGCCACCTTGGAAATAATGAAGGGCAACCAGATAGTAAAGGTGAAGCAACAGGCCTCTACTAAACACCACTAAATAAACAAAGGTGCTAAGAATGAACACCCCACTCTGTGCCGCCCTAGACCCAGCGAACCTTCGAGAAGGCAGGAGGCCGGGTTGTGCCTGCAGAACAGACACAAGCGAGGTGCCCGGCCGCCCCAGGCAGGCAGGTGTGGGGGCCCGAGCACCGGGCACAGGAGGGCCAGCAGCACCTCACGTCCGCTGCACACTCCCCGCGAGACAGGTCGCTGAGCAGTCAACAGAGCAAGTGCCACGCACGCCCTCAGGGCGACAGGAGGGACTGGGACCTGACGCGGACACGGGAGACCGCAGCGTCACCGCTCAGCCTCTTGTGCTGGTCCATTTGAGGGTGCCCCCTCAGCCCCCCCTTTCCTAGCGTTTCTCACGTAAACCTTTAATGGCTTCTGGTGCATCTACTTAGGAGGCTCAGGATGGAAATCACCTTTGACACCCCTGTCTCATGTCCGCTCCACCCGCTCACAGGTCCCTCTCCACTCTGGCCCCCCTACAAAGCTTCCCGCAGCTGCCGCCCTCCAGCTGTGTCCCCACCTCCCACGGTGTCTTCAGCCAGCCCTGGTCCGCAGAAACCCACCTTGCCAGACCCACCGCCTTTGCGCAGCCTGCCCCTCCCCAGCTTTCCCACGGGGGTCTTCCTGCGGCCTCCACGGGCCTCGCCAGAGGGCGGCACTGCTGTTCCACATTCCCACGCCCTCCGCACACCCGCCTTGCTGGAATTTAAAAGCAGGGACCAGCTCTCATTCACCTCTGTCCCCAGTGCCTGACAAATGCTAGACACACTGAGCCTCTTGGTAATTTGTTTCTGGACTGACATTCACAGCCAAATAATTTCTTGCTCTTTCCATGGCCGGTGTGGTTCAGATGGTTGGAGTGTGTCCTGTACACCGAAAGGTCACAGGTTCGATTCCCAATCCAGGCACAGGCCTAGGTGGCAGGTTCACTCTCCAGCTGGGCACATGCAGGAGGCAACTGGTGGACTCTTCTCTCTCACATCGATGTTTCTCTCCCTCTCTCTCCTCCCCTTCACCTCTCTCTAATATCAGTAAGTTTGTCCTCAGGTAAGGATAAAAAAATGTATTGCTCTTGCCCTGGCTGGTAGCAGAGTGGATAAGGTGCCAGCCTGTGAACCCAACAGTCGCTGGTTCGATTCCCAGCCAGGGCACATAACCAGGTTGCAAGCCAGGTCTCCAGCCAGGTCCGTGGCTGGAGGCAGGTGAAAGGCAACCATACATTGATGTCTCTCTCCCTCTCTCCCTTACCCTCTCTCTGGAAAATAATAAACAAAATCTTAAAAAAATATATGTATTGCTCTGAATGAGTTAGAACCCTGAATGAAAGGCCTCACGCAGGTCTCCTTACCTTCACACTCGGATGCAGGGAAAAGGGGAGCGTACAAGGCTTTTTCCCACCAGGTCTGCTTTTCTTGACTTCTGTTCGTTCCTTGCACATCAGTGTTCAATACAGGAAACTGCTTAGATTAAACCAAATACAGAAGATTACCAACTTTCAGGATAAAAGAAAAAAATCAAGCATTAACTATGGACAACAAATCCAAGATCTTTTAACTGATGAGTTCTTTTACTGTTCTAGACAAGGTGAGTTTAAAAAGCCAAAACACACATAGCATATAAAAAATTTTTTCTTAAAAAAGCACTTATATTGGAAGTAGAATGAAAATCTTCAGAAAACACAGAGACAGCAGGACTCTGAGGAGGCAGAAACAGGAAGCAGGTGGTACCCCTCCAGCCTGGATGCGGGAGAGGGGAGAAGGCGTGTGCTCTGGAGGAGGCAGGCGGACCTGCCCCGTGTGCCCCGGCGCGAGGAGGGACCCCCGAGTGGGGCAGAGGTCAGGTCTACGGGGCCCAAGAGTGTCCTGTGGAACCAGCCGCTCCGGTGAGAGCCAGAGGAAGCCGAGGCTAGAGCCCCAGGTGAGGAATGCCGAGAGGAACCCTGATTCACACACGTCGCAAGGAGAGGGAAGGGCCCGAGCGCAGGAGACCCTCGCATTGTGGAGCAGGCGCAGGGCCTCCTCCTGGCCCCTGAACCGGGCTCCTGCCCCAGTGTCGGGAGGCGCCTCTGCATCCTCCGGGCGAGGGTCCGTTCCACTGGCAACGACTTTCCTTCTTTCATGCGACACTACACACAGATGCCACGTGCAGGCTTTAGGTTTTACGCTGTTCTGTCTCCCGGTTTGGTGGTAAAATACAGTATGAAATTTGTCTCAGGTACAAAACAAAGTTCGACATTTGTAAACACAAGGCTCCGATTACCACGGTTACCCTAAAGCGCACCTGACGCTGTCTAGTTTGCCACCAGGTTGACTTCCCGCCTCTGCTGTGGGACGAGCGTGCGTCCCTCCTCGGTGAGGTTTTTCCACCCGGCTATTTCCAACTTTGAGGTCACACAGCAAAGACAACTACATATTGCGTGCACGTCTCAGCCATCCACTCGGCTTGGCTGAGAATGAACGGAGGAAGGGCGGGCGAAAAGGACAACAGCACCGGACAGCGCCCCTCTGCGTGAGGACCCCTCGCCCTCCTGGCAGCCTGCTCACGGGGACACCAGCGGGTGGTGTCACCCCACCCCAGCCCTCCCTGCCTCCCCCAGCCTTCCCTGCCCCGAGCCCCGACGCAGACCCTCAGGGGGCGAGCGCAGCTCCACCAACACAGCCAGCAGCTCTCAATGACAGTTTGGGGAATGAACGAAGACGGAAACTTCATCCAGAAAGCCTGACCGACACATGTAATGCTCAGTAACTCTACAAGATGGAAGCTGGGTCAAGTCTCCTGCTTACAGTTCTCACTACACCTTCCTCCTCTGGCGAAGAGAAGGGCCTCTGGGGTCTGCTGGGCGCTGGGCTCTGGAACTGACCTTCCCACAGTCAGTTCTCCGTACTGGGGTCACGGAAGGGGGCACAGACTTCCACACGCCTTGTTCTTCGGAAGGAAAGAGCGGAAGCATAAATGAAGAGAGCACCAGAGAGACCATCAAGGGACACTCCCCTGGCTGCCTGGCGTTTCCCCTGACTGACAGGAAGTGCCAAACAGCACCAGGAACTGGGCTCTGGGGCAGGTGCTCCCCTCTGGACCTATTGTCCTCAGCACCACGGGGCTCTGCTGCAGAAGGTCCCCGTGGGCACACGGCAGGGCGCCCCGCTGCCCCAGCTCATCTGAGCCCGCCGACCCCTGCCGCCCTGTCTGCTGGCCCCACAGCCTCCGCTCCTGAACTGCGGGTTCCCACGGGGACCCGACTCCGCTCTGCCCTGTGTGTGCATGGCGTGGCACCGGGCCAGCAACCAGGCGACAAGCCGCAACTGAGCACAGGGCCGGTTTCGGGCCTCCCTTCTGCCCCCGGCCGCAGGCCATCAGAAGGCCCCCTGACCCTCCCCGCTCGGAGGGATCTCCTCCGGGCCCCCAGGACACCCCTCCTACCATGCTGCCTGAGATGACCTACAAGGTAAGGGGCTGGCTGGGCACGTCTGCGCAATGGAACAGTGGGCCAGAACTGAAAAAGGGTGATTACAATCAAGTGCCCCTTCAGCAGGAAAAAACCAGGAGGAAACAGATGGGAACCTGTCTTTGCTCCTACTTGCAGAAAGTGTCCTCGGAGGAGACACCGGAAGCCACACGCATGGCTATGGCGCGTGTTCCCTCCGGTAAGGCCAGACCGGAGCCGCGTGAGAACGGCTGGCTTCCATGGAAACAGCTCCGGACTGGATGACCCCTGAAGGTGAGCGCGGCGCCCTGTCCACCCGGGCACCTACTCCAGCAGCGGGCGTGTGCCGGGCGCTCGGCCAATGTTCGCTGCGTAGAGCTTCTGAAAAGAATCATCGCTCTTGCTCCTGGGTGCCAACCCTATTAGGAGTCCTGCTCCGCAGTCCACTTGCTCTGACACCACGGGCACCCCGTGCCTGTCCAAGCGGGGCTCCCCGACTGCCTGTCAGGACTGCCTCACTCGGGAGTGGGGAGCCCCCGGGCTGGCCAGGCAGCATGAGAGTGCGGAGGCACCAACTCCAGCCCCAGCCTGAGCCCACACTGCGCTGTCCGTCCAGGCCTCCATGGCAGCGACAATGCCACAGACCAACAACATCTGGACTGTCAGTTGCTGGTCTGTCCCTAAGGACGCTCCTGGCAGCCACCGCCCTGCAGACCACCCAGGACTCTGTGCCACGCAAGCACATCAACATGCTAGAAAGCAAAGGACTAGGGTGGTGGCCTGACAGACCAGCTTCTTCCCTCTTCCGCTTCCTTCCCAGTCTGGAACCAGGTGAGACACAAAATACATAAAGGAATATTTAAGGATGAAACATGTGGTAATAAATAGATATAGGAAACTAAGGAACAAAACAAACACACAAGCAAAATAGAACCAAAGACACTGGCAAAAAAAAGCAGCAGAATGATGGTGACCAGAGAGGAGGGGGGAGGGGAGAGG